>CAWUFW010003873.1:1200000-1694614 GCA_963921515.1 Calotriton arnoldi | reverse complement strand
GGGTGAGGGTGGTAGTAGTGGTGGGCATCCTGCCCCCTGGCTAAGGGTGGTAGTAGTGGTAGGCATCCTGCCACCCTGGCTAAGGGTGGTAGTAGTGGTAGGCATCCTGCCCCCTGGCTAAGGGTGGTAGTAGTGGTAGGCATCCTGCCCCCCGTGGGTGAGGGTGGTAGTAGTGGTAGGCTTCCTGCCCCCTGGCTAAGGGTGGTAGTAGTGGTAGGCATCCTGCCCCCTGGCTAAGGGTGGTAGTAGTGGTAGGCTTCCTGCCCCCTGGCTAAGGGTGGTAGTAGTGGTGGGCATCCTGCCCCCCTGGGTGAGGGTGGTAGTAGTGGTGGGCATCCTGCCCCCTGGCTAAGGGTGGTAGTAGTGGTAGGCATCCTGCCCCCTGGCTAAGGGTGGTAGTAGTGGTAGGCATCCTGCCCCCTGGCTAAGGGTGGTAGTAGTGGTAGGCATCCTGCCCCCTGGCTAAGGGTGGTAGTAGTGGTAGGCATCCTGCCCCCTGGCTAAGGGTGGTAGTAGTGGTAGGCATCCTGCCCCCGTGGGTGAGGGTGGTAGTAGTGGTAGGCTTCCTGCCCCCTGGCTAAGGGTGGTAGTAGTGGTAGGCATCCTGCCCCCTGGCTAAGGGTGGTAGTAGTGGTAGGCATCCTGCCCCCCGTGGGTGAGGGTGGTAGTAGTGGTAGGCTTCCTGCCCCCTGGCTAAGGGTGGTAGTAGTGGTAGGCATCCTGCCCCCTGGCTAAGGGTGGTAGTAGTGGTAGGCATCCTGCCCCCTGGCTAAGGGTGGTAGTAGTGGTAGGCTTCCTGCCCCCTGGGTTGGGGTGGTAGTAGTGGTAGGCATCCTGCCCCCTGGCTAAGGGTGGTAGTAGTGGTAGGCATCCAGCCCCCTGGGTTGGGGTGGTGGCGCGCATTCAGGCCCCTGTGTGCATATGTGGCATTGGTGATGGGCATCCCGCCCCTATGGTGCTGCTGTTGCTGGTGTAAGTATATTCAGATTCCCAGTGTATGTGTGTGATGTGTCGTGTACGTGTTGTATGTGTTTTGTGGTTGGTGTCTGACTTACCTTCTGCGCCGTACGCGTCCGTGCCTGTTCCGGTAGTAGATGTAGAATATTGGTATGATCGGGACGAAGGGATTCATGGTTGGTTCGTGTCGTTCGTCCTTCTCGTTGCTTCGCGTCGTCCTCGTCGCTTGGCTTCGTCCTCGTCGCTTCGCTTCGTCCTCATCGCTTCGCGTCGTCCTCGTCGGTGCCGTGTTCGTCTCGTAGCCGTGGATCGTGTTGTGGCGCGATTCGGAGCTTATGTGCGCCTCTCCCGGATGCTTTGACGTGCCGTGCGTAGCGACGGGTTCGGCGCGTACGGAAAGCGCATCGTACTTGTTCGGCCGGACGGGGCTGCATTTTCCCTTCCGTGCGACTCGATTCGGCGTTTCCGGATTCGCCTCGGTCGGAGAACAGGACCTGGTTTGGGTGAGTACGGCTCGGCCGGAATTTTTGCTGTTGTGCGCATCGTACTTGCTCGTTCGGTGTGCTGTACGGATCGGTCGGGAAACTGGCTTTCGCATGGCTTTTTTCCCGACCGAATAGTATTGGGTGCGCCTCCGACCGAGATCGGAATCGGCCCCACAGTGTTTCTCTTCAGAACACCCCCCTTCACGGTGTGTCTGGCCATCTGCACATATGCATTCCGGGGAGAGCACCTTTACAGAGACTGACTGTGATTGGCAGTAAAAACGTTCCTGAACTGTAGGAACTTAGGGGCTCATTATGATGGCGGAAGGACCGCCACCGCCGGGCCGGCCGTGCCGGTCCTTCCGCCATCACTGAGCATTTTACCCACCGCCAAATTAGGATGGCGGTGGGTATCGCGGCGGACCCAAAGTCCGTCCGCCGCTTTTCCGCCGGAGGCAATCGCACCGATTGCATGGCGGATGGAAAAGGGCCACTAATATGGTGGCGGTGCCTAGCAGGCACCGTCCGCCATATTATTATGTGTCCTGGAATAGGCCTTTCCATGGCAGCGCTGCCGCCATGGAAAGGCTGGCGGGGATTGGGTTTGGGGGCCCGTTGCGGGCCCCCTCTGTGTGGGGGGAGGGTGTAGGTGCACTGGGGGGGTACCAGTAGCGGCTCCTGGAGGGAGTGCTGCGGGCGGCGGGGCGGGGGAGGGGCAGAGTGGGGGGTAGTAAACTCCGGCTTACGGCCGAACTGAGTGAAGTACATAAATAAATAAATAAAACTAATTACATTGCGCGCGCTGCATCGCAATCGGCGATGCAGCGCGCTATGTAATTCGTTTTATTTATTTATTTATGTACTTCACTCAGTTCGGCTGTAGCCGGAGTTTACTACCCCCACCATGTCCCTCCCCGCCCCACCGCCCGCAGCGCTCCCTCCAGGATCCGCTACTGCCCCCTACATTTCCATGCACAAGGTGGCAGGCACCGCTTGGTGCCTGCCACTTTGTGCACGGAAATGCACATCCTGGCCTTTTAACATTGCGAACGGTGCTGCAGCCAGCAGCACCGTCCGCAATGTTAAAAGGCCAGGATGCGCCCGCCAGTATGGCGGACGCATCCTAATTGGACTGGTGAAACCGCTGCACGTCTGGCGGGCGGTCCCAGCACCACTATGATGGCGGGCGGACTGATGTCCGCCCGCCATCATAATGAGCCCCTTAGACTTGGTCTCCCTTCAGCTTGCTGAACACTTCTTGCACAAACCATTACATACTAATGTAACCCAATCAATGTCTAAGGACCTGGGTATAGTATAATATAAATAACAAATGGTCCCAGACTTTTTAGAAAACACCAAGGAAAAGATTTTCAAAAATCAAATATACGTTGTTGCTTGAATAATCAGCACATGGTAATTAATACATAACAAAAAACACTTTGAAGTAAGCACCAGAGAAAGATAAAAGACACCCACTTTTTTTCAGTAGAAAACTTTGTTTTATATATTCTCAAATGGACAAGGAGTTAAAAACATTACCGAATATATGCAAAATGGAAGGTTGCTCAAAGGAAGGGGTGCAAAGGAATAGTGCTCGTGTGTGAAGTAAATAGGAAAGAGAAACTTCAGAGTACAGGCAATTAAACGAAAGTAATTTCAACAGTTTACAATCAACACTGGCGCTGTGAGGAGATACGAGATGGTTTCCTGTTGCACAAGAATCTAGATAAAAGCTTAGCAATAGCTATGAAGTTACTACTAAGAATTTTAATAGGTAGCATCATGAGATAGAAATCAATGATAGGAAGTACCATCATTTTGATTGTATCAAGGCGGCCCCACCATGACAAAAATAGAAGTGACCAGCCCTGTGTCAGCTTTGTAATTTTTGCAAGAAGAACATCCATATTAGAATGAAGAGTATCTCTGAGGTTGTTGTGATACAAGATCCCTAGGCATGTGATCTTATCAGGGTTCAAAGTGAAGCTCATTCCAGCAAAATACGTTTTTAAAGAGAATTTATTCAAAGGCATCGCTTTGGGCTTTTCAAAAGGCGCATCAAAGAAAAGCCCGTCTGTGCCCATCCACGCATGGACTGCGCCCAGCACAATGACCCTTTGCCCTCCCGCCCCAGAAAGATACACCCTCACCGAGCTCTACACCATCGACCCCGGACGCCGCAACAAATACTGCCACTGCGCTGACCCACGCTCCACGGTAGGACCTTTCACCTGCACCCACTTCCACTTCACCTGCCACTGCAAACACACCAGCCCACTGACGGTTCACTGATAGAATATCGACACTCAAAATATCCCCATACACAAATATCGAGTCATAAATGTCGATGTCAAAAATATCAACATCCTATATTTATAATGGTAAGCATAAAAATATCGAGAAAAAAAATATCGATATACAAAATATCAATGTACAAAATATCGATTTTTTTATAAATGTAAAAAATAATGTTAAATATATTAAATAATAAAATTTACTTTAAAAAAATTATTTGGATTTAATATACATTTTAACAAATATAGGAAATACATTTAATTAAAAAAAATTAAACATACATATATAAAATGTTATACACATATATTTGCTTTAAAACAAATAAACTATTAATTTAATTTATTTTTAAATTTTATAAATATATAAAAATGTACAAATAAATATATATATATATATATATACATACACCTATAACATACAATCTAATAAAAAACATTATATTATAAATTAAAAGATTAAAATATTTAATAATCTTTAAACTTAAATTTTGCACTCCATTGAGCGCAACAGTAAGGAAAGTGTTGGATAGAGGAGGGATAAAAATAACTATTCCCACTCCAGTGAGTGCAACAGTAGGGAACATGTTGGATAGCGAAGGGGCAAAGAATACTATTCCCACTCCAGTGAGTGCAACAGTAGGGAAAGTGTTGGATAGGGGAGGGGTAAAAAATATTATTCCCACTCCAGTGAGTACAACAGTAGGGAAAGTGTTGGATAGCGGAGGGGTAAAAATTACTATTCCCACTCCAGTGAGTGCAAAAGTAGGGAAAGTGTTGGATAGGGGAGGGGTAAAAATTACTATTCCCACTCCAGTGAGTGCAACAGTAGAGAAAGTGTTGGATAGCAAAGGGGTAAAAATTACTATTTCCACTCCAGTGAGTTCAACAGTAGGGAAACTGTTGGATAGCGGAGGGGTAAAACTTAATATTCCCACTCCAGTGAGTGCAACAGTAGGGAAAATGTTGGATAGCGGAGGGGTAAAAATTACTATTCCCACTCCAGTGAGTGCAGCAGTAGGGAAAGTGTTGGATAGCGGAGAGGTAAAACTTACTATTCCCACTCCAGTGAGTGCAACAGTAGGGAAAGTGTTGGATAGCGGAGGGGTAAAAATTACTATTCCCACTCCAGTGAGTGCAACAGTAGAGAAAGTGTTGGATAGCAAAGGGGTAAAAATTACTATTTCCACTCCAGTGAGTTCAACAGTAGGGAAACTGTTGGATAGCGGAGGGGTAAAACTTACTATTCCCACTCCAGTGAGTGCAACAGTAGGGAAAATGTTAGATAGGGATGGGTAAAAATTACTATTCCCACTCCAGTGAGTGCAGCAGTAGGGAAAGTGTTGGATAGCGGAGAGGTAAAACTTACTATTCCCACTCCAGTGAGTGCAACAGTAGGGAAAGTGTTGGATAGCGGAGGGGTAAAAATTACTATTCCCACTCCAATGAGTGCAACAGTAGGGAAAGTGTTGGATAGCAGAGTGGTAAAAAATAATATTCCCACTCCAGTGAGTTCAACAGTAGGGAAACTGTTGGATAGCGGAGGGGTAAAACTTACTATTCCCACTCCAGTGAGTGCAACAGTAGGGAAAATGTTGGATAGCGGAGGGGTAAAAATTACTATTCCCACTCCAGTGAGTGCAACAGTAGAGAAAGTGTTTGATAGCAAAGGGGTAAAAATTACTATTTCCACTCCAGTGAGTTCAACAGTAGGGAAAATGTTAGATAGCGGAGGGGTAAAAATTACTATTCCCACTCCAGTGAGTGCAGCAGTAGGGAAAGTGTTTGATAGCGGAGAGGTAAAACTTACTATTCCCACTCCAGTGAGTGCAACAGTAGGGAAAGTGTTGGATAGCGGAGGGGTAAAAATTACTATTCCCACTCCAATGAGTGCAACAGTAGGGAAATTGTTGGATAGCAGAGGAGTAAAAATTACTATTCCCACACCAGTGAGTGCAACAGAAGGGAAAGTGTTGGATAGCAAAGGGGTAAAAATTACTATTCCCACTCCAGTGAGTTCAACAGTAGGGAAAGTGTTGGATAGTGGAGAGGTAAAACTTACTATTCCCACTCCAGTGAGTGCAACAGTAGGGAAAATGTTAGATAGCGGATGGGTAAAAATTACTATTCCCACTCCAGTGAGTGCAGCAGTAGGGAAAGTGTTGGATAGCGGAGGGGTAAAAAATAATATTCCCACTCCAGTGAGTTCAACAGTAGGGAAACTGTTGGATAGCGGAGGGGTAAAACTTACTATTCCCACTCCAGTGAGTGCAACAGTAGGGAAAATGTTAGATAGCGGAGGGGTAAAAATTACTATTCCCACTCCAGTGAGTGCAGCAGTAGGGAAAGTGTTGGATAGCGGAGAGGTAAAACTTACTATTCCCACTCCTGTGAGTGCAACAGTAGGGAAAGGGTTGGATAGCGGAGGGGTAAAAATTACTATTCCCACTCCAATGAGTGCAACAGTAGGGAAATTGTTCGATAGCGGAGGAGTAAAAATTACTATTCCCACACCAGTGAGTGCAACAGTAGGGAAAGTGTTGGATAGCGGAGAGGTAAAAAGTACTATCCCCACTCCAGTGAGTGCAACAGTAGGGAAAGTGTTGGATAGCAGAGGGGTAAAAAATAATATTCCCATTGCAGTAAGTTCAAAATTAAAAACAAACAAAATATCAACTACCACACAAAAGATTTAAAAAAAAAAAAAAAACATACATAAAAATATTACAAAATTTACAAAAGATAAAAATATATTATAATGTTAAAAAGATCTAACAAATACCTAGAAAGATTTTTGAATTTAAAAAAAAAAATAATTTACATAGAAATAACTATTTTTAATAGAAATTATTTATAATCAAAACCTTTAATTATTACATAAATGTAATCTTTTTTATTTCCTACCCTATAACACCACACAATTCACAACACACATCGAAATAAAAAAAATAATTACCTCCATAATTAACATAATTAATTATCAATTAAAGAAATATAATTAATTAAAAAACAAATTAAAACAGATAAAAATTAATTTACTCCCCAAACGTTACCCCTATAAAACCGAAACCCACACCCCAAATAAAAATAAACAATTATCATAAATATTGATGAATTGATGAATTAATATTAATGATCAACTAATTATTAATTAATTAAACATAAATAACTTTCCACCCTCTACCCCAATATACACCACAACCCACACCCAAAAATCATTACACAATTTCCATAACTAATTTAACATTAATAAATTAATATCAACTAACAACTTATTAATTAATTTAAAAGATATTACTTCCCACCCTTTACCACTATAAACCCCACAACTCACATCTAAATTTAATTACACAATTGCCATATTTAAATTTTAATTAATTAATTAGCATCAATTAACAAATAATTATTAATGAATTATAAATAAATTACTTCCCTCCCTATTCCCCTATAAACCCCACCACCCGCTCCTAAAAAAATAACACAATTAATATAATTAATTACCAATTAATTAATTAATAATAATTAACAACCAATTAATAAGAAATTAATTCCCACAAATAACACTATAAAATGTAAATTAAATAAATATTAATAAATAAAAAAATAATAATCAATGTATTATAATTATATTACTTCCCACCCTATTCCCCTATAAACCCACAACCCGCTCCTAAAAAAATGACATAATTAATATAATTACCAATTAATTAATTAATAATAATTAACCAATTAATAATTAATTAATAATAAATTAATTCCCACCATTAACACTATAAAATCTCAATTTAATCAATACTAATAAATAAAAAATAATAATTAATTTATTATGATTAAATTTCTTCCCACCCTATTCCCCTATAAACCCACAACCCGCTACAGGACTAAAAAATGCAAAATTGAATTAAAATAAAATTAATAACTACTAAATATTTAACACATATATTAAAAAACAAAAGCAATACTTATATAAACAAATAGTTCACATCATTTTAAAATACATACTAAAATACATAACACTAATTAAAACATCGATATTTTAAACAACTATATTTTTGCAGATGAAAATAATGACTTCGATATTTTCAAAAACAATATTTCTTACCTCCAAGTCGATATTCTTGACCACGATATTCTTGCTGTCTATATTTCTGCATCACGATATTTCCAACTCGATATTTGTGTATGTCGACATTTTAAACTCAATATTCTGTCTGTACACCCCCACTGACCAGCCCCACCCCGAACACCCCACAGACACCACCTGAACAAAAACACCAACTTGCATGCTCCCTTCTCAACACACGCTCACTATGCGAGCATTACACTCTATTATGGGACCTCATCACCACCCTCGCATCCAACTTAGGGGTCGATTCCGATTCGGGCCGGAAATTTCACCGACCGAGCCGGACCCGGAGAGATTTCCGACCGAATCGGACCCGTGCAGTCCGACCGAACGAGTACGATGCGTCCGTATGTTATCGGACTCGAGTCGGTCGGACTCCCATTGATGTCAATGGGAGCCGGTCGTACAACGCGTACGTGGGCTCCCATTGACTCAATGGGTGCGAGTCGGACAAGGGCGCCCCCTACAGCGGGTACGCGGCGAAGCGATTCGCGCCGTACACGCATAGGTAGGGGGGACCCATGGGTCCCGCCTGTGTGAGACTCGCGCGGCTACGCGTACAAGGGGGTCCGACACGGACCCCCAAAGTACGGCTCCGACAGCTCTTACGAGCCGGAGTGCGCGGCTCGGTCGGACTGCTCGCGGCGCGCATCGTACTTACCCGGCCGGGAAACGTCTCCATTGCGCGGTGCGAGTCGAGTCCGAGCGAGTCGGTCGGAGCGGTTCGAGCCGGGAGCGAGTCGGTCGGCGATTTCGCATCGTACTCGCTCGGCCGGACCCGCGTACGGTTCGGTCGGGAAACAGGGCTCCGAATCGGATCCGGTAAAGCCGAATCCGATTCGGAGCACTACCGGCCGAGATCGGAATCGGCCCCTAAGTCTTCCTCACTGAGACCTGGTTCAACCCCACATTCACCCCAGACATTGCTACAGCTGCCCCTGATTAAAAAATCACTCACCAGGACCGCACCAACAAGCTGGGAGGAGGAACAGCCATCATCCACAAAGAGATCATACAGTGTAACACAACCACCGACAACACCACCACCATCATGGACCATCTCAACTTCAATCTCCACACGGATGACAAGACAACCATAAGAGGCACCCTTGCATACCAACCCCAGGACTGGGCTCCAACATGTACAACACCATCGCAGACTTCATTGTGCTCCTAGCCTTAGACTCCAAGGACTACATCTTCCTCGGCGACCTAAATTTCCAGATTGATGACCCCAATGACAAAAACAGTGCATATCTCCTCAACAGTATGAACAGCCTCAAATTGACCCAAATCGCCCACGATCCTAAACACACCGCAGGACACATGCTGGACCCAATTTTGGCATCCAGCAACGAGGTCAAATACTGCCATGTCACAGAACACACATGGACGGATCACTCCATCGTCCACTTCAGCATCTCCAGCCACGCACTGCCACCCCCAAGATGACCAACACCCCAGATGGAGGTGGATTACAATCTCAGAGACCAGCTGGGCGAATGCTCTCAACACCTCCAACCCTGCTACCACCACCAACCTCGAACAGAAAGTGAAAAACGTCAATGCCTGGATCTCCAATTGCACAGACAACATCGTCCCCATCTGGAGCAACATCCAGAGAAAATCCTCTAAAAAGGCCAGTTGGTACACTAAAGAACTCAGAGAAGCGAAGCGAGACAGCAAAAAGTTGGATAGGAGATGGTGCACCAGCAAGGACACCTCCGACAAGGCAGCTTTCAAGACCTCCCTCAAACTCTTCCACCACCTGCTGAGGACAACAAAGAAGACAGCCATTGCCGCACACATCGAACCCAGCACAAAAAACATCAAGGAACTTTTCAACATCATTAAGGAATTCTCCAACCCGGCTGCCAGCGAAAACAACCTCACACCCTCACAGGAGCTGTGCGACAACCTCACTCACTTCTTCCATGACAAGATCACAACCACATACAGAAACTTCAAACCCCAACCCACACCTACGGACTTCCACTACAGATACGCCACCACTGTAACCGACACGAACTGCACATTGACCACCTGGAACATCCTCTCCACCCAGGACCCCACCTCCACCATGAAATTCATCCTCTCAGGAGCGCCCACAGACCCATGCCTGCACCACATCTTCAACCTAGGAAACTAAAAGGATTGGCCAGAAACTCACCACCCTGCTCAACACCTCTATCACCACCGCAACAATTCCTCATGTGTGACCACTACTCACAAAATGCTCCACCGACCCCAGCGAACTCAAAAACTACCGGCCAATGTTCCTGCTCCCATTTCCAGTGAAGGTACTGGAAAAGATCATCAACAATCATCTCATGACACACCTGGGCAAAACCAGCTTCTTGACGCCTCCAATACAGCTTCTGCAGCAATCACAGCACTGAAACCGCTCTGATGGCAGTCACCAACGACATCCGAACCCTCCTCGACCAAGGAGAAACAGCAGCTTTGATCCTCCTCAACCGATCTGCAGCCTTCGACACTGTATCCCACCACACACTTATCGAAAGACTCTACCACACCGGCATCCGAGGGGACGTCCTCAGATAGATCACCTCCTTCCTCACCGGAATAACCCAGAGGATCCACCTCCCACCTTTCACCTCTTAACCCTAGGAGATCACCTGCGGTGTCCCATAGGGCTCATCCCTCAGCCCCATGCTCTTCAATGCATATATGACCCCGCTGGGCAACATTGTCAGACCCCACGGTCTCAACATAATTTCCTACGCATACGAGACCCAACTCATCCTCTCACTCATTGATGACCCCGCCACCACCAGTACCAACTTCCACAGATGAATGACAAACATCACAGAATGGATGAAGAACTGCCTGCAGCTGAACACAGACAAGATGGAAGTACTGATCTTAGGCAACAGCAGCAACACATGGAATTCCTCCTGGTGGCTATCAGACCTAGGACCCGCACCCACTCTCTCCAACCATGCCAGAAACCCTGGAATCATCATTGACAACATGCTCACTATGAAATCACAGATCAATGCCATCTCCTCCGCCTGCTTCCTCACTTTGCGCATGCTACGTAAGATCTTCAAGTGGCTAACCCTACACACGAGAAGCACCGTGACACAAGCCCTCATCACCAGCCGACTGGACTACGGCAATGTCGTCTATGTAGGAATCGCTGCATGCCTTCTACAGAGACCTCAGACCATACGGAATGCCGCAGCCAGACTCATCCTCGGCCTTCCCCAATGAACCCACATCACACCCCAACTCAGGAAACTCCACTGGCACTGTACAGAAGAGATGCCAATTCAAGCTGCTGACTCACGCACACAATCAAGGACCCGCCTACATTAACCACTGCCTGAACTTCCACCAACTATCAAGAAGACAACGCTCCACCTCCCTTTCACTTGTCCATACTCTCCGCATCTACCAAAGCAGAAGTGGAGGATGCTCCTTCTTCCACATCACAGCAAAGACCTGAAATAGCCTCCCCACGCACCTTCGGACCATCACCTCACTTCTGGAATTCCTATGGGCCCTCAAGACCTGGCTGTTCCAATAAGCCTCTGGGGCCTGAAAAGCACCTGAATACCCTATCGGGTAATTAGCCACGCTTTATAAATCCTGATTAATTGATTGATTGATTTACTTTTCTATATTAAGTTTATAACTGGACACCTTGGAATATAATTGGAATAATTTAGAAAAGTGAAGGTAAAATTCGACCATGAACCCATCTGGTCTGAGCACTTTACCTATTGGAAGACGTTTGACTGCTGAATACAATTCTTCTACTCATAATGGGCTGTCAAGAGGAACGAGATATATATTTGAGGACTTGCGCATTGAAGAGTGAGCTAAAAAGGATTTGAGAGAATCCTCTGAAGGCATGGATTCAGGGGTATACAAGGTTTGATAATATTCAACAAAACACCGAGCAATGTCTGATTTGCGAAATAAGTTGATGCCAGATTGATTGGTTAATGATTTAATGGAGGAATTTTCTTTTCTACATCTTAGGTAATTAGCTAAAAGGGAACCAGTTTTATTTCTACCTCCATAATATCTAGCATTGATCTTAAGAAGAGTACCACATGCTTCCGCCATAGTTGATTTACTGAATTGAATCTTGGCTGCCACCAGCGTGTCTAAGTCAGTTTTATAGTTTTAGACGTCAAATACTTGTGTTCTAATCACTTGAATACCTTTAGAATGGAAGCAGATACTTTCTACGGAGTTTTTTGTTTGTTAGATACGAAGCAGCTTTAGAGGCATCCCAAACAAAGTGAAAAGAGGTCTCTCCTATATCATTAATCTCAAAATAATCATGAACAAACACCTCATAAGAAGTGATGAAAGTTCCAGCGGGATCTAGGTGGGGTTTTGCGAAGAACGTCTACATCAGTACAAACAGGGGCATGGTCCGAGATCAAAATTGAGCCTATCTCCAAATGTACTAGGTGTTGGGTGAGATTTTTGCTGAGGAAGACATAATCAATTCCAGTCTGGGATTTGTGAGGGGCAGAACAGAAGAACAATTCTTGAAGAGAGGGATGTGCTAGTCTCCATTAATCCGAAAGGGCATTGTTTGTGACAGCATGCTTGAATGCCTAGTGGGCTTTATGAGGGAGACATCTCGTGAATGAGAATCGGTCTAGGATGGGGTCAATAATTTGATTGCACTCACATCCCAGGATACATTTTCAGTAAAGTGTTGAGTGACCTTTTGGGAAATAATCTTCTAAAAAATAGGATATGGGTTAGTAGGACCATAAAAGTTGAGAATCGTAAAAAGGATACCATTGATTTTCAGTTGTATCAAAATCCATATACCCTCTTCATCATTTTCCTGGGTGACAAGTGATATATTTAGATCTTTATGACATAGGATAGCCACCCCGTACTTATGTCGCACAGAGGAGGAAAAGTAGCGTTCGCCCACCCATTGTTTTTAAAGCTTGTTAATATCCGTTTCGGTAAGGTGTGTTTCCTGAAGTAATGCTAGGTGGCAATGTAATCTAGATAAGTGAGACAATACATGTTGCCATTTTTCAAAACTTTTACATTCCAAGTTGTTATTCTAATTGGCATTTGAGAAGAAGTCATTAATGAACATCGAGGAAATACATAAATGTAATGATAATGTACAAAGGATGGAAGGATGTTTCAGCTGTGAAAGCAGAGAGAGAAAAGGAGGACAGAATGAGAGGAGAAGAAAAGAAGAGAGAAGAAAAGGGGATGAGATACCTCCGAAAAATAAGGAACTATAAAGGCAACACAGGAAGAGAGAACCTTAGTTGCAGTAATATCTTTACATGAAGGATGCTACATCCCGATGAATGTGGGGGGTACAGAACATCTAAAAAAAAAGATGGGACCCGACTCGGCTCCTGCAAACAAGAAAGGGAACACAGAAAACATTAAAGAGAAAAAAAACATGATAAATAGCCATAAGAGACATAAGCACAGACATGTGAGGACTATATTACATTAAACAGTTTCAGGAAGGTAAAATAAAAGAGGATAAATAACGTAACAATAAACTAACCATGGACTACGAGGGGTGGGATGCTGTTGGGACAGCACACACAATGATGGGGCGGAATGCACTTGGTCAAGAGACAGACGCCATATAATATTCTGGGCTGAAAACAATGAGACAAAAGCTGGTCATACAGAGTACAGAATCCAAGAAAGCACAGTACCTCCCCCCCTATTCATTACTGTTTCATCTTTTTTATATTTTTTCTGTATATTTTTTCTGTTTACTTTTATATTTTTTTTCTTTTCCTTTTCTCTTTACCCTTTTCCGTTCTCATCTGTCTTTTTCAACTTAAAACATATTATTGAGGCCACAATAGGTCCACCCATTTACGGTTGTTTAAAGGACAGTCACTGACTCTGGTAAAAAGTGTGTTTGCACTGTCTACCAACTCTTTTGGTTTAGATATTTTATGTACTTTTTATGTATTGCGTGTTATGCTTATGTGAATTTTAAATATGTTTGTTATGTTGTATCAACATAATAGGAGAGTTCTGAGAAGATTTGTGTTATCTAATATCCTTACCCTTTTTTGGGTGTTCTTTTGTGTGTTTTTTTGTGTGTTTTTTAAGTGGTATTATGTGTCCAAAACAGTTTATGTTTCAGTTCTGTGCCATGGTTGTTTTTTAAATTCTGTCATTAATTTTCATGTTTGTAATTTGTGTATTCTCTGTTGAATTCTTTTCAGCCCTGATGAAGTTCCCAGTTAGGGAATGAAACGCGTTGGCTGGAGTCTATGTGTTTTGATAAGAGGCTGTTATATTTAAAATAAAGGAATTTTTATAAACTCATGATCTGTCGGTTGGACTTCATTTAGCTGTGCATCCCCTCCATCTTGAAAAAATAGTAGGAACTGGATCTGGAGCACAGTTACGCCACTCAACCGCTGGCGTTTGGGGTTGTTTGCACGGCCCATCATTACGACGGAACAGGTGTGAGGTGCGGTACCGGTGGTCCGCCGTTGATTTATTTTCTGTTTGTGGACATCCAAACCCTCCTCGACCAAGGAGAAACAGCAGCTTTGATCCTCCTCGACCGATCGGCAGCCTTCGACACTGTATCCCACCACACACTTATCGAAAGACTCTACCACACCGGCATCCGAGGGGACGTCCTCAGATGGATCACCTCCTTCCTCACCGGAATAACCCAGAGGATCCCCCTCCCACCTTTCACCTCTTAACCCTAGGAGATCACCTGCGGTGTCCCATAGGGCTCATCCCTCAGCCCCATGCTCTTCAATGTATATATGACCCCGCTGGGCAACATTGTCAGACCCCACGGTCTCAACATAATTTCCTACGCATACGAGACCCAACTCATCCTCTCACTCATTCATGACCCCGCCACCACCAGTACCAACTTCCACAGATGAATGACAAACATCACAGAATGGATGAAGAACTGCCTGCAGCTGAACACAGACAAGATGGAAGTACTGATCTTAGGCAACAGCAGCAACACATGGAATTCCTCCCGGTGGCTATCAGACCTAGGACCCGCACCCACTCTCTCCAACCATGCCAGAAACCCTGGAATCATCATTGACAACATGCTCACTATGAAATCACAGATCAATGCCATCTCCTCCGCCTGCTTCCTCACTTTGCGCATGCTACGTAAGATCTTCAAGTGGCTAACCCTACACACGAGAAGCACCGTGACACAAGCCCTCATCACCAGCCGACTGGACTACGGCAATGTCGTCTATGTAGGAATCGCTGCATGCCTTCTACAGAGACATCAGACCATACGGAATGCCGCAGCCAGACTCATCCTCGGCCTTCCCCAATGAACCCACATCACACCCCAACTCAGGAAACTCCACTGGCACTGTACAGAAGAGATGCCAATTCAAGCTGCTGACTCACGCACACAATCAAGGACCCGCCTACATTAACCACTGCCTGAACTTCCACCAACTATCAAGAAGACAACACTCCACCTCCCTTTCACTTGTCCATACTCTCCGCATCTACCAAAGCAGAAGTGGAGGATGCTCCTTCTCCCACATCACAGCAAAGACCTGAAATAGCCTCCCCACGCACCTTCGGACCATCACCTCACTTCTGGAATTCCTATGGGCCCTCAAGACCTGGCTGTTCCAATAAGCCTCTGGGGCCTGAAAATCACCTGAATACCCTATCGGGTAATTAGCCACGCTTTATAAATCCTGATTAATTGATTGATTGATTTACTTTTCTATATTAAGTTTATAACTGGACACCTTGGAATATAATTGGAATAATTTAGAAAAGTGAAGGTAAAATTCGACCATGAACCCATCTGGTCTGAGCACTTTACCTATTGGAAGACGTTTGACTGCTGAATACAATTCTTCTACTCATAATGGGCTGTCAAGAGGAACGAGATATATTTGTGAGGACTTGCGCATTGAAGAGTGAGCTAAAAAGGATTTGAGAGAATCCTCTGAAGGCATGGATTCAGGGGTATACAAGGTTTGATAATATTCAACAAAACACCGAGCAATGTCTGATTTGCGAAATAAGTTGATGCCAGATTGATTGGTTAATGATTTAATGGAGGAATTTTCTTTTCTACATCTTAGGTAATTAGCTAAAAGGGAACCAGTTTTATTTCTACCTCCATAATATCTAGCATTGATCTTAAGAAGAGTACCACATGCTTCCGCCATAGTTGATTTACTGAATTGAATCTTGGCTGCCACCAGCGTGTCTAAGTCAGTTTTATAGTTTTAGACGTCAAATAC
This sequence comes from Calotriton arnoldi, assembly GCA_963921515.1. Lineage (NCBI taxonomy): Eukaryota > Metazoa > Chordata > Amphibia > Caudata > Salamandridae > Calotriton > Calotriton arnoldi. Next base: position 1,678,488 of record CAWUFW010003873.1, on the reverse strand, counting down.
TTGTGTTCTAATCACTTGAATACCTTTAGAATGGAAGCAGATACTTTCTACGGAGTTTTTGTTTGTTAGATACGAAGCAGCTTTAGAGGCATCCCAAACAAAGTGAAAAGAGGTCTCTCCTATATCATTAATCTCAAAATAATCATGAACAAACACCTCATAAGAAGTGATGAAAGTTCCAGCGGGATCTAGGTGGGGTTTTGCGAAGAACGTCTACATCAGTACAAACAGGGGCATGGTCCGAGATCAAAATTGAGCCTATCTCCAAATGTACTAGGTGTTGGGTGAGATTTTTGCTGAGGAAGACATAATCAATTCCAGTCTGGGATTTGTGAGGGGCAGAACAGAAGAACAATTCTTGAAGAGAGGGATGTGCTAGTCTCCATTAATCCGAAAGGGCATTGTTTGTGACAGCATGCTTGAATGCCTAGTGGGCTTTATGAGGGAGACATCTCGTGAATGAGAATCGGTCTAGGATGGGGTCAATAATTTGATTGCACTCACATCCCAGGATACATTTTCAGTAAAGTGTTGAGTGACCTTTTGGGAAATAATCTTCTAAAAAATAGGATATGGGTTAGTAGGACCATAAAAGTTGAGAATCGTAAAAGGATACCATTGATTTTCAGTTGTATCAAAATCCATATACCCTCTTCATCATTTTCCTGGGTGACAAGTGATATATTTAGATCTTTATGACATAGGATAGCCACCCCGTACTTATGTCGCACAGAGGAGGAAAAGTAGCGTTCGCCCACCCATTGTTTTTAAAGCTTGTTAATATCCGTTTCGGTAAGGTGTGTTTCCTGAAGTAATGCTAGGTGGCAATGTAATCTAGATAAGTGAGACAATACATGTTGCCATTTTTCAAAACTTTTACATTCCAAGTTGTTATTCTAATTGGCATTTGAGAAGAAGTCATTAATGAACATCGAGGAAATACATAAATGTAATGATAATGTACAAAGGATGGAAGGATGTTTCAGCTGTGAAAGCAGAGAGAGAAAAGGAGGACAGAATGAGAGGAGAAGAAAAGAAGAGAGAAGAAAAGGGGATGAGATACCTCCGAAAAATAAGGAACTATAAAGGCAACACAGGAAGACAGAACCTTAGTTGCAGTAATATCTTTACATGAAGGATGCTACATCCCGATAAATGTGGGGGGTTCAGAACATCTAAAAAAAAAGATGGGACCCGACTCGGCTCCTGCAAACAAGAAAGGGAACACAGAAAACATTAAAGAGAAAAAAAACATGATAAATAGCCATAAGAGACATAAGCACAGACATGTGAGGACCATATTACATTAAACAGTTTCAGGAAGGTAAAATACAAGAGGATAAATAACGTAACAATAAACTAACCATGGACTACGAGGGGTGGGATGCTGTTGGGACAGCACACACAATGATGGGGCGGAATGCACTTGGTCAAGAGACAGACGCCATATAATATTCTGGGCTGAAAACAATGAGACAAAAGCTGGTCATACAGAGTACAGAATCCAAGAAAGCACAGTACCTAAATAAAAAAGAACATTTAGTTAATCAGGGAGAAAAACCAACAAGGCAAAAATAACAATCATGTTTTTGCTGTGGCACTAAGTTCCACATCCTCAAGGCACTGCTGTTGAAGAAAGTCCTGCGGTTTAGCTAGGTCCTCAAAGGTGTAAGAGTTCTCCTTATAAGTGATTTAAAAAAAGCAAGGATTAACAAGACTGTTAAATCATAGATTTTAGTTGTGGACAAAGTTCAAGAAAACGTTTCCTCTTTGCGGCCATTGAGTTGGAAACATCATTTGAGAAATAGATCCTGTGACCAGACCCCTGAAGAGGTCCGGCTTGTATAGCCACTGAGAGAATGTGCATTAAATTGGTGTGATGCAAGAGAAGAATAATAATGCCTCTAGGTCTATGACGAGAAGCTGTGGCAGATGGTTTGGGAATGAGGCAATGTGCTCTTTGAATATTAAGCTGACTGTGGTCAGGTAAGTGAACAATAGTAGGGATTATCCTTTGAAAAAAGGAAACCATGTTGGTTTTCTCTGAGTTCTCCAGAATACCTTAGAGACATAAGTTATTTCCAGGTCTTCGGTGGTCCGTTTAAGTAACTCTATTTCCTTTGTCAGCTGAGAGACCACCGGGAGTGAGTCTTCCACATCATTAGTCCTCTGCTCAACAGCTGTGATGTGTTGGTCATGATAAGACCATTTCTCCTCGATGCGCAACCGAGAAGCGTTAGTTTCCACAGCAAAATATTTTAAACCTCTTAACTCTTCCATAACATCATTCAAGGTGAAAGGAAGGGGTGACTTGGAAGGATAATCTGAGTCTCTCTTGAATCTCTTAACTGGAGCAGAGGGTTTCTTTGGCAACACTCCAGATGCTGCGGTATGACACCCCATTCCTAGGTTGCTGGAAATCTTTATAAGGACTGACATGGTCTTAGGCACAAGTTCCCATTGATGACTTGTAGGACTTGTGATGATCTTAATGGAAAATGGATGAGGTGTGACTCTGTCTTTCTGCTTCAAGGATCTACCCATATAGGAAAAAAGAATAGTCCAAATTATTAATGAAAAACAAAAACATGTGGGCATATGTGGAGGCCATTATTGCAATTATGACTCTGAGAAAGCCCAGTATAAAGTTCTAATCTTGTAATATGGCTTGCCCAGATGACCAGAAAGATGTGCACAGTGCCAACCAGAGGGGCTAGTAATGCAAGGAGACAATTATGGCCCAAGTGGCATCAAAGAACAAGCAACATGACTGAATGCAGTGCTGAAGAGAAAGCAGGTAAGGCCAACTGAAAAAAAACACAACTGTGTAAGATATCCAGAAAACAAAATGCTCCTCAAAACAAATCCAAGAATGCACGGTTCTAGGACCAAGGTATATCTGTGAGGCTGCCAAAGCAGAGGAGATGAAGATGATGTCTATAGCTGTGGTTTTGTTGCATAAATCCACTCAGGAATGCATGAGAGCTTCTTATAATAGCACCTCCGAACTCAAACAATGTGGCCAGCAAAATGCTGTGTTAACAATACAGAGAATTCCAAGAAAAAGCATAGTGTTCATTGAAAAAATAAAGAAAGTCTCTTACTATGACAGGAATGTCCACGTGAAATGACCTATAGTTATGATGTTGTACTATGGTAATTGATCTCAGGAACTCAAGATGTTGGCACCCATTGACGTGCACAGCTCAGCATGTGGAGTTCAATGCTTCGCTGCATGCTACTGGTGAAAAAAACCTCGTAGGAGGTGGCGCCCACCTTCTGACAACCGAATCCAGGCCTGAGAGGGATTGTCATCAGAGATGAGCGTTGTGCTACCGGGTGATCGCCAGAGCCAACTGGGTGGATTAAAGTCCAGAGGCTAACTTGTGCAGCGCTCGCGACACACTCACCATATGTACTCACCTTAATATTATGGTAGTCAATATTTTTGGTCACCGTATTTTGGTAGAATGATATTTAAAACACAGCATTTTCGGGGAGCACTGCTATTGTTAAAGAAGGAACCCAAGCCACTTTTTAAATTCCTAGTGGCCCCTGCAACTGTAAGCTTCGGAAGAAAAGTATGACTATGTGTACTTATAGTAGAGGATAGGTGGACTTTATTCTTTGTAATATGTGATCAAATAAACACCCCAACCTACCATGCCTCACAATATACGGTCTATTGATCTCTCTGATAAAAAAGAGATTCCTGTCACAAATTTGTGGAATACCTATAAAAAAGCATTACTGAGATACACACCTCAATAGTAATTTGTAATCTGTAGCAAACATACTTTCAATGTTTTGCATAAGTTATAACATGTAAAATGGATGCTGTGTTTCTATACTAAAAACTAACAGCAACAAATAAACATACTATATTATATTAAAAAATATAAAGCAAATACCCACCATATAGCCAGGTCTTATGGGGAAATCTTAAATCAAGAATAGATTCTTCATGCCAGATTGTGTCTGGTGTAAAATTCCATCACTTCGCTGAATATATTTGCAACCTACGGCCATCAGTCCTATGTTTGTTAAATTTAGGAAAGCCTTGAAATTTAGCCATGGAGGACCATAATGTTCTATTTGGAAATTGCCTCTTAAAAAGAATTCTGGTGAATTAAATGGCTTTATGAAATAGTGCTACAAAGACAATACAGAGAACTTTAAATTGAATACATTGCTTTATTAGTAACTAATAGAGATGGGAGAGTAAGGCGTGGCCACAAGATAATCTGTGACCCCAATAACAAGAGGGCAATAGTTTTCTGAATACCTTGAACTTTATAGAATAGAAAGTCTGCGAGTCCCAAATAAAGAACACTTACTTAATCCCTGTAAGAAATTGGATTGTTGATTGACCTGGGTGTGTGCCCTAGTCAAGCAGCAATCACAATCCTAGTCAGGGTAAGCCACAAGCAAACTCCATACTAACCTGTGCTAACCCCCTGGTAGCTTGGCACAGAGCAGTCAGGCTTAAGATAAATGCAATGTGCAAAGTATTTGTGCAACACTTTAAACAGTAAAGCTGTGAAAACACAACACAAAAAGGATCCCACACCAAGTTGGACAAATAGAGCTATATTTAATAAATAAAACAAGACCAAGGCAACAAAAATCCAATCAATATAACCAGAGTTATGAATGATCAAAAAATAAAGTGGACAATAGCACCTAAAAGCAGAAAGTGCCAACCGGGGCTATCTGAGCTCGCTGGACTGGGACAAAGTCAAAAGTTCAGGCCAACTGCAATGGAGCGCAGGTTTGATACAGTCCCAGATTAGTCCTGCTGAAGTTTTACCCTCTCAGGTTTTGTGCGAAGAGTCCCGTTCACGTTGGAGAGGGTCGCAGAAATCAAGGAATGCGCCAAGAGCGGAGGTCAGCGTGGTGCAAAGAGCAGGCCGGGCATCGCAGACGGGCAGGCTGGAGCTTTGTGGTGGCTGTCCTCCATGGGTGATCAATGCTTGCTATGGAGCTCGCTCTGAATTTCAGTGTGAGCTGCATGGATTCGGTGCGAATGGGCCAGTTCGCAGTTGCGAAGTTCCCAAAAGCTTGATTTTAAGAGCCCATGAGCCATGCCACAGGTCCAGGACCTGAGAGCCACCGCTTGGTGGTCAGGAGCTCGCTGCAGCTGGGTCCAGGAGCTGGTTGGGGAGCTTTTAATGTTCCACAGGCTCAGATACAGAAGCCAGCAGACTAGCCCTTTAAGTCAGTCTGGGGTCCTGGGGTTAAGATGAAGTTGCAGGTCCAGTTCCCCAGGCAAGAGGGCAGCAGGTCAGCACAGCAGGGCAGCAGTTCCTTTAGACCAGCAGTCAAGCAGAGTGGCATTCCTTGTAGCAGCACATCAGTCCTTTTTCCTGGTAGAGTATCCACAGGTCCAGAACTGTACTGAAGATTTGTTGTCTGAGGCCCTATTTTTAAATCCTGGTGCCCTGGTTCTGGAAGGTGGGATAAGCTTCTAGACTGTGGGTTCGAAGTGCATGAACTTCCCTGCCTCTCCTACTCTGGCTTTGAGTTGGCTGTAGTGATAATGTGGGGTCGTTAGGCCCGTTGTGTGTAGGCAGAGCACAGTCTATTCAGTTGCAAGTGGGGCTGTGCTTTGTTCCTCCTCCCCCCATCCTGTCAGCATATGGCCAATTTAGGTGCACCTAATCTCCCTATTGTGTGACTGTCTGGGAGGCATTCACAAAGTCTAATTGTCAGCTACACCCAGTCATGTGCCCCAAGATAGACTACAGGCACAAAATGGCTAAGGGTAGGACAATGTTAACTTTCTAAAGGTGGCATATTCAAAATGGTAATGAAAAATCTCACTTTATTATAAAAGAGAGCTTATCATTCCAATTTCATAGACACCAAACATGAAATAACCACCTGCTCCCAATTGGAAATGACAGCTTATTAAATGTAATGAGGAATCTCCAATGTTATCCTATTCGAGGGGTAGGCCCCTCCCATAGTATAACAGTAGTGAAAATTGAATTTAGGAGTTTTCACTACCAGGACATGTAAAACATAAGAGTACATGTCCAACCTTTTAATTACACTGTACCCTGCCCTATGGCCTACCTAGGGCCTACCTTAAGAGTGACTTATAAGTAAATAAAAGGGGAGTTTAAGGTTTGTCAAGGGAGTTTCAATGCCAAGTCGGCATGACAGTTTAACACTGCATTCAAGCTGTAACGTCAGACCAGGGGCATGTTGTAAAGGGTGACTTAAGAGGATGGCACAATAAGTGCTGAAGCCCCACTAGTAGCATTTAATATACAGGCACTGTGCATGAGTAGTGCCACTTATCGAGGGACTTATAAGTAAATTACATAAGTCAATTGGGTATACGCCAACGTTACCATGTTTTAAGGAAAGAGCACAAGCACTTTAGCACTGGTTAGTAGTGGTAAAATGTACAAAGTCCTAAGGCCAGCAAAAACTAATTTAGTAAAGAATAGGAGAAAGGCAATAAGATTGGGCTTGACCCTGCAGAGAGGGCCAGGTCCAATAATCACAGTGTGAGCAAATAAAAGCTTAGATAGTAAGTCATTTCACCCTCTATGAGAGAAAGGAAAGAATCTTTCTCCATAATCTCAGGTGGAAAGTACAAGCTGATACAGCATTTGAAATATGGCCTGCCAGAGAGAGCTCATTGCCAGTTTTGATACCCAGATGTTTTACTGGCTTTCAGTTTAGATGAAAAGAGCCCATCTCTGCTGGCCACTAGGAATCTAGTTATGAATCTTGTCTGCCATTACTAATCAAAATTTCAGTTTTCTCCAAATTCAACTTCAGCTTGCTACAGCCCATCCATTATCTAATAAGTTTCATGATTTGTTGAAAAGGCTGGTGCATAGAGGGATTTCTATCCAGGCATGAGAGTAACTGTATCCATACATATACGCTCTGACACCCTGACTGGATAGGGATCTTGTGAAGGGGCTCACATGAATTTTGAAAATGATTATGGTATAACGAGAAGCCCAGTGGGAGTCCATAAAAACCTGGTATTGCCTGCAAATTGTGAGGTGTAGGCTTTACAGCCTGAGTTTGTCCTGAAGGAAAGGAACTCAACCATTGTAAAGTGGTAACTTTGATGCTTGTTGCTTTCACATAGTCCAACAGTATACCTTAGTACAAACAATCTTACCATAGTACCAAAAGAAATTCTTGTTAGCTAATGACCTTGAATTTTCTGGCAGAGTTCAGAGGAAAGAACGTTTGAAAGCTAGTCTTCCTTTTAACGTTTCTAGTTGCGGTTGTAAGCCATCTAAGTGGGCTACTTGCCTTTCACTTCGTTTGCTGGCTTTGGCATTGAGATATCACCGGCAATAAGATTTAAAAATAGAGAGGGAATTTAATGCTTTATTACATTTGAGTCGTGAGGTCACAACTAGACAGTGTCAAGGAAACTGGGTACACGGTTTTATACAGATATTGCAGACTTCCATGTATGATATATCTAATCAGTATAAAATCATTTGTTTCAGTACTCTTTGATCATCTTTGATATTATAATCATGACTTTATTAAGATCAGACAATGGGTAAAAGCAACAGTTATGTTATTGCAATTTGGCACTGATTGTTGGCCATAAAGGGCATGATGTGTTGCAGCTGCTGACTGTTGAAAAAGAAATACCCCCTGCAAATTGGTGCATCCCAGCCCTGAGTTTCCAACTTCATGTGAACGTGGTACCCTGGCGGTTTGTTTGGCCCTAGTGTCAAGCTAATCTAGAGTGAATGAATGAATGAATGAATGAATGAATGAATGAATATTAGCCTTATAAAGAGCGAACTTTGCCCGAAGGCATCAAGGCCTGCGGAAAGGGCCATCAGACAGAAATATATGTAGAGCGCGTACTGGAGGACTGGTAAAGAGCCAGGTCTTCAGAACCTTGCGGAAGAGAGAGTGAGACACTTGTCCAGAAATTGAAGAGGGGAGGGAATTCCAGAGCCTAGCAGCGGCAACGGAGAAGGCTCTGCCCCCCCATCTGACTCTCTTAAACCTGGGAACTACCAACAGATTTTTACTAGCAGATCTTAGCTGCTTGGTAGGGACATATCGTCGAAAGAGCCCTTTACTTGCTTGGTAGGGACATATCGTCGAAAGAGCCCTTTAATGCCTTCTGAACCTAGACTATAGAAAGCCTTATGAGTAAGACTAAGAGCCTTAAACAGAATTCTCCGGTTTAGAGGGAGCCAGTGCAGCTCACTGACAGAAGCCGAGACTGAATGGGATTTAGGAAGGTCCATCACCAGCCTGGCTGCAGCATTCTGCACCAGCTGCAGACGATGGACAAGCCCTTTGTTAATACCCAAATAGAGGGCATTACAATAGTCCAGTCTAAATAACAGCAGGGCAATAACTGCCTGCTTTCGAGAGGCGAAAGAAAGAAATTGAGAAATTTTCCTGAGGATCCTAATGATCCCAACCTGGGAGTCCAGGGAGAGAGAATTGTCCACTATAACACCAAGATTCTTTCCTTGGGACGCTGGGCAAGGGCAAGGGCCAAGCGTGTCAGGCCACCAGGCATTGGACCAGATATGCTGTTGGTTTCCAAAGATCAAAACCTCTGTTTTATCCCCGTTAAGTCTGAGATAGTTTTCCACCATCCAAGAGTACCCTGCCTGCATGCGGTTTTTGAAATTGGTGGCAGAAGCCTCTATGCTGTTTTTTATTTATTTATTTATTTACTTGAGTTTTATATAGCGCTGGCTAGACCCGGAGGCATCAGAGCACTTTACATGAGGAGAGTTACATAGCTTACAAATTATACATTGTTACATAAGGTACAACAGTTACAAGTTACATTTTTAGGTTAATGGCGAGTTGAGGGGTAAGGGGGTAATGTAAAAGGGTGAGGGGAGGGAGAATTTAGCAGAGCATAGGCATAAGGATAAACAAAGCAAGCAGGTGGAGAGGAATTCAGGAGAGAGAGGAAGGGAAAGGGGATGTAGCCAAAGAATGAAGGAGGGAAACGGAGGTGGAGGGGTTAGGGGACACAGCGTGGAGACGGGGAAAGTAACTGTGTCTGACGTCCAGTTGGGTGGGACAGGGATGATTCTCAGTCCTCAGTTATGTGTGATTCCCATTTTCATGGTGGACTCTCTCAGCGGGGTCGCTGAGACTCCAGGGCATAAGATGCAGGATCCATCCCCAAAAAGGGGAGAGGAGTGCTTTGGTCACGGGCACACTCTGAGGAATGAAGGAGGGAAGAGGTGGGGGAGGGGGTGGGAAACCCAGCAGGAACACAGTGTCCGACGTCCGGCAGGGTAGGAGACGGCTCCCAGTGGTAAGGGGATCAGTCCCTGTCCTCCACTAAGGGGCCGATTCTGATTCCGGCCGGAAATCTCTCCGACCGAGCCGGACCCGGAGAGAATTCCGACCGAATCGGACCCTAGCAGTCCGACCGGACGATTACGATGCATTCGCATGCTATCGGACTCGCGTCGGTCGGACTCCCATTGAAGTCAATGGGAGCCGGTCGTACAACGCGTACGCGGGCTCCCATTGACTCAATGGGTGCGAGGCGGACAAGGGCGCCCCCTACAGCGTGTACGCATCCATGCGCATCACGGCGTACATGCACAGGTAGGGGGGACCCATGGGTCCCCCCTGTGTGCGACTCGCGTGCCTACGCGTACAGGGGGGTCCGACGCGGACCCCCAAAGTCCGGCTCCGTCAGCTTTTTCGAGCCGGACGGCGCGAGTCGGTCTGCCTGCTCGCGGCGCGCATCGTACTTACCCGGCCGGGAAACGTCTCCATAGCGCGGTGCGAGTCTTGTCCATGCGAGTCGGTCGGAGCGTGTTGAAGCCGCGTTCGAGTCGGTCGGCGATTTCGCGGGTGCTTGCATCGTACTCGCTCGGCCGGACCCGCGTACGATTCGGTCGGGAAACAGGGCTCCGAATCGGATCCGGTGAATCTGAATCCGATTCGGAGCACTACCGGCCGAGATCGGAATCGGCCCCTAAGTGTGTCACCCTTGTCACTGTGGACTCTCTCAGAGGGGTCTCTGAGACTCCAGGGCGAAGAAGCTGGATCCATCCCCAACAAGGGGAGTAGGAGTGCTTTGGACAAGGGCATAGTTGTGGGGGCCATTTAAGGGAGTCAAGCTGGTAGAGAAAGGCTCTCCCTGTAAAAGGGTCTAATGGTATTGCCTCTTACCACTTGGCTAGCGCCACGTTGACAAAGCACCAAATCGCCAGGCTGGAAGGAGGAGCTCCGTGTTGCTCGTACAGTCGCCATTTTAAGGACAGGCAACCCGCTTTCAACGAACAGCCGCAGAGCCCCTAATGAAGTAAAAAAAATGCGGCAAATACCTCATCGGGTGTGCGTCCGGTTGGATTAAGGTTAGTTCCTTGTGTGGTTCCAGTGTTATACTTTGATGGCGCCGCCTTTGACCGCAGCCGCCATCTTAGGGTCAGGCATTGAGCTTTTGTTGCCTCTCTCCCCTCTGGAGCGTGCTGCCAGCCGCAGGCCCGGTATCAACACACGGGCAGTCATCAGGGGGCCCGCCACTCCAGCACGCATCAGTCAAAATGTTCTCGGCCAGGCTACAGCACTCCCAGGCAGTAACTATCATTCGGGGCCTCCCTCGTGGGTTCACGTCTCTGGGTGAGTGCATTATTCCCCCTTACTTGGTTCCCGGTGGATTCCGCTACATTCTCGCTCCTCTGGGTCCCCAAGTTGCCGCCACACACTACCATCTCCAGTAGGGCGCTGTGTGTCCCGGCACTCGAAACCTCCATCTGTTGCGCCGCTCCTCCCGTGTCTCTACTCATCTCCTCTGCTCAGTGCCAGCAGGGAGGTCAAACCTTGCATCGAGAAGCGGGCAGTGGGGGGGGGCTGGATCTGGCCGCTATCGGATGATTAAAGTGGCAACCGGCGATATCGCAGTCAACTTCTCTCAGCTCCTGGGTGTTTTTTCACAATTCCCCGGGTGCCATCTTGGTTCGTTTCCGTGTGGGGAAGACGCGAATCATATCTCGGCGAGGCGGGATCGCAGGGAGGCGGTTTAGCGTTCAGAATGCTCCGCCCAGTGCTCTGATTGCAGAAATCGACGAAATTGGCAGGATTAGGACGCGGCGAAATGCCGCTCTGGATGCCGGTGTGCTGGTTCATCACGGAGCTTCAACTCCGGCGGCCATCATGGCCGAGGCTCCTCCTCCTACGCTGTTGGTGATAGACACCATAATTTGGGTATCGTCAGCATAGGACAGCACCTCCAGCCCAAAGGATCTAACGACCTTGGCCAGAGGGGCAACATAAATGTTAAAAAGATTCGGACTCAATGAGGAGCCCTAAGGGACTCCACAAAACAAATGGTTAGGGGCTGAGTAGAATTGATCCATTTTTACTATTTGAGCCCGATCATTAAGAAATGAGGTGGGAAGCTTAAGGGCCCCGCCTCCCACCCCCATTTCCTTAAGCCGATCCACCAATCTCCAGGGGATATCGTGTTGAAGGCTGCCGCAAGGTCGAGAAGAATCAATAGCGTGGTATGGTCAGTGTCAACCTGAACGCGGATGTTGTTGAGTACGGAGGTTAACGCCGTCTCCGTGCTATGATCACTTCTAAAACCATGCTGGGAGCCATCGAGCAGCTGATATTCCCCCAGATAGGAGCTAAGGTGAGAATTCAGATGTTTCTCCAGAATTTTAGCTGGGACAGGTAATAGGGAGATGGGGCGGTAATTTTTTAGTTCCGCAGAGTCTAGAGAGGGCATTTTTAAGAGAGGTTTCACAACTGCAGTCTTCCAGGAGGTAGGGTACTGCCCAGCTGACATAGCTACATTAAGTACTGAGGTAAGGTGGGGTACAATAACCTCCCTCCCTAGTTTCATAATCTTCAGTGGAAAGGACTCCAACGGGGAGCCGGATGTAATTCCACCTAACAGGCGGTCCGTGTCCTCTTGTGACAGGGTTGGGGGAAGGTAAGTAAATTGCCTGCCTCCGCCGGAGTTACTGGATTATAAAAAGAAAGGGGGGGTATTGGCAGAGACTAATTTAGGAGTCCCAGCGTTAAGAGTTTCTCCAAGAGTGTGCTAGGAGAATTAGGCCTGCCCCTCATAATGCAAGATCCAGGATCTGTCCTGTGAGCTGGAAGGGGGCATAAAATGGCTCTTATAATGGGCACAGGACTGATGTCCAGGATGAGTCACATAAAATGATGTGAATCATTAGTGTTCCCAGACCTTTATATCTCTGTGCTCAGGAAAGCGTGGCCCACTGACTCCTCTCATGTAAAGTTCTGCTGGCATATGAACCATAGACCCCTCTGCAGACATTCTGTGTGCGTGTTGCATGCATGTAAATGCAGTGAGTTTGTGGCACATGTATGTTAGTAGGACTCTGTGTGTGATGAGAGTCTACGTGCTTGGACCAGTAGGATCTATTTTGGATGCCCCCGGGTTTAGGCTGCCACTAGATAGAGTGTAGATACAGCTCTACCTGAGAGTCCAAGTTTATTTACTACATTATTGCGACTGTGGGTGGAGACCCATTCACTGAAGTGAGAGAGGATGGAGACAAGCTACCCTTAGAAATTAGATGAGGACCTTATTAACAAAAGGTTGCATGCTAGTTCCCCATGAGCACTGCCATTTTGTAGATAGTAGAAGTGAGGGTGGGATTGCTGTGTCTGTTTTTCAAGATGTGGTAATTTCTAGGCCCACAGTTTTATTTGTCTGTTCCTGATTACTTCTTCAGTAAGGCTGACTAAAGCTAGGTGCAGAGATCTCCCACTTCATTGTAACATTATTTTGGATACTCCAAATTGGAGCCAGCATCATTACTACCTGCTGTAAGAGACATCACCTTTCCCTGCAGCTGTATCTGTGTCTGATGAAAAGCCATAAAATGACATTTGAAAGAGGACCAACCCAAAATGGTTCTGAATTCTTAGACGTGGCTCCACATGCACGTATGGAAAATGTGTTTCAAATTAGGATCAAGACCAACGCTTCTTTGTTCTAGTTGTAAGTTTCACAAAGGAATGTAATGTTCTACAAAGTACGCACAGGACTGCTGTGTGACCAAGTCTGGGTTCTGCTGACAGTCAGTCTCCCAGAGGTGAGGGGGCATTAACCTAAAGTCTGCACTTTCAGCTGGAGGAACTGAGGGCTTTCCTAGAGCCTAGAAGTCTGGCTGCCTGTCCACTGAGGGTGGCAAAGAGTGTGCCTGGCCCTGCAGGAGAAGAGAGACTGTCCAGGAGGAGAAGCCCAATATGTCCCTGACACGGGGAATAGCCAGAGGGACCAAGAGACTACAAGGAGTGAAGCCAGGGGCAAACTGTTTGTGGAGTCCACCAGTTTCTCTGAATAGTTCTGGTTATGAAACACATCAAGACTACTGCAGATATCAAATATTGATTGCAATCGGCAGTCCACTGTGACTGAGAGACTGGTGCTGCAACTGCAGACATCAGAGTCAGAAATCTCTGTCATGGCTGGGGTGAAAGCCCTGATCAGGCTGGAGGCCACAACTGCCAAAGAACTACTAAGATCCAAATTGGCCCTAGGGCTGCACCGGAAGTACAAGTGACCAGGCTGTACCAAGTGTAGCGAGCCGAAAACTGGGAAGACCAGAGGTGCAGCAGGAGTCACTGCGCTGAGATCGCCAAGCCGTCATATTCCAAGTCAGGTTGTAGCAACGGCCCAACAGCTCAAGAGCTGCTGCCGCCTGGGGAAGACCGCTGTACACGCCCTTCCCGTACCACTCCGGGTGGCAAAAACAGGACTCAGATAACTATGGGCTTAACCCAGGGAAGTGAAGGGGAGACTAAGATGAAGCCGAAGGTCTGCCGAATAAACTTAAGACTTTTAGTAAGAAGCCACCAAGAGGTGAAAGCAAACTGAACTGTTGGGCACATGTACGCCTCTGGGGTGATATGAGAATGGCTCAGGAGGGTTAGTGCCTCAGGGAAGATCGCAAACAGGATTTCAGGGAAGTGGTGCTATTTAAAAAATAAGCACCATGTGGATAGTATATTATTGTAGCTGTTTGTAGACTGCTCAGTTTAGAGCTCTTGTCTTCCATGCTACCTCCCCAGGAAACCTTTGACTGCTCACCCTGTCTACCCTGGCAGTGACGTGCAGAAAGGGTGCAGTTGACCCAGTTTGCAGAGCAATAGTAGGATTCACCCCAACACACCGGTGGAACCTCATTCACCATTATTGAGGCCCATGTCTGCCCTGTGGCCCCCTGAAAGGGGTTTGACACTGGATATGGTGCTGGAAATGGTGGCTACGTCTGTCCTGGCTATATTAAAAGCTCTGTCTAACCAACAGTTTTAGTGGCAGCAGGCCATACACCGAAACAAGAACGCTCCTTCTTTACATACAGAATAATAAAACTGCACAGCAGTTCTACGTTCGTTGGAGGGGCCTTATGGGAGGTGTCTTTAGACTCTTTAGACTGCTGCCAGAAGCAATATGCTTGTGCCAGATATACAAGCCTGCACCAGCTGTTTCACAGGTTCCAAATATGTATTCACCGGTCGACTGTGCAATAATGATGAAGCAATTTTTGGTTAGCAGAATCCATCTGAAAAATTAGGAAATTAGAAACTCATAAATAACTCTGAAGAACATAAAGAGTAGTAGCAGTTAGTAAATGGAAGCGCAGGAACCTATTTTAGCAGAAGCACAGCTAGGGCCACATTATCAATAGGGCCTGTATTTTTGTTTTACAGAAGGGCTGTAACACTAAACAAGCATTTGCAATGCAATAGGTCTCGCATTCACGCGAGTTTTACCTATTGTCATTTTAAAATGACAATGCCTTTTATTTATGTTTTGGGTTTTCTAAATTATAAATACACCTAACCGAAACCACCCAATCTAGAATTACTGTGGAATAATCCATTTTAGGCAAATTTCACGCCTAGCTAGAAGGACTAACACAAACAAAAGAGACGCCTGTGAATTGGACAAGTTATAATTAAAACCCTCCTCCTGTAGTACCCCAAATATAACAAGACTTAAGCTTACCTTGATCTCTCGCCCCAGAACCTCCGAGACAGTCTTACCTATGTCTTGCCAGAAGCCCTGGATAGAAGGACACTGCCAAAACGTGCAGATCATCCGCATCATCGGACTCGCACTTCGGACAAACTTTTCGATGAGTACCTCCCAATTTGGCCAACTTTTTTGGAGACCAATATGCCCTATGGAGTGTAAACAGATGGTTCCTCTTAAGATAGGCAGCTTTAACCACATCCCAAAGAGTGCGCATCGATACTTGACAAAGACGTGTTACGTTGGTCGAAGCCAGGTCTCTTCTCCAGGACTCCTCCATAGGTACTCTTAATCAGAAGCCAGTACCATTTGGAAACCTCCTTTTGTTGAGATAGAGGGCCACGAAGAGAGAGTTCATGATCTACACTATCTTCTTCTTCTTTGTCCAAATGTGAGGCCCAACTAGATAGTTGATAAAACTTAAATCTTGCAAGTCTTTGATTCGTAGCATTATACAACACGTCCCACGGGAGGAGTTTATTCCCTTGAAGCAGTTGGCCCCAACTCATAATACCTTCCTCCTGTAATACCGTGGATAGGCAGTCTTTTAAACAGACTGGTAAACCTGGGGAGTTCCAAATGGGGGCCCCTGCACTATAATAAGAGATCTTCAGGATCTTCCTGATTTGAAACCAAACTTCACAGGCCGAACTTAAAAACATTTAGTTTTATTTTTTTAAAGAATTTTGGGTGTCCAAACTTAAAAAGAATTCCGTCGCCCCCTTGTGGGGTGTTTTTAGACATGGCTAGGAGCATAGGAGGAAAACAAGAAGAGATGAAGAGAAGAGGTCTTACACTCTTTAGCTGAAAAGCAAAACAGTAAAAGCGGAGATCCGGGCTGGCAATACCCCCCTCTACCTTTGAACATCTCAGCTTCCGCCATGCAATCCTCACCCCTTTATTAGCCCAGAGAAAGCTATTTATTGACCCTTGTACTTTTTTCAAAGCAGACTGATCAAAAGATAACGAAATCGTATTAAAGATGAAAGTGAACTTTGGCAGAATTGACATCTTAATTAAGTTAGAACGGCCCCAGATAGATAGTGCAAGACTATTCTAAGAATTTAATAACATAACCATTTCTTTCTGTTTAAGATCTAAGTTTACCAGGGTCATCTTGGTGATATCATGAGTGATCTGGATGCCAAGATATCGAATTTGCTGTTTTGTTGTACTTGAGCTTACAGATGTGTTCCATGTCATAATCTCTGTTTTTTGAGAATTAATTAGAGACCCTGAGATCCTTCCCAAATTCGTCAATAGTTTCTCCAGACAGGGTAAGATAGCAGGGGAGTCTCTAGAAAAGATCATCAAGTCGTCTGCATATAAGGCGACTTTTTCTCCCAACCCTCCCATCTAAAAGGTGTAAATATGTTACTAGCCCTAATGCTACAAGCCAGGGGTTCTATGTATAAGTTAAATAATAAAGGGGATAACGGACATCCCTGCCTCGTCCCTCGTTCTAACTTAATTGATTTAGAGAGATTACCATTAATAATAAGTCTGGCAGTGGGCGTTTTGTAGATATATTTAATCGCTCTAATAAAATAATCACCCAACCCAAACCGTCGAGTCATATATGTTAAAAAAGGCCAGTTCACTCGATCAAAAGCCTTCACCGCGTCGAAAGCAAAAATCGAGACAGTTATGGGCAGTGGCTATATCAATCGCCCCAATTAGCTCATGTGTTAGCTCATGAAGCTGACGACCTCTGATGAATCCCTTCTGATCAGGATGAACCAGGGAAGTCATTACCAAATTCAACCTCCCTGCTAAGATTTGTGCAAAGATTTTATAATCGCAATTTAGCAGGGAAATAGGTCGGTATGACTCGCAGTTCTTTCGGTTTTTATTTGGCTTAAGAATCAAAGAAACTGCGGCCTCATCCCATGACTTAGGGATTAGGTTGTTTTCTGAAAAAATACTATCAAACAGAGTCACAAGAACCGGAGCGATCTCTTCAGCCAACGCCACATAGAGTTCGTTCGGAATGGCGTCCGTTCCCGCTGCACTACCCTTCTTTAAATGTTTCAACACAGTCTTCAATTCTGCTAAATCAATCTTTTGAGTCAACAAACTAGTTTGACTCTCAGTGAGGCGAGGGAGGGGTATATCCTCAGTATAGTTCTTAAATTGCGACTCTGAGACCACTAAATCTTCTGTATACAAGTCTTGAAAAAAAAACTCAAAGGCCTGTTCTATCTTCAAATTTTCTGAGGAGGCCTCTCCTGAGTCTGTTATCTCTTTGATTAAATTCCTAGTTTGATTTATCCGAGACTTCCAAGCAAGAAGTTTCCCACATCCCTCCCCGCACTCATAATTAGCTAATTTGCTGACCTCCCATTTTTTCCTGATTATATTGTCCAGGTGGTCTTTTAATAATTGCTTCTTGGTCATTAAATCTCTGCCTTGCTCCCCCTTCAAAAGCCCTTTCTGGCAGGATTCACACTCGACTCTTGCTTTAAGGATATCTTCCTCCAATTTCCGAACAACCTTCCTATTCTCCTTATGCTTCTTAGCCGCCAGATTTATCACTACCCCTCTAATAAATGCTTTATATGCATCCCAGATAATTTCTAATGAGGCAGAATTTAAGTTGATGTCAAAGAAAGTTTGTGTTTCTTCCTTCAGATGTGCAAATATTAAGGGATCGAGGAGGAGCGTTCTATCAAAGGTCCATCTCCTCGTAGACTCACATTTGGGCGTTTGGAGGACTAATGCAACAGCAGAATGATCAGAAAGATGTTCTGGGACGTGTCTAATTGATGACGTGTGTTTCAGCAATCTTAAATCAATCAAGAAGAAATCAATGCGGGAACAATGTCCGTACTTTTTATTATGGAATGTATAATCCGACGGTGCACCCATGCCCTTATATTTTTCTCTCCAAATATCTATCAGACCTAAGTCCCTCATCATAACTTTTACAAACGAACCCATTCTTGAAGAGACTACTTTCCCCCCACTAGACCTATCTAGGACTGGGTTCAAGAGAATATTAAAATCTCCCCCCATTATGATAGGATATTTAGATTGAATCAAGTGACTATGAATTGTGTTTAAAGGGGTTTCATCGTCTATATTAGGCCCGTAATAACCAACTATGGTGTACCACTCCTTTTGGATTTTAACATCACAGATGACCCAGCGCCCCTTAGAATCCACCTTCACCTCTTCTAACATTGCTCTAGCTGTCTGTTTAAAAATAACTGCTACACCTTTAGTACAGCAAGATTGTGTTGTGTGGCAGGAGAAATCAATCCATCTCTGCTTATCGCATGTTAGGTGAGTTTCTAGAAGGATGATAATTTCGAACTCAGATTGACGCAGATATTGGAGGATTCTCCTCTGTCTAGTTAAAACTCTTAGGCCGTTAACATTCCAAGTTAGGAGTTTAATTGAGGTTAAAGAAAGGGTGCCAATAAAATGAGTTGATTACATAACCGCCCGCTTTTATTTGTGCAATCTTTTCTTTTTGTCAAATGAGGACTTTTTTTCCCTTTTTCCCTAATTTGCACCCCACCCAGTGAAAAGAAAGAATACAAATTTGCTTCCTCGGGCTGTGCCCACCCCTCCCTCCCATGGAACCCTCCCTAACATTGACCTGGGCTTGATGATAAGCCGCCCAGTCGAGTTCCCTCCCCTCCCCTCCCCTCCGGATAACATATATATTACACTATATTACTACAATGCAAGGATCAGCTTCAACCCTGAGCCTTAATTTGCTCTATGAAATTTCCCACCTCCTTCGTATCTCTAAAGTTGGTCATTTTGTTGTTCCACATTACTTTTAGCAGAGCCGTAAATCTCAATTGTGCTGTTGCCCCTAATGATCTTAAAATCGGTATGAACTTCCCCAATTCCCATTGTCTATCTTGGGTAATTCTAGACAGATCTGATCTAATTCGAAAGGACCAGGCACCCTTGGTATAAGAGCCAGCTTTGAGTGCCTCAGATAAAATCCGCTCTTTCAGAAGGAAAGTTTTAAAGTTTACCAGAATTCTTCTAGGTGTTGTTCTATTGGTGTTTTTTGTGAAAGGATCCCTATGGATTCTCTGAATATCTGCCTCCAGGTCTAGGGAGTCAATGGTCGGGATAAACTCTTTTACCAGCTTTATAAAGAAACTTTTAATATTATCACCCTCCAGACCATCAGGGACATTTAGCACCTTGATGTTGTTACGCCTGCTGTTGTTTTCTAAAGCTTCAATTTTATCCATCAAAGATTTTCACTACTTTTTAACGATTGAATTTCAGCACAATTTACTTCTACTTCCTTATTTAAAGCCTCCACAGATGCTTCTATCAGGCAAATCCTCTCCGTAATAGCAGAGACTTTCACCTCCAACGCTTCACATGTGTCTTGGATTTTTGCCTGATTCCTTTCTGAAATAGCAAATTTACCCCTAATCTCCGAAGTAAGATTCCCTAGCATCTTCATCACTTTCGATTGGTTAGAACTCTGCGTCTCAAGAGGAATATCCAATCTATGTTCCGGAGGTAACTGCTTAGAGGCCTGAGAAACTTCCTCTACACAAATGGCCTGATCTTCCTGCTCTACACTTAGGACTTGAAATCTATTAGACGTTGAAAAATTCAGATCGGTTCCCTGTACAGTCACAGTACTTTCTACTTCTCCTACTCCTTCTCCTGTATTGGCCATTTTAAGATCAACAATTTTCTCGGTGAAAGGTGTGACTTGAGATAATAATTGCCTTTCTAACCGAGGTATATTTGCCTGACGGGTTTGCTGATCTAACGGTAACACCTTAAAGAAAGATCTGAGAGACGGAGTTATTTTCAGCTGAGTGGAGTCTTTCCTCGGCCGTATTGGTGGGGATATAGAAGAGGAGTAAGATAGATCAGAGACAAGAGAGAGCTTACTCCCTGTCTTCTTACTCGGTTTTTTCACGACCGCTCTTCCAGACCTAGGATCAGGTGGTACCCCAAAAGAGATGTCTGAAAATTTTCCGGGCCCAAAGAGTTTATTTCTTAATGTATACCGGATAGGGGGCTCTTCTCCTTTCCCTTCTGATGGTACGGCAACTCTCGCAGCTTGCACTGATAGAGCCGAAGACACAGTTGTAGTATCGGGATTAGCAGTAAACTCAGTTGTAGTATCAGAATTAGCGGCTACTGTGGGAGGAATTACGGCCGGTCTATGTACAGCCCCCAGCCCCACTTGTTTGCTTTTACCTCTGCCTGCTCACCTCTTTTGGGGGGTATGCTGTACCGGAGGCAGCTCACCAATAGAAGCTCCTTCAAGACATCTAGGGCTCATGTGCGGGACTAAAGAAGAAACAGCAGTGACTGCTGACAGAGGTGAATTAGTGAAAATCAAAATAAGATACCTCCCCCGTATTGGTATTGGTGGTGGTGGTATTGGTATTGGTGGTTGTGGTATTGATGGTGGTAGTAGTGGTTGTATTGGTATTGGTGGTATTGGTGGTGGTGGAATTGGTGGTGGGGTATTGGGGGTGGTGGTGGTATTATTGGTGGTGGTGGTGGTGGTATTGGTATTGGTGGTGGTATTGGTTGTGGTATTGGTATTGGTATTGGTGGTGGCATTGGTATTGGTGGTGGGATTGGTGGTGGTGGGATTGGTATTGGTGGTGGTGGTATTGGTGGTGGTATTGGTGGTGGTGGTATTGATGGTGGTGGTATTGGTGGTGGTGGTATTGGTGGTATTGGTGGTGGTGGTGTGGTGTTGGTGGTGGTGGTGGTGGTATTGGTGGTGGTTTTGGTGGTGGTGGTGGTATTGGTGGTGGTATTGGTGGTGGTATTGGTAGTGGTATTGGTAGTGGTGGTATTGGTGGTGGTGGTATTGGTGGTGGTGGTATTGATGGTGGTGGTATTGGTGGTGGTGGTATTGGTGGTGGTGGTGTTGGTGGTGGTGGTGGTATTGGTGGTGGTATTGGTGGTGGTAGTGGTGGTGGTATTGGTGGTGGTATTGGTAGTGGTGGTGGTATTGGTATTGGTATTGGTGGTGGTATTGGTGGTGGTATTGGTATTGGTGGTGGTGGTGGTATTGGTATTGGTGGTGGTATTGGTATTGGTGGTGGTGGTATTGGTGGTGGTATTGGTGGTGGTGGTATTAATGGTGGTGGTATTGGTGGTGGTGGTATTAGTGGTGGTGGTGTTGGTGGTGGTGGTGGTATTGGTAGTGGTGGTATTGGTGGTGGTGATATTGGTGGTGGTGGTATTGGTGGTGGTGGTATTGGTGGTGGTGGTGGTGGTATTGTTTGATGGTGATATTGGTGGTGGTAGTGGTATTGGTGGTAGTGGTGGTATTGGTGGTGGTATTGGTGGTGATGGTGGTATTGGTGGTGGTATTGTTGGTGGTGGTATTGGTATTGGTGGTGGAGGTATTGGTGGTGGTGTTATTGGTGGTGGTGGTATGGTGGTGGTATTGGTGGTGGTGGTGGTATTGGTGGTGATGGTGGTATTGGTGGTGGTGGTATTGGTGGTGGTGGTGGTATTGGTAGTATTGGTGGTGATATTGGTGGTGGTGGTATTGGTGGTATTGGTGGTGGTGGTATTGGTGGTGGTGGTGGTATTGGTGGTGGTATTGGTGATGGTATTGGTGGTGGTATTGGTATTGGTGGTGGTGGTGGTATTGGATTTGTGATGGTGGTGGTGGTATCGGTGGTAGTAGTGGTGGTATTAGTGGTGGTGGTATTGGTGGTGGTGGTATTGGTGGTGGTATTGGCGGTGGTGGTATTGGTGGTGGTGGTGGTGGTATTGGTGGTGGTGGTGGTATTGGTGGTGGTATTGGTGGTGGTATTGATGGTGGTGTTGATGGTTATATTGGTAGTGGTGGTAATGGTGGTGGTGGTATTGGTAGTGGTGGTGTTGTTGTTAATAAAACAGGCTTTTGAAAACAACCCTTCAGGTGGCTTAGTGCAGATGACATGTAACACAGATGTGTTGTTGTCAGCTTCAGCCCATTAGCACACAATTATGTGCTACCTGGAATTCACATGACTTAATTCACTAATCATTTCTAAATCCATTTTACCTGGTGGGGGGGTGAAACACACAAGATAATGTGGCTTAAAGTGATTGAAAGCAGGTTCCCGTGTTATGGGTCGGCCCTGCTGCTTAAAAAAACACAAGCGGTTTCAGCTGAAGCAGCGCATGTCCGGCCTGCAGTAAGAGAACTCAATAAAGTAAATAGTGCTTACAGTCTAAATACCAGGTTCAGTGTAACAACCGAAGTAAAGGGGCCAGTAGCTATGGGAGGTTACAAATGAAGACAAGGCCGTACTAAGGAGGGACTAACAAGCCTATTAACGAATCCGAAGACAGCATTTACGAAAGACAATGACACAAGCCAATGAAAAATATGGGAGGAAAGTGGGCGTGGCTTCTCTCCCATACTCTACTACAGCAGTCTCGCAGAGCAAGCAGTGCATGCGCGCTGCCGCTAGGCTCGACCTAAAAATGCCTAACCCTACAGCAGCAACACATTGAAATGAGGGCATGACGTCACGTGCATTTTGTCATCACCCCATGCAAATGAGGGAATGCTATGTGCTTTTATGCCTGATTTTATTATCAAAGCAGAGATGGAGACGAAGAGGCCAGAGGGTATATGCACTGGATGCCCACCACTGAGAGGTGCCTCCCACTGAAGTGGTCTGTACGTGGAGGAGGGGGAGAGGTAGAAGTTTCCTGGGGCATCCCTGGCACAAAAAGGACACTTGTGCACCCCAAATCTGTATGACAGAGGCCGCAATATCATGATGTGATGCACCTGTGCATCCTGTGCCCGGACGCATGAAGGGTTTCTGTTCATGCTCCACCCCTGGAACATGAAACTGAAACCTCCAACCTGCGAAGTCGCAGATTGCAGATCTCAGTCTCTGCTCTTTTGTGTCTTCTTTATATAGCGCGAAGGGGACCCGAAAGTATTGGAGCGCTTTACATAAGCACCAGTTACACAAGGAACCATTAATTGTTGGTAGGCACAGGGAGATTAAGTGATTTGCCCAGAATCACAGGATGTTGAGCCGAAGCCAAGATTCGAAACTGGTTTCTTAGCTCCAAAATCGGCAGCTCTGTCCGTTAAACCACATCATCCTCTCGCTTTCACACCACCCCTTCTCTACTCTGTGACCGAGCTGGGAAAGGGTAGTCACTCGAGCATGGAAAGGTGGAGACAACACCGGGCACAAACTACCAAAGTGTTGGGCTCACTCATTTCAGCGTGAGTGTGTGCTCTGCCTACCCTTTCACGCAATGACTTTGAGCTCAGTGGAAAGTGCATGTTTTTGTGACTCCGGGTGAGATGCTAATTGTTCGTGTGGAGTGGACCACCAAGGCCTACTGATTTGATTGGTAATAAGGTTTCTGATGTTCACAGAGACGTGGAAAACACAAACCGTACTTTTTTTGTCACTATGCGGTGCACAGGTGTATTCCGAGTTTAGGGGCTCATTACGATGGCGGAACGATCGCCACCGCCGGGCCGTCCGTGGCGATCGTTCTGCCATCACAATGAGATTTACCCACCGCCATATTAGGATGGCGGTGGGTATCGCGGCGGACGCAAAGTCCATCCGCTGCTTTTCCGCTGGTGGCAATCGCACCGATTTCCTGGCGGGCGGAGCAGGGCCACTAATATGGTGGCGGTGCCTAGCAGGCACCGTCCGCTATATTAGGATGTGTCTGTGTAGAGGCCTTTACATGGCGGCGATGCCGCCATGGAAAGGCTGGCGGGAATTGGGTTTGGGGGCCCGTTGCGGGCCCCCCTTCGGGGGGGTCGCTGCACTGGGGGGTACCCATGGTACCGCCCTGCATTTCCATGCACCAAGTGGCAGGCACCGCGTGGTGCAATGTTAAAGGCCCAGGATGCGCCCGCCAGTATGGCGGGCTCATCCTAATTGCAGTGGTGGGACCGCCGCATGTCTGGCGGGCGATCCCAATCACCGCTAAGGTGGCGGGCGGACCAAGTCCGCCCGCCATTGTAATCAGCCCCTTAGTTCTGAACCAAAAGTTGTATCATTGCTGGCTATTTAATTCAGCATTAATTATAGTCATATCTTCGAGGCAACACTTTTGGAAATCCGCTACATTCAATTATGAACGCATTTGAACCAGAGTGAACATTAATTTATCCTTAATGCACTTCTAATTGAAATCCAGTGTTATTTTAACGTGCCTAACACAATTAATTCAGTAAAGAAAGTGTATGCCTTCATCCATAGGTGATCGGAAGTCAGATGTGTTAAAGTTTCCATATAGTGCAAAGAAGGGAAAAAGTTGTTTTTATCCCCAATTCTTCTGTTTGCATCATCAGAATGGATTTCTTTAATCCTAACATGAACCATATCAAACAGGGAGAACAACTGGAAAATATATGGTCCTTTTTGCCGTTTGCATAAACAGGAACACAGTAAGGGCCAGATGTACGACCATTGAAATTTGTGACTCGCACATTGTGACAAATTTCGAGTCGCAATTTGCGAGTCGCAAAATCCAATGTACAACAGTGTCTCAGACACTGTTTGCGATTCCCAATGGGGGTCGCAAATTGCATGCCTCGTGAATATTAATGAGGCTGTCGCAATTTGCGACCCCATTGGGAATGACTGGCACTCCCAGGGATGGTGGCCTGATGGGGTCAGCAGACCACCATGTCTGAGACTGCTTTGTCAATAAAGTAGTATTTTTAGAAAATGCAGCCCGTTTTCCTTAAAGGAAAACAGGAAGCATTTAAAAAATAAAAATGAAACATTTCTGTTTCATTTTTAAGGGCAGGCAGTGGCCCCTGGGACCACTGCCTGCTCTTAAAAAGATTTGCGCATCCATTCCCAAAGGGGAAGGGGTCCCCTGGGGACCCCTTCCCGTTTGCGAGTGGTTTACCACCCTTCTAAGAAGGGTGGTAAACTGCGAGGGTTTTGCGACCGCAATTGCGGTTGCAAAACAGTCATACATAGGTTTTGGACTGGCTATTAGGAAGGGACGTCCTTGGCACGCCCCTTCCTAATAGGGAGTCGCTAACCCAATTTTGCGAGTCGCTAATTGATTAGCGACTCGCAAAATAGGGTTAGTACATTGGGCTCACCTATTTTGCGGTCGCAAAGGGGCCGAAATCCCCTTTGCGACCGCAAAAAATGGTTGTGCATCTGGCCCTATATGCTTACCACTAGTCTAATATAAAATATAAGGCCTAAGACACTTTTAATTTGCAGTCATTCTCATCACATACGCAACTATGATCCTATGGGTTTCTCCATTGCCACTCCTGAGTGGACCCTTAGAGCATTTCAATCAATCAATAAATCAGGATTTATAAAGTGCGGCTTATACCCCGATAAGGCTTAATCCAGCAGCTAGGTCTTGAGCGCCATTCAGAATTCCAGAAGTGAGGTGATGGTTCGGAGGCGTGTGGGGAGGCTATTCCAGGTCTTTGCTGCAATGTGGGAGAAGGAGCATCCTCCACTTCTGCTTCGGTAGATGAGGGAAGTATGGGCAAGTTAAAGGGAGGTGGAGCATAGTCTTCTGGATGGTTGTTCAGGTGGTG
Organism: Calotriton arnoldi; assembly: GCA_963921515.1. Taxonomy (NCBI): domain Eukaryota; kingdom Metazoa; phylum Chordata; class Amphibia; order Caudata; family Salamandridae; genus Calotriton; species Calotriton arnoldi. The sequence goes on along the minus strand of CAWUFW010003873.1, from coordinate 1,652,941 downwards.
GTTAATGGATGCGGGTCCTTGGTTGTATAGAGCCTTGTGTGCATGGGTCGGCAGCTTCCATTGGTATCTCTTCTGTACAGGGAGCCGGTAGAGTTGCCTGAGGTGGGGTGTGATGTGAGTTCATCAGGGAAGGCTGAGGATGAGTTTGGCGTTCTGTATGATCTGAAGTCTCTGTAGGAGGTGTGCGATGATTCCTACATAGCGAGGGCTTTGCCATAGTCCAGTCGGCTAGTGATGAGGGCCTGTGTCACTGTGCATCTCGTAGCCACTTAAAGATCTTATGTAGCATGCACAGAGTGAGAAAGCAGGCGGAGGAGACGGCGTTGATCAGTGATTTCATAGTGAGCTTGTTGTCAATGATGATTCAAAGGTTTCTGGCGTGGTCAGAGGGAGTGGGTTCGAGCCCTAGGTCTGATGGCCACCAGGAGTCGTTCCATGTGTCGTTCCAGCTGTTGCCAAAGATCAGTACTTCTGTATTGTCTGTGTTCAGCTGCAAGCAGTTGTTCTTCATCCAGTTGGCAATGTTTGTCATGCATCTGTGAAAGTTGGTTCTGGTGGTGGTGGGGTCGTCGGTGAGTGAGAGGATGAGTTGGGTGTCACCTGTTGTGGAAATTATGTTGAGACTGTGGGATCTGACGATGTTGGCCAGCAGGGCGATATATGCATTGAAGAGCCTAGGGCTGAGCCCTGGGGGACAACGCAGGTGATCTCCTTGGGTTCAGAGGTGAAAGGTGGGAGGTGGATCCTCTGGGTTCTTCTGGTGAGGAAGGAGGTGCCCCACCTGAGCGCATCCCCTAGGATGCCGATGTGGTGGAGTCTTTCAATCAGGGTTTATAAGGGTGGGCGGAGCTCACGGAGTTGTACTTCGCGGAATTCCACGGAGTGATCTAAAAACTCCGTGAAATTCCGCGAAGTTCCCTGCTTAGCGGAATGCCGCCCAGTTTCTTTGCATTATGGTACTTAAGTTTAGCAAAGACCCGTCCGTACAAGCAAGTGAAAGTATTTGGAAATTTGGAAGTGCTCGTGTCCCAGCTCTATTTGTCCCGCCCACCGTAGCTGCTGAATGTACCGAGATAACACAAAATAAACCAGATATTGCTCGTTACTACGCACATGTATTTGTGCATCTACCTTGCTTTCACTAAGCACAGTAATACTAGCCGGTTGCTTCCACCTGCGGCATCTATATGGGCTTTTGTGTACACACTCAAATCGCAACCAGGCAGCGCAGTACACGATACTTGAGGGATACTCTCAGAGTTAGAACCGGCCTTAATTAATTTAAAAAAACTCACCGAATTCTCCACCTGCACCACCCTGGAGATATGCAGGTCTTTACAGCTGTGGTGTCTGTCTGCACGAGGCTCCAAGTGCAGAGACCGCCTTCATGAAACATACATTCTCTGGGAGGTGGCCTCGCGCCAAGCTGCAGAACGGGTGGACTGATTGAAAGCCAGTGAGGTCAATGAATCTACTTCTGGGAGCCTGCTGCAGTAAAGGCCAATGTCTCCTCTGCATGCAAGAGGTTTTCATTTTCAGGACTGCACACTCCGATTCACCCCAGCCAGACCCCACCCCACCCAGCACTGAACAATTTGCAGAACTATACGCTTCACGTACACGTCCTCAGGAAGTGGCGCGCCGAGCTGCTGTCACCGCCTCCTTTCTGGGCTGGGAGGATTAACCCTTCAGCTGACAGCCTCCAGTATGTCACCGGCCCACACCCGCACTGTGTATCACCGTTATTATACAAGTCCTGAGTGCCGCGGAAGAGGAGGATACCTGCTGGGAAGACCATAAGCTTGAGGTGGGCAAACTGGGCACCGGTAAATTCCGCTACATCGCGGTGGGCGGAGTTTTGTCGAATTCCGCATTCCAAGCGAAGTGCGGAGTGGGCAAAGCTCCGCAAATTCCGCCAGCGGAGCGGAGTATACTGCCCACGGTTAGGTGGGATACGATGTTGAAGGCAGCCGAGAGGTCGAGGAAGATCAAAGCTGCTGTTTCTCCTCAGTCGAGGAGGGTTCAAATGTCTTTTGTGGCTGCGATCAATGTGGTTTTGGTACTGTGATTGCTTCAGAAACCGGATTGAGAGGCGTCGAGTAGCTGGTTCTGCTCCAGGTGTGTGTAATGAGTTGATTGTTGATGATCTTTTCCAGTACCTTCACTGGAAATGGGATCAATGAGTTTGGCCGGTAGTTTTTGAGTTCGCTGGGGTTGGAGGAGGGTTTTTTGAGGAGTGCATGTTTCCAGGCATTGGGAAATGTTGCATGGTGATAGAGGTGTTGAGTAGGGTCACATGATGTGACTTCAGTGGCAGTTGATGTCCTTTAAAAGTGTTGGGACATAATCCTTGGCTCAGATGTTAGTGAGCAAGATTGACTACTTCTTGGAGAGTTAAGATGGTCCTCTCACACTCACTTGCACTCAGTTTACTTCCTCATATCTTCTCACTTAGCCCCATTCACTTACATTCACTTTTACTCACTCTGGCTCACTCACTCATTCTGATTCACTCATTCTCACTCAGACTCACTTGGACTCTTAGTCTCCCTCGCTTTTGTGACTCACTCTTATTCATTCTCACTCACTCATTCTATCTCACTCAGTTTCATTCTGGCACACTCTGACTCAATCAATCTCACCTTGATTCACTCAATCTCACTCTGATTCATTAATTCTCACTCATTCAGACTCACACAGTCTCACTCTGACTCAGTCAGCCTCACTCAGTCACTCAGTCTCACTTATTCTCAGTTAGTCTCATGAAGTGTCACTCATTCCCACTCAGTCTAATTCATTCTTACTTAGTCTCACTCTGGCTCACCTAGTCCCAACTCAGTCTCACTCGTTCACACCCAGTCTGCCTTATCCTCGCTCATCCTCACTCACTCAGACTCTCACAATCTCAATCTCACTCTGACTCACTCAGTCTCAATTATTCTCAGTCTCACTCAAACTCACGCATTCCCACTCAGTCTCACTCAATTTCACTCATTCTCTAGCAATCAATCTCACTCTGACTCACTTAGTCTCAACTTATTCTCACTCATTCACAATCAGTCTCACTTATTCTCACACATTCATACTCACTCAAAGTCTCACTCAGTCCCACTCATTCATACTCACTCTGTCTCACTCTGAAACACCTAGTATCACTTGTTCTCAATCATTTTCACTCATTTAGTCCTACTCATTCTGACTCACTCAGTCCCACTCTGGCTCTCCTTGACTCAATCAGTCCCACTGATTCTCACTCGCCTTCCAAATCATGCATTCTCTGACTCACTCAAACTTAGATCCACTCAGTCTCACCCTGACTCAGTCAGTTTCACAAAGAGGAACACTCATTTACACTCACTGTCATTCTCCCTCACTCTCATACATTCTCACTTATACTTACTCTTCCTATCACTCATTCTCATGCGATCTACCTCATTCCTTCATTGATTCTCTGACTTTCACTCTCTCTGTCTCACACACATCCACACATATTCCCACACATACACAGGTTCTCCCTCACAGACACACACTCCTATACCCACACAATCTTGAAAAGCTTTTTTTTTTATCTTACTTTGCTGCCTGCGTAGGTCCAGTTTGGATTCCTGCTCTTTCATTTACCCTTGGGGCAGCCACACAGCTCCTTCCCATTTCAACAAGCGCTGGAGCATGAAACTGAAACCTCGAAACTGCACAGTCACATATTCGAGGTTTCAGTCTCTGCTCTTCCACCCCACCCTTTCCCAACATTGTCACAGAGTTGGGAAAGAGTGAGATGACAGGCTGATTGGCGTGTGGCCTGTGGCACTTTAGACTGTGCTTAAGACTGCAGGACCAAATGGCTACCTTTAGCAGTGCCACCTGGGGGAGGTACTGAGGTGTGCCAGGCCCTGAGGCAAGGGCTGGGATTCCACTAGGCCTGAATAATCTCTCTGATATCTGGTGCAGTTGGCTTCATACGCTTGCGTCAGCCATCAGACAGTGTCACTAGCTGCCTCAGGCTGCTACTGGGCCTGAAGTAGTCAGCAGTTTTTTTTAATTAAACCAAGAGTGAATAATAGATTATAATTCACTCTTGGTATAATAAAAAACGGTCCAAAAAAAAGGAGGGCAATGCCCTGGAGCCTATAAGGGAGATCTGCCATTGTATGACTGTTTGTACTATGCGCATTCCATTCCACTGGGCTGTTCCTTGATGCCCCTGTGTGAATATCCACACCAAGCTCCATGGCTGAATTTAACATGCCCTTTCCTGTTGGTTGCTCTTATGCCGCTCCAGGATAGCAATCTCAAAGTATATACTGTGGTTGCTCAGATGATGAATGCTACTCTGCTGTTCCACAGTGACACACTGGAGTTTATACTACCGCTCGTTGTATAAATATCAAGTCTAAGGATTACTCCCTGCTACACGTGCTTGGACTCTTCAGAGCAGATGCCATGGCTTGGCACATAGTGCCAATTACTGTTGTTGGTTCCTATATGGCTCCTGGGTGTACTCCAGAGTATATCCTGTACATTACGTGAGACTGTGATCCCCAAGAATAGCTTCCTTTATACAATGGACAATTCCTGTGTCCATACAGGATGCGGTTTAAACCAGTTGACAGACTCTGCAAAATATGTAGGTATCAGTAGCGGCTGCTACCGAACGGGGGTGGTGGGCGGGGGGGAGCAGAGGGAGGGAATAAAAAATTTAATAAAAGCACTTACCTGAATACCGCCGACCGCTGCCTCTCCTCCGTCCTGTTCGTCACAGCAGGAAGCACACAGCCTCCCAGAATCCCCTTGCCAATTATGACGCTGCCTTACAGCAACGCTGTGATTGGTCTGAGCGCCGTGGTTCGGCGCTCAGAGAGGGACTGGGAGGCTGTGCATGTTCTCCACCGAGGCTGTACAAAACAGCTTGTGGAGAACATGCAAAGTGCGCATGACGGTTTGGATGGCCCGAGACGGCCGGCCAAACCGTCATGCGCACTTAGGGTGCAGCCACCACTCCTCCTCCCTCGAAATCACGGGAGCCCAGCCCCGCCCCACCCTATCCTAACCTGGCTTCAACTGCAAGCTCAATACAAAAAAAATAATAATAAGGGAACATTATTATCATTTTATTTTTTGTATTGAGCTTGCAGTTGAAGCAGTGGGGCGAGGCTCCTCCATCTTAGCGGGCAGCTGCCGCTGGTAGGTATCCACATTCTTACATGGCAGCACCTGTTCTCACACTTTCTACTGCCTCTGTGCATAGATGCAGCCACACACTTGTTGTAACACGTGTTGAGCTGTCTCTGTCGTGCATGGATGGCACCAAAAGTCTTCCACCAGCGGCCACGCTTACTCACATATTTTCAATCCATTCATACACTACCATCTTATGCTGAAAGAGTCCGCTCTTCCTTTCTTTCGCTCTAAATTCGTGCATATTTGCAGCAACTAACATAATAGGAGCACTGCTCTGTTCCTTACACATAACATCCAACATTACTTATATACACCACGTGACAAACCCACGCTGTTCCATCTGTAGCTCTCCCAAATATTAGCATACTGCTCGTCCGCAGGGCACTTTGGTGCCTCGTCAGGGGTAGGAAGTGATATATAGATACAACTATAATCCAATACATAATTATCTAGCAACATGCGAGTGTGCAGTCTTACCTGATGTACACTCTATGCTTTCATTCCTGTTCTCTTATTCTTCACAGTCTTGAGAGCGTGCACGGTTTGCCTATTTTGTAACTGAGCCCTAAAAACGTAAAACCTCATGGGTAAAAATTAGTACATGTTGGAAAACAATTTCAATATTTGTAGTGTGTCAATTTTCAGTATTGTTTTTTTTTTTAAGTAGATGAAAACTACAGAGGGATTTTAATTATTCCCACTGAACACTGGCGAGGCAAATGACAAGCAGGGGAGCTCAGAACGTTTACTGATTGGCTGATTTTGCTCACGGTTTCCGGGAATCGCGAGATGATGCAAATCATCACCTGATCATGTGTTTTCATCTTTTAATTGCTCCATCGAAACTCTACCTTTTTAAACTCCACAAAATTGGTGAGCTGTGCAAAGTTTAAAGGAACACAGTCAATAAAACTCTTAAAAAGTGGAGTTTACACAGGAACACCCCATGGAAATATTATGTTTATATTTATCATGAGAAATATCCTGCCAAGTCATTTTTGCAAAAAAATTTACCTGGAAGGCAAAGTTGTCTGCATGTCACAAACTTTTTTTTATTTTTCTACTTCACACAACTTTATGCCCATGATTTCCATTGAATACGCCCCAGCGCTGCCCAAAATATATCATGGAGGATTAGGTAACCCAACCCGGTCCTACATCGAGTCTGGACGAGCTAGTCTACATTTGACTTCCACACTCAAATAGAGTTTAAAATGATCTCACATCACTTGAGTAGGCTGTGGATATCACCAAGTTTAACTTTACCTTTTGCTCTTTTCATCAGAGCTTTTATTTTGAACCAGCCCTTTGCTTTGTTTTTGCAGATAAGTGAGCGTGTGAAAGAGAAGGGCAGAGTGAGAGCACAGATAGCAATCAACCAATCAACCGTCTTTTAGAGCATGGCAGTGAGCCAACAGAGCACTCAGTCCAGCTCTCTATTTGTATCTTACCATGGCTTGCACAACATGCATCATTTGTCTTTAAATATCATAATTAGTCTTCCATGGGAGGGAGTGCCATTTAAATTTGCGTCATGCTAGGAATTCTCATAAAGCTACCCTGTGTTCTGTGTGGGTAGTCTCAAGCACTATTGGGAGGCAGAAGCATTCAGTGTGTTTTTTACCATACTGCACAGGAAGCAATGAGGCGTTTGCGAAAGTTTTTTTGTGCTGTTGAAAAGTACATTTTATGATGAGTGTAGGATTGCATCTATCTATCTATCTATCTATCTATCTATCTATCTATCTATATATCTATCTACATTTCTTCACTGAAAAAAGCAATTAAAGTACAGCTGAAATTTGCCAGTAGCTCAGCAATCAGTCCCACAAAATCCATTCAAAGCATAATTCACACACCAAATGCAATAAACTTGTTCCCACTCTTGATGTTGCAAATGTCCTAAATAATCTTGCAGATTCGAATACGTCACATTTTCATTAACACTATGAATGAGACTACTATGAATGTAATATTATTTATTGGTTTGAACATGTGTTGTTTAATGACTTGGTGCTTTTATGTGCAGTTATTTATTGGTATATCTATTTATAGTGGGGTTATAAATATTGCAATTGGTGTGCAAGTTATGCTTTGCATAGCTGTTGATGAAATACTGTATCCAACATCCAGCCCACAAAGGTGGAGAGGTGCAGCAACATGACATGGAAGGTCAGCCCTCACAACACCCCTCCTGGACCTTCCTTTCAGCTGTGTGGAGTGGAGGTTGGCTACAGGCCTTTGGCCAAACTGTCATGAGCAGTCAAACTCTGTTGCCTACAGCATGCTCAGTTGGGGTTGGCCACAGGGACTGATCTACAGACACGCTTTGCAATCAAACTACCACGGATCGGGGGGGCAAAGCTAAACCAGGACCCTGAAGGTGGCACCTTAGTGTGCTCACTAGCCTTCCACCCTATGTGGATCGTCACACAGCTTGATGCTACTCAGTGACTTTATTTAAGGCATTTTTGGGAAGTGTGGATTTCAACGTGTGCATGAGAATGGAGCGTGGTACATGTGGGAACTACCTTTGAGCCCTGGAGTGTAAGCTTGAAGAGAGGCCTCTTGAGCCCGAAAGTGCAATCTAAGCATTGCGACATCGGCACACCCATCCAACAAGAATGGGTTACCCAATACCCTTGACCATCACGAAGAGGGCTTTCCCTGTCGAGTGCTGCCTGATTGCCTACCTATGAGGTGTCTGTCCTACCGGCAGCCTAGTTGGTTGCAAGCTGTCTCCCAGGTTCATATGAACAGCGAGGTGCAACTTCTACAGTGAGGCGGCCATGTGACACCAGAGATAAAATAACAAGAATATTGACACCCACCTGCTGCCTGGGTGAGTGTCTCTTATTGGAGGTGTGCTGGTTGTAATTGTTTGCATGTGTACCAGAGTGTTCCCAAAGACGACCGCCATCTTTGCTTGGGACATCTTTGTAGGCCTACCAGGAAAGGGAGTGGAGCATCATCTGCTTTTACACTGGGCCTCAGTACAGTTACGATGTACAGGACAGTGCTGCCACTAGTGTGTTGTGTCCTGTGTTTATGTGTATGACGCCTCTTGTGGTCCTTGGCAGACTCCTTACAAGTATTACTTAATCTGGTTGGTGTGACTGGGTGTGGTTAATAAAGTTTGTGACGCAGTGCGTTCAGTTAACGATTGCAAGCTGAAGAATAAAGAAGTGCAAACCAGAGCTCCATGTGTGGCTTGGTCTGTTACCTGCTCCCGAGCTGGGTAGGATGCTACAGAGGACATCACCTGAAACTGCAGTAACAGCTAAACAGAAATCCTATTTTATAAATAGATATTCCTCTCCTACACCCCAATCCTCATCATCGCTATAGCTTCCAAACTCTAAGTCATATATAAGGCAAAAGGCAGAAGCATCCATAAACTGATCCATTAGGAGATTTGCACCTGCAAGAGTAAACCTCTTTTCCCTGACTGCCCTAGACTGATCCATAATCCTCATACCTGGCACCAAGGTGGTTAGACAGCTGACAATTGTCGAAGCCATACAGAATGAAAAAAACATAGCACACCAAAGGCAACATGACAACCATCGGAGTAGCATTGGAATCCATTATCACTGCACAGTAAAACATTCAATCCACACTATCCACAGTGGAACAATTCACTGTGGAAACAAATAAAGAGCTCAACACACTAAAGGGGAAATGGCCCACATGAGACACCGGCTAGATGCTGCAGACCGTAGAATGAATGATCTAGACCAGTGATGCTCAAAGTATGGCCTGGGGGCCGCATGCGGCCCTCCTGACCTTTACATGCGACCCCTTGGGCAGCAGCAGCACTGGGCTGATGTTTGCTCGAATCAGCATTAACATGAATAAAACTGTTTTAGGAACACCTTCATTTTTAAAGACAGCAAACATGTAAAAATACATGCATTTCATTGACCTGTAAAACCATTTCACCTTGGTAATCAAATTTTAGCAGTGCATTCAGGAGTATTTTTCTTAAAGTGATGGTTTTCAAACATTAATTTAGAAATGTTCATTCTCCCCCCCCCACCCTGACAACAATGCCATGATTACCTCCAAGCACAGGAGATGGTTTTGAACAGCACACGTCCTGAAGTCATGTATTTCGAGTTTCTCTTATATGTGATAATGAAGAAAAAGGAAGTAAATTGAAATAAAACAATTGCCCAAGGTAACACAATTCGGTCTAGTGGAGAAGCTGGGATTCATCCCAGGTTTTCTGGATTTACATTGCGTAAATTTCAGCCACTAAATATACGTGCTTTGCTTCCCCTACTCTGACTTTACACCCCCTGCTGGCATCAGTGCAGCCCTTGGTCACACCAAAGACCAAAGTTTGCGGCCCCCAGTAAAATGTTTGTGAGTACCCATGATCTAGACCTTAAGGGGACAGAGACTATGATGTGGACCATAGTCCTATGGAACAAAAGAAAGTCACAGACCTAGAAGACTGCTGTAGAAATAATATAGGAACCTTTGGGTCTCCAGATACCTAGGGATCACAAGACATCACTCGCTTTCTGCAAATCTTCATTCAAAAATAACAGGACTCACTTTTTCTTTGCCACTGGAGTTCCAGCATGAACACAGGACATTGACACACACCATGTATATTTGAGGCACACCCCCATCCGATCATTGCTTGCCCCATAAAATTTCAACAAACAATTGCGCTCTTCTTGAAATCCAAATACTATGGCAAATACACATTCAACAAAAGCAGCATTTCTTTCTCAATCAATCAATCAAACAGCATTTGTAAAGCACAACACTGTCATCCATAGGGGTATTTGGGTGCTGTGTCTCCATCGAAGAGCCAGGTCTTGAGTCTCTTTCTGAAGTCTGCCAGCAAGGGGCCTGTACGGAGCTGGAGGGGAAGGTTGTTCCAGATCTTGGCAGCAATGAAGGAGAAGGAGCTGCCACCTCTGAGGCTGCGATGGATGCGGGGGTGGGGTGAGTGCGAGTGAACAGGAGTGCAGGCATCTAGAGGGTTGGTGGAAGTTCAGTCGATGGTTGATGTAGGCAGGTCCTAGGTCGTGGTGGAGGGATTTGTAGGCATGTGTGAGGATCTTGAACTAGCATCTCTTCTGGTTTGGGAGTCAGTGGAGGTTTCTCAGGTGGGATGCAATGTGGGTTCGTTTGGGGAGGCGCAGAATGAGCCTGGCTGCAGTGTTCTGTATGGTCTGGAGTCTTCTGAGGAGCTGGGTGGAGATGCCGGCATACTGGGCATTGCCATATTCGAGACAGCTGGTGACGAGGGCCTGAGTGACGGTCTTTCTGGTGTTGGTTGGGGTCCATCTGAAGATTCTGCGGAGCATGCAAAGTATGTGGAAGAAGGAGGAGACGGCTGCATTGACTTGTCATTTTATGGTCAGTTGGCTGTCGAGGATGATGCCAAGGTTGCGTGCATGGTCGTTCGGTGTGGGTGTAGGTCCAAGTTCTGCAGGCCATCAGCTGTGGCCCCATGTGGAGGTGTTCTTCCCGCAGATCAGTACTTCAGTTCTGTCGGAGTTGAGTTGAAGGCATTTGTCTCCCATCCATTTGGCTACGTTTGTCATGGTTTTGCAAAAGTTGGTTTTGGCACTGGAGGGGTCCTCTGTGACCTAGAGTATGAGTTGAGTGTCGTCTGTGTGAGAGATTATTTTGAGCTTGTGGGATCTGACGATGTCTGCGAGGGGTGTCATGTAGATGTTGAACAGGGTGGGGCTGAGGGATGATCCTTGTGGTATGCCACATATGATGTCTTTGGGTGCAGAGGTGAAGGGAGGTAGTCGGATGCTCTGTGTACATCCTGTAATGAAGGAGGTCATCCACTTGAGGGCGCCTTACTGTATGCCTATGTTGTAGAGTCTGTTGATGAGGGTGTTGTGGGAGATGGTGTTGAATGCTGCGAAGAGATTGAGGAGGATCAGCACCACAGTTTCTCCACGGTTGAGGAGTGTTCTAATGTCATCTGTGGCGGCAATCCGTGCGGTCTCAGTGCTGTGGTTGGCACGGAATACTGATTGTGAGGTGTCCAGCAGGTGGCTTTGTTCCAGGAATTCGGTGAGTTGCTGGTTGATGGCTTTCTCGAGTACTTTGGCCGGGTAGGGGAGCAGGGAGATCAGACAATACATTTTGAGATTGCTGGGGTCGGCGGAGGCTTTCTTTAGGAGGGGTCTGACGTCTGCGTGTTTCCATCTGTCTGAGAAGGTTGCTGTGGAGATGGAGGTGCTGAGGATGCTTGTGAGTTGCGTGCTGATTGGGATCATTGTGAGGTTGTAGAGGTGGTGGGGGCAGGGGCCAATGGGAGCCCCAGAGTAGATGGAAGACATGATGGCTGAGGTGGTCAGGGTGGCAAGTGGAGACCAGGTGGTAATGGTTTGGCTGATGTTCGCTGGTTGATTGAGGTTGTTGAGGTTGCGGGTTTTGGGTTGGAGGTTAAAATTGTTGTAGATGTTGGTGATTTTGCTGTGGAAGTAGTCTGAGAGGGGTGGACGGTGTTCTCCATGGGTTGGAGAATTCTTTGACTATTTTATTTGGAAGAGTTCCTTTGTGTGGTTAGTAGCGGAGTTGGTGATGGCTGCTTTCTTGGCTTCCTTGATGTGCAGGTGGGGGATCTGATGCCTGATGATAGTGTGCTGGGCATCGGTGATGGTGAAGTGTACAATGGTGTGGTTAGTCCAGGTGAGTTCTGTAGTGTGGCTGATTTTGATTCTGTTGTTAGAGGTAAAAATGGGGTTGAGTGTGTGTCCGGCTTTGTGCATGGGTTCAGTGATCAGTTGAAAGCCAAATACCATGGCAAATATTCTCAGCTGATTTCTCCTCAAACATAACTCAAAAGAAATTTCTGGCTCTGAGACCTACGCTACAAAACATGTACTTATGATATGGGATTTTGGACCCAGTGATCATAATAATGAATATAAATGGAAAGACTAAAGAATTCCATGATGCAGTGACATTGGAAACTTGGCTAGAAATTACAGAAGCCGAACATAGATCCATGTAAGTCTCCCAGTCCTTTGTTGGGACAGCACAAGTATACTCTCCTGATAATCCCAATAGAAGGAGAGAGGTTGATGGAGAACCCAGAAAGGACGGCCTCACACTCCAATCCGACAGCGATAAACTGCGCCATCCCCTTAAACCAAAGAATATGGCTGGAACACACATGACTACTAAATAGTCGCCTAGCCCTAGAGGCTACATCAAGATTCGAAAACTCTCAGTAACTCTAGCAATTACTACAATATGGTCTTTAGGATGGGTGAACGCTGGATCGAAGGAAGCTTCTACTACCCAACCAAAAGTATACTTAACCTGCCCTATCTGAGGGTTCTGTGGAACTGACATATTAGCTGCTAAAAACGTTGATAATATGCCACAAATCACAATTTTTCACTATTCCCCACTCTCCCTTCAGGTTTAACTTTGGTTATCAAATTTGGCAGGACTATATACACTATCCTCCATTCCCAACTCAACAAGAAAGGCAACATAACACAATACCGAGGGGGGATATTCTCAAGAACGTGTGTTAACTATCGCCAAATTCGCTTAACGCAACTTCTCACATCGCAGTCTATCGCTGAAAAATAACACCGTGTTAACGCAGTATTCTCAACCCGGCGGCACCATTGGATAGTCTCACGATAACGCAACAAAGGCCCGAGTTAAAATTAACGCGACGCAGAAAAAATGCGAAACACGAACGCCCAAAAAGTTGCGATGACCCAAATCGCGAAACAAAAATCAGCGATAACCAGCGACAGGCCTGCGATTCCCACGCAACATGCGGGAAAATGCACTATAAAAGCAGAGAGAAAAAAAAAAAAAACTGTAACTGCGTAGCTCCATGGACGCACCCGGACCGAGTGCAGAGAACAACGCGAACCCCACAAGCCCCACAGACGACCAGCTAGGAAACCCGGTGCCGGGGAAGGGCAAGGAGAAGAGGAAGAGGAAGACGGGGTTCAGTCCGCAGGAAAACCGGATCAACGTGACAGAACACTACCAACAACTGTTCGTCACCACCACTGTGTCATCGGCAACACAAACGGAAATATGGCAGCACATCGTAAACAACGTGAATGCAGTCGGAGTGTCGAGGAGGACAATGGAAAAGGTCAAGAGGCGCTGGAATGATGTGAAGGGCAAAACCAAGAAGAAACACAATGCCAACATGAAAGCAGCAACGCAGATTAGAGGTGGGGGACCAGCGGCACACCAGGAGCTGGATGACATGGAGAAAAGGGTGGCCACAGTCATCAGTCGGGATACGGTGCCAGGAGTCGGGGATCGGGACACTGCTCAACATGACCTGACACAACATCAACAGGGTAAGTACCGACCAGGGACTGGGGGGACAGGGGAAGATGGGCACAATGGCACACATGCACAAGTAAGTAGAGCACACTGCACACCCACAATGACTCTGGATCATGTCCCTGATCCCCATGCCACAATGCAGCACACATACAGAAACTCAGGGAATGTGTGTTAAAATGAATTTATTTGCACATGCTGTGCCTGTGGTCATTTTGTACTGTCTCATGATTGCTAAGGACTGTCACAATGTGACGTCCTCATGTGAAGAAATTGTCAATGATGTTGTTCCTACGGGCTATTCCTGCTGCAGCTGCAGTGGGGTGTGGTCCACCTGCCTCATCTTCCTCATCATCGTCCGGTGCATTTGGCACTTGTAACCATGGGGCATTGGTGCCTACACATATGTTGTGCAACACACAACATGCAACGATCATCTTGCACACGATGCCTGGGCTGTACAGGAGCCTCCCACCTGTGATGTCCAGGCACCTGATACATGACTTCAACACGCCAAATGTGCATTCCACGATGCCCCTGGTGCGTCTGTGGGCCGCATTGTACTGCCTCTGGGCCTGTGTGTTCGTGGCTCGGAGGGGTGTCATCATCCAAGGGCAGAGTGCATATCCTTGATCACCTGTGACAGTGCAGAGAGACATGAGTCAATAGTTGGTTCTGCATGATGTGTTGGCAGGCTCACTAGTTGATTGGCGTGTGATATGTGTGTCATAGTGATTCCTGTGTGACATGTACTGCTTGTAGCAAATGAGCGCCATCAATGTGTATTACGTAGCCTCACTGCTGCTCCTCCCTCCCCCCGAGCCTAATTACCTGTGTGTGCTGCGCAGTTGCACCACTTGCACTCCTACGGCACACCATTGTCATGCCTGTCTGCGCATGTCCACAAGCCTGACAACGACACTGTGACATTGTGCGTTGAAGGTGGGCGGCCACGTGTGTGTAGGCCTATGGTAAGGATAGGGCGGACACAGATGTAGAGTGCATGGCTGGCTGAACTTGCGATGCGGTCGAGGCAAGACCTTTGGCATATGCTGCGGCAATAGCGATACACACACAACAGTTGGCATGTATGATCCCGGACCACGAGCGGGCTTGCGCTCATTCATTTATCCCTTCGGCCGAGCCCGCACTCCGGGGGCATGTTATATTGCAACTTTGTCCATTGCGGGACGGGTGGCACCGACACTACAACAGAGACACACGCATTAGGTACTTCATTGGCAAGCCCAACACTTAACCATGCCCAGAGCCCCAGGGTGATCATCCACACCCCTACGCTGGACTGTCGTACGCCAGCCCACTCCAGCAACACCTACAGGGGGGTACGACACAGCTACATGTCCCAGGTCTCACCCACTGCCTGAGGTGACATGGTTGCATCCGCTGTACACAGCACAATGCAATGTGGTAGGGCCCGGGGCCCTCATGCACACACAATGACCATACGGACACACTTAGATAGTTTGTGGAACTGGCTACGGGCACGTGCGCCCGGCCCCTTTTATTGCCAGGGTCACATGTCCAGGGACGCCTGTGCTGGATGGGTGTGGGGTGAGTGTGAGCCAGCCCTCAAGGAGTTGTTGGTGCTGGCAACAACTACAACAGTGATCAGACAATCAGAAGTTCACAGTTCAAACAGCAAGGGTCCATGACTTGAGCTGCACGGAGTTAGTGGCCCTGGATGCACAGCAGCCGGCACATGGAACACCGCCATGGGACGGTGACAACCGGTGCACTGAGGTAGGGCCACGAGAGCTGAGCGGGTCCTCGTCGATGTCCAAGGTGAATGTCGCGGAGGGTTCTGGGGGACAGTGGAAGGTGATCTTCCAGGGCATGATACAGAGGGCAGTACCAGGCAGACACAGGCAATATGGAGGAGATGAATGCTACAGACTCATTTTTGACACCAAGTCAGTATCAGCTACATGATGATGAAGACAACCCCCAGGCCATAGACTCAGACGCCACCAAAGTTCAACCAGAGAGTGTCCATGAATTTCGGGGCACGGAGTCAGTGGCACCAGAGCTGAAAGGGGATGCAGTCTGCGATGAGGCCTGTACAATGGTATACACTCTGCCATGAATAAATCAAGACTCAGTTCCAAATGTGTGACCTACTGGACCGCAGTGTAGGCCGGAGGCAGCGGTGGAGTACGTCAATGAGAAAGCAGTACTGGGGGCCTGTGTCGCGGAGGCCGTGATGGTCTGAGGAGGCTGCCATGGTCGCGGGCCTCAGGCTTGGAGCTTGCACCGGCACATGGTGGGCCCTCTTTGACACACCCCGGTGTCGGCAGGTAAGCAGTGAGGCCTGGGTGCGCTGGGACGGGCAAGACGGGTCTTGGGACCAGCGGCCTGGGGTGCAGCAGGCACACAGGATCGCAGGCACCGCCGCTCACGGCATCGGCCTCATGGCGGGGTGAGAGGCGCCGCCCTGGCAGGCACGTTGGCCATTCCGGAAGAGAACCACACCCAGAGTAACGGGCTTCTTATTCACAACTAGGATGTCTGGTTTTAGGTTTAAACCTATAATAACTGATAAAACCCCACCGAAAGGGAAATAGCCCTCACCAGTGTAAACATATAAACACTGAAAAAACACCTGCATAACCACAAATTAAATGCCATTCAAAGAAAGGAAAAGGAGAGTAAAAGAGTCATTTGTTTTCTTCCTGAAGGGGCCAATACAATGTAACTTTGTTATACAAGCTGGCAGCAAGAAAGACTGGGCTAACATTATTCTGCTTTTGTTTTGTTGTTGAGGGATGTCACTAAAATATTGTTTCTTTTGATTTTGCAGTTTTGAGGTCTGGGTCTAAAGATGCAGGGTTTAGAAGCATGTTTTAGGTCTTGTTTAATTATTTTATAAACTATAGAGAATCAGGAAATATCAATATCATATTTGATATTTTGGCTGTGTTAGATTCTATCACTGATAGGTAAAATGGCTGGTTTCATAAGAATCGTTCCCAATATGTGCCATCACATTTACCCACAGAGAATGGGTAAAAACCCTTGATACATCAGCCCCCAGTTTCTAGTGCATCAGTATTGATAGTAGGTGAATTGTCAACACCTCAGGCTTTAAACATTCAATGCAAGGTATAGTGACAAGTATATGTGAAAAGAGTGCTATCGCCAAGCATCTGGGATAGTGGTGAAAACATGACAGGATGGAACATGGAACGCAGTGTCACTTGAAATGCTGCTGCAAAAAGGTTCTTTCTAAGTTCAACAAAGAGTGGAGTGATATTGTTTGTATTTGCAGTGATTCAGCTACATATATGAAAAAGTTGTGTGTTGACCTGTCAAGATCGATACCTGAGCTGAAGTGCTTCCCTGTAAAAGATCCTTGACACTTGTTAGATGATATGCTGAAAGCATCTTTACAATCTTCAGAGTTAATGAAAAATGCTATTGACTTTTTAGTACATTCTGGTGCACTGTTTTGTTATGCACGGGAACTAAAAAATACATATATTTCTCATTTTGTGCTTTGTGTGGCATCAAAGAAAGAGTCATCCCAACTGTGTCACTTAGCTGATGGTTCTCAGTCCAAGGGGCTGTGAATGCTATATTACCCATGTGGCAACCGTTTACAAAATCTTTGCTGAGTGGTGATGCCAAAGGCAAGAAATGTGAGGATCTTTGCTCGCAAATTGATAGTGATGTGAAAAAAAGTACATTCTACTGAATTCTTAGATTTTTACAGGAAAACATAACTGCTGTAGTGGACATAATAAAAAACTAGAGTCTGAAAACACCCTTGTCTGCCAAGTGTTCAGCATAATTGCTGTAGATATGAAACATCTTCTTGAGAGTAGGCTGGGCGACACCGTTAGTGACTTTGGCACTGCAACATGTTCCATGTTAGAGTGCTTGCCACTTGGTAAACAAAGCAATGTTGAAGAGCAATTCAGGAACTTTTATTTTACAATGTATGAGAAATGGCTTGCAATGATGCATAGAAATGTCCCTTCACCAACCGTGGCATTTGAAGTCAATGAAACCTCACTGTGGTACACTGTACAAGTTCTAGATCCCTTCCGTAAAGGTGAATTTTCTCCGTAGTTTCAAAAGTGCTGCTTCATTTTTGACCGCTTCAATAACTTGGAGGCATAAGCGCCCAGTTCAACGCAAATGCTGCAGAACCTGCCCCGAGAATTGCAATCTTCAAGTGCACCAGTATAGGCATGGAAAGCTATGTCAGTGGCCAGAGTTAGCAAATTGTGTACTGGCTGTTTTGGCATTGCCCGTCTCAAGTGCCAATGTTGAGAGGGCCTTTTCACAGAAAAAAGGTGACATGGGAAGGAAAAAGCGAGTGCACACGACCATAGACTCACTGAAGAAGTATTGTATGGTGTACTACAGTAAGTTTGATTTGCAAAAATTTATTTGGACCTCATATGCACTGTTGGTACTCTGTCTATATATCATGCATTATCAGTGTAGAAAGCAAGCAATAATAAAAGCAAAACGTTCCATAAACTCCGGAAAAACACTGTTTCTGTTGTTTTTAATGGCGCGAAAAAGTGTAACTACCGATAACCACTGTTTTTTTAAGGTATTGAAATCACTTGAAAACACTGAAAAAACCCCACCAGAATTTACCAAAAATAGAAACTGAAAACAGGAAAGCCTATTCACACCCCTACGCTGTCCTGGCGTACGCCGGGCCAGCCCACTACGCTCACGCTTACAGGGGGGGACGTAACAAGCTACATTTCCGCATTCTTCCCCACTGGCTGCGGTAACATGGTTGCGTCCACTGTCCAGTACACTGCAGACACCAGCAGGGTATATCGACATGGAAATGTCTGTGGTCTGCATACTCAAGTCTGTCCAGCACATCCACGCCACACTTGGCGTTGTGTACATTCACATTCATGGGTCACTTGCCTCCTTCGCACATGCCTGGTTCCCACCTCTCCCCACATTCTGCTATTGTGTGGCTGAGGTGCCATGCGGTTGATGGCTTGTGGACATGCCTAGCCCAGGTTGCCACAGTAAGTTGTGTTGTCGTGTCTGGAATGTGGGGATGTTGGTTGTCATGTTGTATGTAATTTTGTGATGTGTGCATTCCCAGAGTTGTGAGTTGTATGTTGGTGGAGTTGAGGTGTGTGGTGTGTTCAGTTGTTACTTACCGACGAGCAGTGCATTTCCATAGGTGCCATCCTGAAAGCGCTGGTTGATGATGGACTGTCGGAAGATGAAGGAATCATGCACACTGCCTGGGTAGTTGGCGACGACATTGGTGAAGAGTCCCCGGTGGTCCATTATTGCCTGCAAATTGATGGAATGCGTGTGTTTCCTGTTGCGGTAATTGTGTGCAGTGGCGGCAGGGGGCACGAGGAGTACATGTGTTCAGTCGATTGCCCCCAACACGTGCGGGAAGCCAGCTATGGCGTAGAAGTCTTGCTTGATCTCCAGCTGTTCCTGTGCAGTGTGTGGGAAGAAAAGTTGCTGGGGTACCAAGCTGATGATGGCATCCAAGACAGGTGTGAGGAACTTTGACAGGGCTGGATGTGAGACTCCTCCGACTATGGCAGTTGTTGGTTGGAAGGTCCCAGAGGCCAACAGGTGCAGCACAGCCAGCAGCTTTGTCTGCGGAGGGATGTTGGTTCTCCGCTGTGTTGGTACCGTCAGCCTGTAGGCAGTGAGGGTCAGGATGCGTAGGATGGTTGTCCTTTTGAGCTTGTAGTGGGCAATGACTTCCTCTGGCGTTAAGTCTCGGAGGCTGGTGCGTTTTCGGAAGGTCCGGTGTCTTTGTCTGCGCTGCCTCTGTGGTAGTCCGGGGGGAGGGCCCTGGAGGGGGTGGGGGTCCTGGGGGTGGTGGCGGTGGGTGTTGTGGCCCTCTTGGGGCTCCGAGCTGCATGATCAGTAGCTCCATGGCATCTGTTGTTCTTCTGGTGTGGCTGTGCGCTGGGCTCCCTTTTATGGTGAAGGTTGTCGTCTGACTTAGCACCATGTAGGAGCAGGTGTTAAATTCATGCTGCTAACACGCCTTATCGCATGTTTTTGAATTTTATCGCCGATCTGGCTGGTCGTTGAGAATGTTACGGAGTGGTGTTTTTGTGGGTTTTTGCACGGGAACGCCTACTCTGCATCTCATTAGCGTTAGTTGCCGGTGTCATCCGTGGCGATGTTTTTTGCGGCTGCTATCGCGGGTAAACTGTTGATATCGGCTGTTAGCACCTGCTTGTGAATGGTGCGATGAATTTATCGCCACTTTGGCTGCGATAAAGTGCCGCTAACTCGGCGATAAGTCCTTGTGAATATGCCCCCGAATTGTAAATCTAAACATATGGTCACTCAGTGTAAACTGGATGACCAACTACATCAAACGTAAAAAGTCTGTATCCTTCTTAGGCTCTAAAAAAAATGAATATTGTGCTTAAATCTGCGAAACTCAAACGAGACTGGATGGGTAAGGTCATGTCGTCCTCATGCTCAGACGACCTGCATGCTCTGATACCAACCCCTTCAGCTACACCTAGGAAAAACAGAGTGACTTTACTGATACATAAAAAGATGCCAGCATAAATAGAAAAACATGGCAGATAATAATGGGTGATACATTTTTGCTTAAAGATCTCCAACCAGACTCTGAGGGCCAGATTTTCAAAAAAGACATGCAACGCTGCGCAGCATCCAAAGAGGCTGTGCTGCGTTGTGTGGAAGGGAGGGAGCAGGAGAGCATCATATCTACAGAGATATGGCTCTTTCCTCCTCTCTCCCTAGCGCCGGTGCTGATTGCAACTGCTGTGCGCCAGGCATACACCTTAGCGCCATAGCGCTAGGGTGCGTCCCTCAGTCTTGTACAATTTTGTACAGTAAGGGTACCCTTCCTGTACAAAATACTATGCCTAGACAAGTTTAAACACTTTCCCCACTTTGTAAGTGTGCTGCACAGTGCAGCACGCATGCAAAGTCGGAAAAGAAAGGAGAAATAAAAACATGTCTGCTGCTAACGCCTCCTTTGAAGTGGCATTAACTCTTAGCTCTAAACCCTGTCTACAATTGTTTTTGTAGATAGGGTTTGGCGTCAAAAGGCATGGGTGGTTGCTTGGGAATGCCCATGTACCACCTATGTAACGCCCCCTTGGCGCTAAGTTACACAAAGCTGTGCTTCTCGCTGCTTTGCGTTACTTTTAGGGTACTTTCCAGCGCAAAACAAGTTTTGCGCTGGAAAGTAAATTAGGTAAAAAAACATTTTGTGCTGGTTAGCATCACTTCTGTGGCGCTAACCCAGCGCAAAATGTCTGTAAATCTACCCTGAGTCTTGGATCTATCTATGCCCCAATAGGAGCTAAAGGATCCTGGTCCTCTAAGCTAAAGTGTCTGCTGATGGAATGCGGCCATAAAAAAGTAATTATTGGGGGTGACAAGAATGTTGTCTTAGACCCTACCCTGGACAAAACAGTCCATCCTAATTCCAAATTGTTAAGGTTTTAATGAACTCAACAATAAAATTTACTTACTTACCGTCCATCTTAATCCTAGACGAGATAATAACAGAGCCATCCTTTGTGACCTCATGGCAGATCCTTCACTTCATGATCCATGGTGACTTTTGCATCCTATGGAAAAAGAATACACTTACATGTCACCAGCCCATGGATACAAATCCAGACTGGACAACGTTTATTAAATACAGCAGTCCTCCTAAAAATCTATAAATTTGAGATTAAGCTTGGTTGCATCTCTGACCAACCAGGTCCCATCCTGCTTACCTTATACCTCCAACTGATGTTTCCCAAAACACATACATGGAGATTGAATGTTATTAAACTTAAATCCCCAGAAGAAAAGAACAAACTCATGGCTCTGTTTAATGAATACCTGAAACTCAATGGCTCTACTACATACTGGAAGCAACTTTTCTGGGCTCCAGGAATTTTTTATTTATGGCGGATAATGAGAGACTCATACATAGCAAGGAGTATGGCAGAACATAAAGAATTAACTTTGGAAACGGAACTGAAGAACTTGCAGGATAAATATTGTGAATGTCCTTCGAAGCAAAGCATAGCTTACCTAAAGATAAAAAAGTCCAAACTCAACTCAACTCCATGCATACTCTGGCAGTGAAGAAAGCCTTGTCATGGATTAAACCGAAAACAAATGAGCAAGCGAGAAAGACTGTTAATTATGCAGTTACAACATAGGGACCCCAGTCTGCCATCCCAACCATTGGCGATAATATGGTGAGATTCTCACCCAAGCTTTAAATCTAGTGTGCAAATTTGCATCTTTTTATTCAGTGCTCTAAATGTCAGAATCCCTGGATTGTACATTATGAGAGGAGGCATTCACCTACCCTCCATGAGCAATTCTGGGAAGAGCTAGATCAAGGCATATGAGAGGAAATTGTGGGGGAGGCTATAAAATTGACGATGATGGGAAAAACACTTGGGGAAGGTGGCTTCCCACAGGAATTTTATAAAATCACATAGATGAAAATAGTTCCGGTCTTAACAGAAATGCTCCAAGAAGATAAAACCTCCGGTTTTCCTGTAAACAGATTTCACTAGAGCACATATTTTACTTATCCCTAAACCGGAAAAAGATATACTCTCCTCCATCAGCTACCACTCATTGTTGAATTTTGATATCAAGATTCTGCCAAAAATTCCAGCCACTAAGCTGAGTTAAGTGATCCACTTTTTAGGGTACAACAATAAAGTTGGCCATTAACCACACTATTCCTCCTGTAACCACATACTGACCTTGTCTCACTTGTTCTGGCAGACCAAATCATATGATGGCGACAAACAACTTCTACCTAAAGACACTGAGAAAGCATTTCATGATGTTGAATGGCCGTATCTCTTCCATATTATGAAACTATTTGGCATTGGTGAGAAGTATATAAGGATGGTACAATGGATGATACAATGGCTCTACAGGGCGTCAACAGCACAGATTAATTGCAACAGCTTTCTATCACACCCAATACAATTGAAATGGGGGACAGGAAAGGATCACTGCTAATCTTCTTATTTTGGAACCACTGGCCATTGTTTAAAGATCCTTAACTTGAGTGACAGGCCTGGATACCTCGGCCGGAGAGTTTAATTTACTGCTGTATGCAGATGATGTGATTGTGATATTGAGTAACCCTAGGTTGTATACAACAGCATTAATGGACCTCATCTATGATTTCTGCTGCCTCTCAGGGTATAAATTAAATTGAAATAAGACAGAGGCTATGCCATTGGCACGCTCCATGACAAGGAATGTCTTAAGCAAATTACAGGCAAAATGGATACCAAGCAGACTAGAATAGCTAGGAATTCTGGTGAGCAGTAATGTCTCCAGCAAGCTTAAAGACAACATCTTGACCCTGGTGGACAAAACAAAGGTGGACATCACTAGTTGGTCTGCCCGCCAGTTGTCACCGTGGAGCAGGGTACAGCCTGTTAAAATGGTCACTGCGCCCAGATTTAATTATAAATTCAGGATGCTTCCATTTGAGATCCCAGCTGGTCTCTTGTAAAAGATTGACACTACCATATGTAAATATATCTGGGGACAGACACTGCCCAGACTAGACTCTGCCAAACAATACATGGTTACGACCTCAGGAGGTCTCTGACTTCCTCACCTACAGGCATACTATAGAGCACTAACCCTCTCACAAATAGCCTATCACTTAAATCCTCACAAACACCTTTGTGGGTCAAAATTGAGCAGCAACTCTATAACGGAACACAAGGGCTCCCTGTTCTAAACTCAGGACCCAAAGTCTCAACAGACCCTAAAAACCAGATGCTGACTGAAATAAAATCTGGACATCAACGAATGATCTCATGAAGGAAGACATGCACCCTAAAGCGCCGCTATGCTATAATGGAGCTATCACCATTGATAAAACAAATTTCATATGACCAGACTTGAAAACCAAAGGAATACCGGAGGTGAAGCACCTGTTGAAAGACGGATCGATTAGCTCTTTTAAGGACCTTACCAAGGAATATCATTTGCGGAGATCATTCGTTTGGAAATATCTAAACATCAGGCACTACTTCCAGATACAACAGAAGACTCGTAAATGTACCCATGATGCTTCCACACTTGCCCTCTACCTACTCCAATGAGGCCATGGTAATCAATTGATCATGGGTCTCAATGACCTCATGATAATAAATCTCTTCTGTGAGCCATTGGAGTACCTCCTCCAGGTGCAGATGGCAACATTAACTGCAATTGCAAAACTCCTCATCTAACTGTACTCAAATTAGGAAAATGCATGATAGATCCCTATGAGAAGCCAGGGTGAAGTTCATTTAATTTAAGATTGTACACGATTGGCACTGGTCCCCTGTTAAACTCTACGGAGGAAAGTTGGCACCTACCTCCAATTGCTGGAGATGTAAGCAATCTAGAAGTGATAACTTTACGTATCCGTTGGTCTTTACCCTAGTTCAAGCGAACTGGCTGCAGGTATGTCAAGTTATCAAAAAAATGTATTGTCTTTCCTTTTCCCCGTTGAATGCTGTTGTTATCCTGCATGATCCAAACGAGGTGCCGGGATTGAGTAAACATGAAAAAAGATAGACACTGCCCTTGCATCAGCAAAACATTGGGGCATATTCTCAAGGAGCTATCGTCGAGTTATCAGCACTTTAACGCATTCAAAGTCACGCTAAAGTTATCGCCCCATTCACAAGCTGGTGTTAACAGCCCATAACAGCAGTTTTCCTGCGAAAGCAGTCACAAAAAACATCGCCACAGATGACCCCGGCAACTAACGCTAATGAGATGCAGAGTAGGCGTTCCTGAGCAAAAAGCCGCGACAACACCACAACGCAACATTCTCAACGACCAGCCACATCGGCGATAGGAACACAAAACAGGCGATATGGCGTGTTACCAGCAGGAAATTAACACCTGCTCTGACCTGGTGCAAAGTCGGACGTCAACCTGCACAAGAAAAGGGAGCCCATCCCACAGCCACACCTGAAGAACAACAGATGCCATGGAGCCACTCACCATGCACCCTGGAGCCCGAGAGGGCAACAACACCCACCGCCACCACCCCCAGGACTGCCACCCCCCCAACGGACCCCCCCGCCCTCCCGGACCACCACAGAGGCAGCGCAGACAAAGACAGCGGACCTTCAGGAAATGCACCAGCCCCACAGACCTAACACCAGACAATGCCGATGCCCACTACAGGCCCAAAAGGACAACAATCCTCCGCATCCTGAACATCATTGCCCACAGGCTGACGGTACTAACACAGCGGACAACCAACATCCCTCCGCAGACCAAGCTGCTGGCTGTGCTGCACCTGTTGGCCTCTGGTATGCTCCCAAACAACAACCGCCCGAGTTGGAGGAGTCTCACAGCCAGCCCCATCCAAGTTCCTCACACCTGTCCTGGATGCCCTCACCAGCTAGAGACCCAGCACCCATACGTCCCCCACAATGCGCAGGAACAGCTGGAGACCAAGCAAGGACTATACGCCATAGCTGGATCCCCGCACGTGTCGGGGGCAATCGACTGCACACTTGTGCCCCCTGCCAACACCGCACACAATTACCGCAACAGAAAGCACACGCATCCCATCAACGTGCAGGCAATAGTGGACCACAGGGGATTCCTCACCAATGTCATAGCCAACTACCCAGGCAGTGTGCATGATCCCTTCATCTTCCGACAGTCCAACATCAACCAGCGCTTCCAGGATGGCACCCATGGGAATGCACTGCTCGTTGGCAAGTACCAAATGAACACACCACACACCTCAACCCCACAATCATCCAACTCACAACTCTGGCACTGCACACATCACACAATCACATACAACATGCCAAACAACATGCCCCCCCACCAGACACGATAGCACTACTTACTGTGGCAATCTTGGTTAGCCATGTACATGAGCCATCAACGGCATGGCACCTCAGCCACACAATATCGGAATGTGGGGAGAGGTGGGAACCAGGCATGTGCGAAGGAGGCAAGTGACCCATGAATGAGAATGTACACAATGCCAAGTGTGGCGGAGATGTGCTGGACAGACTGCAGTATGCAGACCACAGACATAGCCATGTCTACATGCACTGCTGGTGTTTGGAGTGTAGTGGACAGTGGACGCAACCATATCACCCCAGCCAGTGGGGAAGATCGCGGAAATGTAGCTTGTGACGTCCCCCCCTGTAAGCGTGTGCGGAGTGGGCTGGCCCGGAGGACGCCAGGCCATCGTAGGGGTGTGAATAAAAAGCACGTAGCTCTGGGCGTGGTTCACTTCCGGATTGTCTAACGTGTCTGCCAGGGCGGCGCCTCCCACCCCGCCACGAGGCCGATGCCATCGCTGTGAGCGGTGTGGCCTGCGATCCTGTGCACCTGCTGCACCCCGGGCAGCTGGTCCCTGGACCCGTCATGTCCACCCCTGCGCAGCCAGGCCTCACTGCTCACCTGCCAACACCGGCGTGTGCCAAAGAGGGCCCACCACGTGCCGGCGCAAGGTCCAAGCCCGAGGCCCACGACCATCGCAGCCTCCTCAGACCATCACGGCCTCCGCGACACAAGCCCGCTTTACTCCTTTTTCGTTGACGTACTCCACCCCTGCCTCGGGCCTACACTACGCTCAAGTAGGTCACACATTTGGAACTGAGTCTTGATTATGCAATGGCAGAGTACACACTTTATGGCAGCGTTTATATCACTGTACTCCCTTCGATGTGGTGACACAAAGTATGTGCATGGCATCCCAACCACACGTGTCTGTGTGCCCTTGATGACTCCCCCTTCGGACTACACTGCGGTCCTGCAGGCCCCACACAAATCCATGCCAGTCCGTACCAGGCAGGACATGGCATCGTCGCTGGCTAAACACCCGCTCAGCTCTGTTGCTACTGCCTCGGTCAACCACGAGTCATCCCCACATGCCATTTCAACGCCGTGTGTCAGTGTTCCAGGAAGAGCTTGCTGAACAGCGGTTGGCCCACGCTGGCTGCTGCCTCCGGACTACACATCGGTCGTAGGGCACACATTGGGAACTCAGTCATGATTCATTTAGGGCAGACCTGATATCATTGTACTGGCCTCGTCACAGACTGCATCCCCTTTCAGCTCCGGTGCCACTAAATCTGTTCCCCGACAACCATGGACAGTTTCTTCTTGAGATTTGTTGGCGCCTGAGTCCATGGACTGGGGGTTGTCTTCATCATCATGTCGGTGATACTGACTATGTGGCCAAAACGAGGCTGTAGCATTCCACTCCTCCATTTGCCGCTTCCGGCCGGCTCCTGCCCTTTGCATCATGCCCTGGAGGACATCCTCCACTGTCCCCCGCAAACCTCCGCTACATTCACCTTCAACATCGACGAGGACCCGCTCACCTCGCGTGGCCCTATCTCACTGCACCGCAAGTCACCGTCCCGTGGCGGTGTGCCTGTGCCGGCCGCAGTGCATGCGGGGCCACTAACTCTGTGCAGCTCAAACCATAGCCCCAGTCTGATGGCATGTTGGATGGCCTCTGGGTCGATGGTCTGGGGGTCAACAATGCCATGTGTCTGTGGCCCTGCGCTGTCCGCTGCCTCCGGCCTCAACTGCAGTCCACCTGGGCTCACACATCAAATCGAGTCCTGGCCTGCCCGGATGTCGCATCACCGCAGGATGCACACGTCACCACCGCCAGGACCAACTCCAAACGACAGGTGCCAGAGTCGGAAGTGTCTTACTGCCAGACTGTCAGAGTTACTCACACCTGTCGTGGGTGCCATCATCGGCTTGATACCCTGCTCAGCTCTTCAGGTGCCACTAACTCAGTGCACCACAAATCAAGGAACATTCTGCTTGCATGTTGGGTGAACACTGTACTCCCTCCGGCTACCACCATGATGCTTCACAGTTGTTTCTGTTGTGCTGGTGTTTTATGTTTCTGCTTCAATTGTGATCACTGTTCAAGTTGTTGCCAGCACCAACGACTCCATGAGGGCTGGCTTACACTCACCCCACACGCATCCAGCACATGCGTCACTGTACATGTGACCATGCCAATAAAGGGGTCGAGCGCACGTGCCCGTGGCCAGTTCAACGAACTATCTGTGTGTGTCCGTGTGCTCATGATGTATGCATTAGGGCCCCAGCCCCACAACCTTACATTGTGCCGTGTACAGAGGACGCAGCCATGTCACCGCAGGCAGAGGGTGGGACATTGCACATGTTGCATTATCGTCCCCCATTCAATACGTAAGTGGAGTGAACTTGGCCGGCATACGCCAGTCTGGCGCGGGGGTGTGGGTGACTGTCCTGTGGCTCTGGGTGTGGTTCAGTACTGGGAATGTGCAAAGGCATGTGTCTCTGTTGCAGTATGGGTCTCCATTGGGGAGTGTAGGTGGTCCCTGATGGGACTTGGACACCCACGTATGTGATCAAGTTCGTCTTCCATGAGGTAGTACCCCACCCGCACCTGTTCGGCCAGCCCCTTCTGGCAGTCTGACAGCTGGCCTTGGAATGGGATGTGTGCTTAGGTGGGCTGCTGGGAGCCAGCCGGGGTGGTGGGTGCGTCCAGCTGTGTTGTCCGTGCAGGGGGTGGTGTATCCTCGATGCAGCGGTGCTGCCCAGCTCCTGGAGCTCTATTGCCTGGGATGTCCATGGACTGTTGTGGGGCATCGGTGTCGGAAGTGTGGAGGTCCTCTTCAGCATCACTGATGGGTTGTCAGGTCTGCTCTGCTGGAGGTGTTGTTTGTCCCTCTGGAATGTGAAGGGGAGATGCTTGTTGACATTATGTTGGCATGTATGTTGACGCATTGTTCGAGTTTACATACAGACTGCATGACAATGTACATTGTGACTGTTTGGGAGGGGCGGACTATTTGATGCGTGATAGTGGACATTTGGACTACATGAGGTGGGTGATGTTGTACACGTACATTTTCATCGTCAGATGTGATTGGCCATTTTCTACGCACAGGCGGACCCAGTTGTGTCCTCTGTTCTGCAGTGTAAGTGTTGCACTGTGTCCCACATTGTCGTCCATGTGGATGTGCTGTGAATGCTATGTGTGTGTGCTGCATTGTGTGAGAGTCACACCTGCAGCTGTTATTTTGCTGCCCCTTATCCCTTGGAGGCGGTGTGCCTTTGGCTTTCGTGCTTTTGAGGTGCTGTGATGTTGGCGACTTGGGTCATTTGTGCTCTTGGAAGGTTTTTGTACTCTTGTGCATTGTTTGTCCGCAGATGTATTGTTGAAGTCAGTGGTTGTTTGTGCACGTGGATGTGTCAGGGTGTGACCCGCTCCTTCCGGATGTGGTCCACAATCAGCCACCTCAGTCTCGTGGCGTGCACAGAGTCATGGTGATTGTACTCCTTCCATGCTGCTCGTCATGTGGTGTCACTTGCGTTGTCAGTGTGGCTCTCGCATACGCATCTTTGCTGTGTTTCGCACTGGTGCATGTGTGTGTGTTGTGGAATTGGTGTTGTGTGGGGTGGGACCCCTTCGGGCACATGGTGTACGGGGGCCTACTTGATGTTTGTATGTGTGCTGCAGTGTGCCACGGGGTCGTTGTGGGTGTGCGGTGTGCTACACGTCGTTGTGCATGTGTGCCATTGTGCCCGTCCCCCCAGTCCCTGTTCGTTACTCACCCTGTTGATGTTGTGTCAGGTCATGGCGAGCAGGGTCCGGACTCCAGACTCCTTGCACCGTCTCCACAGTAATGACTGTGGCCACCATTTGCTCCAGCTCCTCCTGTGGCGCAGGACTCCCACCTCCACTCGCCGTTGCAGCCTTCCTGTTGGCAGTGGGTTTCTGCTTGGTTTGGCTTTTGACATCGTGCCAGCGCATCTTGGCCTCCTCGGCACTCCGACTGCATTCACGATGGGATGCCATTTTTCCGTCTGTATTGCCAATGACACGGTGGTGGTGACGGACAGTTGTTGTTGGTGCTCTGTCACCTCCCTGACGACGATCGTGTTTTCCTGCGGACTGTACCCCGTCTTCCTCTTCCTCTTCTCCTTGGCCTTCCCCGACCCGAGGTTCCTTGCTTGTGGTCTGTGGGGCTTGTGGGGTTCGCGTTGACCTGGGCACTGGTTCCGGGTGCATCCATGTTGCTGCACAGTTTGATTTGTTTATGGTGTGTTTTTCTTGTTCAGCTTTTATGGTGCATTTTCCCGCCAGACGCGTGGGAATTGCAGGACTATCGCTGGTTGTCGCTGTTTTTTTTTTCGTGGTTGGCCTCATCGCAACTTTATTCGCGTTGGTTTTTCACATTTTTTCGGCGTTGGGTTATTTTTAATGCGGTCATTTGACGCGTTATCGTGGGACTATCGCATGGTGACGCCAGGTTGAGAATGCTACGTTAACAAGGCGTTGTTTTCCCGCGATGGACTGCGATGTGAAAAGTTGCGTTAAGCTAAACTTGCAGTGGTTATCACACGTTCTTGTGAATATGCCCCTATGTCTCTTAAGTAACTTGTCAAACTTAGTAGCACCCACCCTCGATGACTAGGTGACTGGCTGGAGAACAAGGCAAAAATAGCAGCCCATGAACACCTGCTATATACAGGATAACGCCCAAGCCAAAATCGTCATTAACATTTGGGATGCTTTTCTTAAATGAGATGAGGGAGCGATCAATGCCTTTCATAAGACAACAGAGAGACTTTATATTACGAATGGCTCAAAGTAATGCTTATGATTGTTTAATATTCAGTCAAAGAGGCCCTCTCCCAATTGTAAGTAGAATCTGTTTAATATTTCATACCGAATAAAATGTGGGAATTCTGAAAATGTTAGTCAAATAGCTGTTCAAACCACATGCTTTTTTCCCTTTCTACAAGCTTTTTTCCCTCCTTGTACCCTTTTTTGATGACTTCACATTATGGTTATCACTTTACTATGCCATACCGTGAAAAGGTATATTTCATGTGATTGTGCATCAAGGGTTATACCATGGGGTAGTGTTTTGGTGATTTACCATGTATAGTTTGCATAACAATGGTTAAGGCTTAATAATAGCACTGATTGTTGATGGTTGGACGCCAGTTAAAAGGGATGACATAAACACAGCATGGGCATGTTTTAACAGATGGAATGACCATCAACTTGATTGATCATAATGTTGATGCTAACACTTGGGACTTGGATGTTATGTTATGTTATGTTACTGTCTATTTCTAAAGCGCACGTTCACAGGAAGGTCTCTTGGCGCTAGGTAGCTGATGAGCCCTTAATTCACAATTACTGGTAAGCCTCTTTAAAAAGCCATGTCTTCAGAAGTTGTCTGAATCTAGTGTAGTTAGAAGTGGTCCTAAGCTCCAAGGGTAGTGTATTCCATGCTCGAGGGGCAGTGACGGAAAACCTACACCCTCCAGTCCTTTGTTTTTTATGAGAGGGGATGACTAGGTGGAGTAGGTGACTGGATCTCAGTTCTCTGGTAGGGCAGTACTTAGTAATCCAAGACTTTATGAAGGCCGGACAATTCAAGTGTAAGGCTTTAAAGACCGTACAGCACACCTTGAACCTAGTTCTTTGTGCCACTGGCAGCCAGTGGAGGTCCTTGGTCACCCGAGAGATGTGGCCATATCTGGACAGGTGAGATATCAGCCGGGCGGACTGATTTTGAATTAGCTGGAATTTGGGGAGACTCAAATAAAGGGAGTTAGCGTAGTCAATTCTGGACATGACTAGGGCTAAAATTACTTGGGTCAGAGTCTCCCTCGTAAGGAATTTCTTTATCTTTTTTATACGTCGCAGTTGACAGAAGCAGGCCGAAGTCACTGTGCTAACCTGCTGCTTGAATGAAAGCTCCTCATCAATGATGACACCAAGGCTTTTTACTGCCTTTTTGGGTGTGGGGGGGGGTGGGGCATCTCACTGGGCCAGAAGGAGGGGTTCCAGCGGACCACCCTATTCTTTGTGATGATTATCTCTGTTTTATCAGAGTTTAGCTTCAAATAGTTGCTGTTCATCCAATCCCGGATGAACAGCATAGTATCTTGAAATTGCTGTCTGGACGTTGAGCTATCATTGATCATGAAGAACAATTGCATGTCATTGGCATAGTTATAAATATTAACTTGCATGTTTTTGAGGGAGTTGACCAAAGGGCGGATATAGATATTAAAAAGGTGGGGAGAAAGAGAGGAACCTTGTGGCACCCCACAGTTCAGTTGCACCTCTGCTGAGCTATAAGGGGGTAACCTAACCAATTGGGATCTATCGCTCAAAAATGATATGATCCAATTCAGCGCTGCACCCCCCAGACCTGCGGCCCTAACCCGGTCAGCCAAAATAATGTGGTCGACCGTGTCAAAAGCCGCAGACAGGTCTAGTAACACCAAGGCTTGGGTGTTACCATTGTCTACTTCCTTACGCATGTCGTCTACAACTGATGTGATCACAGCTTCAGTAGAGTGTGCGGGCCGAAATCCCGCCTGACAGGTGTCCAGAAACTCTGACTTCTCTATGAAAAAACAGAGATGGTGGGCTACATGTGCCTCCAGAAGTTTTGCCAAATATGGTAGGAGAGAGACAGGCCGAAATATTTTCATGTCTGCGGGGTCTGCACCTGCTTTCTTTAGGAGAGGTACAATAACTGCCTTTTTGAAGGATCTGGGGACCAACCCGATATTAATGGATTGATTGAGAAGTGACAATACAGAGTCTACGAAGGAGGTCGCTACTACTCTTAGGACCTTCAGGGGGCAACTATCATTGGGTGAACCTGACTTGACTTTAGTCATTAATTTGGCTAGGTCCTCTTGTGATATATTGGGAAAGCAAGTGATCAACTGACTGTTCATATCTCTTGATGGTGAATTAATAGAACAGTGGCTGAAGGGGATGCTCTTTTTAATAGCCTCAATCTTGTTCACAAAGAAAGCATTAAGAGAGTCACACAAACTCTGAGAGGGTGTAACCGGAAGAGTAATTCTATCTGGGTTGGAAATTTCTGTGATGATCTAAATATCTTATTAGATTTATTGGAGGCATTCAAGATTTTACTTGTGAAATAACTCACTTTGGTTTGCCTGAGGAGAGATTTGTACGTTTTGAATTGTTGGATATACCTTATTTTAAGGTCTGGCGAGTACTTAGATCGTCATTTCCCTTTCTGCTCATCGGAGATTAAGTTTGGCTAGTTTCAGGTCATCCGAGAACCATTTATTGGCCTTGTGGCCTCTTGACGAACTGGTTCTGTGGAGTGGTGCATGGTGATTACTAACCTCCCTCAGCTAGCTCGTGACTTCATGCTCATAGCCTTCGATGTATAAGGGAATAGGGAAGTACTTGATGATTTAGGTTGATTATTGCTATTGTTTACACTTGGATAGTAGGTTTTGGTTTAACAGAAATATGCTCTCTGGATTTATTCTCAAACACAGGCCCTTGAGATAGGGACTTTTGTCCCGAAATGCACAGGGCAACACAAGAATGTAATTGAATCTAAATTTCAGAGAATTGTACATTACATAAAATTAAAATTTCTGTTTGAAAAACTTTGTGTTATTTGTATATTTGGTTAAAATATAATGTTAAATACATCCTGCAGTGCGCACAGGGATCCAGGTGCACACTTACTTGAAAAACACTAAGTTAACCTACTTGCAGGCCAAAACATTCCCTTTTATTATATATAAATCACCCCTAAGGTAGACTCTCTACAGCCCTATGGGCAGGGTGCAGTGTATTTAAAAGGTAGGACATGTTCTTTTGAGTTTTACATGTTCTGGTTAGAAAAACTTTTAAATTCGTTTTTCACTACTGCAAGGCCTCTCTTCCATAGGTTAACATTGAGATTGCCTTAAAACATCTTTTATGTGTAAATTCCCATAGGGAAAAGATAGAGAATTAGAGTTTAGTGTCTACGGACTTACAATTTAAAATCACAACTTATGGTGAAGTCGGATTTTAAATTGTAAGTTTGAAAATGCCACTTTTAGAAAGTGGACATTTACTTACTTTAATCATTCTGTGGCTCTCCCTGTCTCTGAATACACGTCTGGGGTAGTTGACAACTGGGTTTGTGCATTTCCTCTAGACAGTCACACAGGAGCTGAGGTGTGACATATGAATTCTGATGGCCCATCACCAGGCTAATGGGTCTTGCTGCTGTAGATTGGGAGGGAGGAGCTGACACTTACACCTGAATAGGGCTTTGCCTGTCCCCACATAAAGAGCTGCACACCCCCTGTAGTAAGTCTGGAGCCATGGCAAGAAAGGCAGCGACCTTGTGAACTTCAAAGGCCTCTTTGATGTATTTCACACTTCGAAGGCACAAGTACTGGACCCCTGACACTCCCAAATCAGACCATGTCTGGAACCAAAGACATTCTGCCTGGAAGAAGAGGTGCTGAGCTGCAGAAGGGACAGCAACTTCGCTAACTGCTTTGCTATGTTGGCCTGCTGCCTGCTGAATGCTGTGCTGTACGAGGAACTGCCACTTTGTTACCTGCTCTGCTCTGTTGGCCTGCTGCCTGCTGCTTCTTGCCTGGGAGTGAGAAGGACTGGATCTGTTCTCTACATCCTTGAACCCAAGTTTCTCCAAGGGCTTTTTGGCTTGCCTCCTGTTCTCTGAAGTTTGAGGGTCACAAACAACTTCTTGCAACTCTGCTGCTGGTGCTGCTGGACTCTGCCATCTGTGAGTCCTACCCTTGCTAGAGGTGCCCCATCCAGTCCTGGGCCTCAGAAGATGCCAAAGTTTGCTCCATACAAGGTACTTTTTCAGTGGGCCCTGCATGGGTCCTGTAGCCTGCCTGTCCTCCGTCACAGTCGGCCTGAACTTTGGATTTACCCCAGTCTAGCATGACCTCAAGTAACCTATCTCTATTGACTTCTGAGCACTGTTTTGGGATTTAATCTTTAAAAAATTATATCTCGACTTCTACTTATTGGATTTTTGATGTTTTGGTCTTGTTTTACTCAGAGAAATATTCTCTATTATTTTAAACTGATGTGAAGTCTTTTTGTGGAGTCTTCACTGTATTACTGTAATATAAATGTTGCACAAATACTTTACACATTGCCACTTAAGTTAAGCCTGACTGCTCTGTGCCAAGCTATCAGAGGGTGAGCACAGGTTAATTTAAGTTGTGCATCTGACTTACCCTGATCAGGATTATGGCTCCTGCTTGGACAGGGTGTATACTCTGACAACCAGAAACCTCAATTTCTAACAAAATGTCAATTACACATGTAGACAAGAAACATTAATTCCTTTTTCACATTATGGAGAACAACATAGGTGCAACTTAGTGCAACAATTTTGTGTAGGTTATGCAATCAATGTGGTCCCATCTGGGCATATCTCAGAGTTGCCCAAAGTTTAGCAAAGTGTCTGTAATTATTCACAATGTGAAGTCCTTCCCTCTCCACCCTGAACAGGGCCCACCCCCTGTCTTTTAGAATGCAGGAAGCCTGATCAATATACCCTCGCAATAAAAGTATCTTATTGAATTTCTAAAGGGACCCTGTTTCCTCTTTCCCAACTTCATTTTCTAGGGGCCAGATGTACTTAGAATCGATTCGGTAAAAGTGGTTTAAAAACGTGCACCGAGTTTTACAGAATCAATTTTGATTATGCAGACGACCTGTGTACTAAAAGGTCATTTCAGAAAATCCACATTCGTAGTGGGTCTCAATCCAACCTACCTCATTAATATGCATGAGGAAGGTCGCCAATAACGAACCACTGTGATAGGATAGATGGTGGCCTGATGGAGTCAGCAGACCACCATGTCCATGATCGCTTTCAATAAAGCCATCTTTTTTTAAAAAAATGCAGCCCATTCTCCTAAAATAAAAACTGAACGTGTTTAAAATAACAGAACACTTTTTCAAAGATTTTTATGCCTACTTCTAAAAATGTTTTTTTAAATATTCACAAAGGTGAAGAGGGCCCTTTGGGACCCCTTCCTGTCCGAGAATGGGTTTTCAGTAGTCAGTAAAATATTAATGCTTTGCAACTAGATTGCAGCCGCAAAACATTAATACGTTCCATTGCGAACTACTACTGAGAAGGGATGCCCTAAACGCGCCCTTCCAAATAGCATTTCAGTATATTGTCGCAAACTCGAATTGTGATTTAAGAACATGTTAATGAACCTCAATTTGGGTTTGGTTCATACCAAAAGTCCTTTTTAAGGTTGCAAAGGGTCCTATTTTGCGAATCAGACCCATTGAAACTGCAAAATGCCTTGGCACACTTGGCCCTAGACAGTGGTTATTTGTAAAAAAAAAAATGAGTGCCGGGGCTTTCGTCAGGAGGCAGCTTGTACTAGCCTATTTCTCATGTTAGCACCATCTAAAACAGTGCCATCAACTAACCATAAAAGTGGAGTGAGGTGTGGCGTAATGGCCAGAGCTGCCGACTTCGGAGCTGGGGAACCAGATTTGAGTATCGGCTTCAGCTCAACATCCTGTGATTCAAGGCAAATCACTTAATAATATTAATTCGTAAATTAATGTGTCCTTAACTGGTGCTCATGAAAAGCGCCAGTGTTGATGATTAAGTGCTGGTTCTGAGCACTGGAAACCACAGGCTCAAATTAAGCACTGGCCCTAGGTCTCCTCCCTCCTGCTTCAGGAATGTCAGCAATGCACTATCACTGTATGGGGAAACAACCTCAACTTCATTTTGTGCACAGGAACAGACAAGGACCTTTCAAAATGGAACCTGCAGGCCTCCATTACTCTGGCTCACTCATATACACATGGGGGCAGATTTACAAGCCCCTTGCGCCACTTTTGCGTCACTTTTCCCATGTTAAAAAGGACGCAAAAGTGGCACAAGGGCCTTGTAAATAAGCCCCATTGTATGTACCACATAGGCCCCATAGATACACATTTATATCATGCACTGGGATGCTAGATCTAGGATCAGAGTTAGCACATTGAAGCTGAATTTTACACAGGTTGGGCTTCACTCCAGGGAAAAGGATAAAAAAAAGTCTATTCACAAACACTGTCCTCTGTCACTACCTCTCTACATGCTAACCTCTGATAGAGACAGTCATCCACTGTCACACAAATAATGGCCCACTTATTGCACCCTCATGGTCACAGGAAATCTCCAGAGTCTCACTCAAATCAAAGGAAAGGCCTAGGCCTCCGCACACATTAGCCTGCAACTAGTGCCAACATCAGAAATAAGGATACCAGATACTCTCAGTGGGCACTCAGGGCAGTAGGACGCCACTGTACACCATGCAGGGGTCACTCCCGTCCCAACTAGTACCTTAATCTTTGTAAAAATAATTTGATTAGACTATCCCCTTAGAGGCATGAGGTGTTTGGTCTTCACTGATTAATGTGATTTCAATTATTTGTTTTGCACAGAAGACGTGAACTTTATTTTAATTAATGTGTCACTGGAGTATGGAAAATTCTGGATATGCTACGGGTAAGTAGTATTATAGCACAGCCTACATTTTCAAATAATTCAAGTAGAGGTACTTAATCTTTAAACATATTCAAGTTGCTACATTTGTTTGTCTTAAGATCAGATAAAACCTTTTTTTTAAACATATTTTTGATTTCGGTAGCCCATGAAGCCATGGTGTAAAACCTCGCACATTACCACTAGAATAATGTTTCTTCTATCAGAAGGTTTCTTCTGCAAAGCATTTCTGGCTGTATTCAAAATTAGTTGATTTTATCTCTCTTAGGATTTGTGGCATATATGAACCATATACTGTCACCAGCTGGTAATTTTAACCCCGCTCTGCGCATGGTATCGAAAATTTCACAGCCAAGTGGCACATCTCATGGATCCTAAAAAGCAGGATGACTAACAGGATCTATTTTTGAACAAAAGTGAAAATTCCTAGCTGCTGGGTATTTTTCTTGCTTTCTCTTGCCTGCAAACATGAAGCGGTGGCTCTCTAAGTGACGAATCATCCTACAAGGCAGGATATTGATTTGTGTCAATCATCCGGTTTTAAATGATGGCACTTACACGTCAGGATTAATGAAGTGTGACTGATGCAATTCAACATGTGCCTCTGTGGGACCTGTCACCTGCGAACCAGAGGGAATTGGTGAATGTACTGGAAAATAAATCTATGCACCTTCCTGGATGCAAAATAACTTAGTGAGAGGTGGCATAAAAAAGTTCTAACACAGCAAAGAATAAAACCCAATTCAGAATCGATGTACCTTAAGGTGGTTGAACTCAAGAACTTGGCACAGGGCATGGTAATTGTCAAAGATCCATTGATAACCTTATTGACCTTTGGAAGCACATTCATAGGTCTTAAAATACTGTGGTGTGTGAATATCTTGAAACCTGTGTCAGAGCCACCACCAACTGCATCCCCTTATATTAGCTGCTCATCTGACTTATTTATTTATTTATATATTGGTTGATTAATTAATAAATTCATTTATTTTAGGTAGACAAAATACTGCCCAGCAGATGCTGCAACAGCGTTGCATTAACATAAAGAGGGATGGAGCCAAAGCTGAGTTCCAAAATAAGGTCCTTGAACCCTGACATGATTTGCACTTAAATAGCAGCAACAGTTTAATTACGCGTTTACATTATTATTACACGAGGAGGGTCTCATGATATTGATTCAATTCAAGAAGTTTACAAATTAAAATAATAAAATACGTCAGTTAAAAGCATGTCTGTCAGTAAATATCCACTCCCACTAAAAATATTTAACTAGAGAATTTTGTTGCCAAACGTTTTTGTGAGAAATTTCTCTTCTATGTCTATGCAAAGGTGGGCTAAGTTGATTAATTTGCCATTGTCACCCAATTTCAAGGTGGAGTTTGAAAATCTGCATTAGTTTTAAACGTAAACTCAAAGGTGGGGGAAGGGGGTGTGTGACTGATGAGTAACATTTAATGGGGGCTCTGCTATGCCTCAAGCTGATCCTATTGAATCCTGGCACCCCGCCCCCCCCCCCAAACCCCACCCTGATTTTCGGCTGCATCAACTGCAACTGGCAGTTTTACTTGCTGGAGGTGGTATCCTGTCTGATTGGTGCCTCTGGGGTGGCTGGGGAAGTTTGGACAGCTGAGATTGGCTAGAGCCTGCTTGGCCTCGAGGGCTGTGGTGCTCGTGCGTCACGGCGCTGATACTCGCAATAGAGCCTGAGCCGCCTGGTTGTCTGGGGACATCTGGAGCGGCCTTCTGCAGTGAGAGTGGAGCCATTGGAGAACCTCGAGCTAGGCAACAGCAGACAACGGAGAGGCCTACCCCTCTGAGGTCTGACTAGTAACGCTGGAGGACTGTTGGAGTGATCCGGGTCATCCAGGACCACTGGAGGTGGGACTGCTGCCTTCGATCCAATGGCGCTGGATGCGGCTGGGGACAAGGTGTGTTGTGGCTTTTAGAACTGCTAAGGCTGCGTACCGGCGAGAGCAGCACTTCACGTGGGCCATTGGTGAGGTGCCTTGGAATCAGCTGCCTTGGGCCCTGACATTCAGACGGTACTCTCCAGCTATGCTTGAATGTCACACGAGTTAGGGGTTGCCTAGCCAGGGAGCCCAGCTGTAGTTGAGAAAACATCCAACATGACCTGCTAAAAGCCTGGCTACAACGCTCTTGAACGGCCCGGTGGTGACAAAATCCACACAAAATTAATCTATTATGTAGTATACTACATCCCAGCCACTAGCGCAATGGCAGACAAGCTAGACGAATGCAGCATCTGCACAGCCATCAGAGCAGGAAAATGAACCTACTTTGTCTGATCTCCCCCGGCCATTCAAAATACCAGAGACTCACAGGAAACAAAAATTAAGGGAGTCATGATCAAGGTCAACGTCTTCCGTGCAGATCTCAGGAAAATAGCAGATTGTGTTACTGCAACAGAGTGGGACATTGCAAATTTAAGTAGCAATTTCATGACCTGAAGAAAAAGGTGACCTTGCTTCAGACCCTGACTCTTACTCTGGATGCTTGTTTCCGGTTCAGGGAAGACCTTGCTTAGCAGTTCAGGCTGGACTGTTCCCATGAGGCACAGGGTCAAGACTGATTTGCATATAGCTGGGTCTGAACTGAGGTGGCGAAGTGAACTAAAGAACGATGATGGAGTCAACCCAGATCTGTGACTGGGGGTGAGTGTCTGAAAAGTTTCAGCACTCCGTCCATCTACTCCTTGTGTTTGCTTTGTTCGCCCTGAGTTGGCAGGGTATGCCCAGACGTGGGTCCCTTGCTCACTTTGCCACTGCATTCAAGCTAGCCTGGCTGATGAGGGGTGTTACCCTGAAACTGGTCCCAGGATGCTTGTTTCCAGTTCAGGGAAGACCTGGCTTGGCAGTTTGGGCTGGACTGTTCCCATGAGGCACAGGGTCAAGACTGATTTGCATATACCTGGGTCTGAACTGAGGTGGCAAAGTGAGCTAAGGAAAGATGATGGATTCAACCCAGATCTGTGACTGGGGGTGAGTGTCTGAAAAGTTTCAGTGTATCATCTACTTGTGTTTGCTTTGTTTGCCCTAAGTTTGCAGGGTATGCCCAGACGTGGGTCCCCTACTCACTTTGTCATTGGCTTCAAGCTAGCCTGGCTGATGAGGGGTGTTATCCAGAAACCGGTCCCAGGATTCTTGTTTCCGGTTCACGGAAGACCTGGCTTGGCAGTTTGGGCTGGACAGCTCCCATGAGGCACAGGGTCAAGACTGATTTGCATATAGCTGGGTCTGAACTGAGGTGGCGAAGTGAGCTAAAGAACGATGATGGATTCAACCCAGATCTGTGACTGCGGGTGAGTGTCTGAAAAGTTTCAGCGCTCCGTCCATCATCTCCTTGTGTTTGCCAAGTATATATAGACACATGTATATTAGACACATGTATATTGATGTGTTTCAATAGTTTTTTCTGGGTGCTTTTGTTTTAGTTTTCTGCTAAAACTCAAACTTATGTATGTAAACAAACAAAAACATAAAATCAAAGCTATGCATATTTGACATGCTCAATGCCCAGGGTCAGATATATAGCATTAGTGAATGTTGCGGGAGGGGAAGATCACAAGTCTTCTGTTATGAGTTTCAGTATTCAGAAGAACTTATCGAGCGCACGGGCCAACTCAGTCAGTTAGGACATGGTCTGCAAATTGCAAAGAACAGGCGCAAAAGGTTGAAAGTTATGGTGTTCCCTGCCTCAGGTCATTATGGATAGAGTTTACAGTCCTGGAAT
Organism: Calotriton arnoldi; assembly: GCA_963921515.1. Lineage (NCBI taxonomy): Eukaryota > Metazoa > Chordata > Amphibia > Caudata > Salamandridae > Calotriton > Calotriton arnoldi. Next base: position 1,612,328 of record CAWUFW010003873.1, on the reverse strand, counting down.
GTTGTGTGATAGCCTAATGCATTCTGGGTGTTGTAGTATTGTGTTGCTTCATTGACCTAATCAAACTAACTCTTTCGAAATAAATGTAGGGGAAAGGTTCAGGATTGGCAACAGTATCCAATGACCTGGAGAGAGAGGCTCACTCTAGTCAATGTGCATGAAGCCACTGCACAAATTCGGGATATACAATGCAGCTGCAAATTGCGTCTGGGCAGCCTCGTTGCCGGACTACCTTTAAAACAGAGCTGGGGAGCCTTCCATGCTGGGGTTGCCCCTATACAGAGTGTATTAAATATGTGTCACCCCCTCGGTGGTACATGATTAGCATGCCCTGTGAGTGCCTTATTTCCTCTGCGCCTGTGTCTTTCACAAGGCACACCTTCCTTCATTTCCATGTGGCCACTCCCCCATGCTATTAGGTAACCACCACTTTCCATTGTATAGGCACTAACTTTGCACCAATGTATATTACAAAAGAGGCCTTAAAAACATCTAAAGCCCTTTCTATGACAACACATTGATATGGGAGCACAAACATAACCACTGAAACCTGTTGCACTGCTGATGCAGTTTATGTAGTCATATAGCTGCAATTGTACACATTTAATCAGATTTATACTTATTGTAGCATAGTATAGAAATATAACTAGGCACACATCCGTAATCTGACACGCTAGGTAGACGTTTACTTAAATATATATCTGCAATATGATGATAACTAGAACGCTATAAGAGGAGAATATTGCAGAAATACCACATTTTCAATAAAACCGATATTAATCCTGAGAACGGTCAGGTGCTTTTTTCACACAGCACCATCATTTTATGTGCAGATAGGCATAATTCTCTGTAAATTTAATAACAGCAAGAGAGGAGATGCTTAAGAAGCGTTTGTGCGTCGTCACTATATAACTCTGAATTGCTAAACTTAATATGTGCCAATTGATCAAGCGTATATGAAGTGGAACACAAGTTCAAGGTCCACTGGCCTCTGAAAACCCCTTCTGCCACCACTGTGCACAATTGCTAAAAGTTTATAAAAGACAGTGGCAGTGGACACACCACTATATTGAAACACAAAGATCAAGCCTAGGGGCATTTGAATGAAAACATTCTCTCTTCTCTACCAACGACATCAGCTCAGGCAGCCTGAAATTCCAGAAATTGGGCAGTTCCTATTTTCCCACACCTCTTCTCTTTTTGCACACATGAAAGACATCTGGTGCTTTTCTCACAGATTAATCCCTAATTACCTCGAACCTGTTTTACAAGTTTGTAGCCCATATTTTTCATCTGAGGTTTTAGTGTGTCATATTTATAGTCTAAGATTACTAATTTCATTTTGTGTAAATGCCATATTTTGTTTTACACAAATAAGTCGCCCGTGCACTCACTGTATTATGTTTGAGTCCACATTGCAGGTGCAAAAGAACTATCGAGTTTTTTCAGTCAATTGTCTAAGCACAGACCAGGCCAGTGGATATGTACATGAAGTGGAGGAGAGAGGCGTTAGCCTTCCTGGCTTAACACCTCTCTCCTCCACTTCTGAAACGCAAGGCTACACCATATTTACAAGAATGTGGTACAGCCTTGTGTTTCCCCCTGCCACCACAGTGCAAGGGTGTCTGCGTGCAGGGGAGGAATGTTTATGTGTAGGAAGGTGTCCCTTCCTGCACATAAACAATCCTAGAAATGCCATTCTGTCACTTTCATGTGTGCTGCTTTTTAAAAAGTTTGTTTATGTACAGGAAGGGACACCTTCCTGTACATAATAAACAATGGCATTTTGCTTTTTCCATGTGGGCTGCACAAGGCAGTAGGTGCCCAACCCCCTGCTGCACACTGCTTTTAGCCATGCGCAGTGGGTGGTTGGCTTAGGACCTGGCCTTGCGCCCAAAACCCCCACAGGCCCTTAAACCCCCACTATGCATGGCCCCAGCTATTAGCAGTGGGATGTTGGCCACAAGGGAGGCCTCTGGCTAGGCCTTGCACTCAAACCCCTACTGCACATGGCTTTATGCCATGTGGAGCATTTGTATGGCCTGTCACCCAACTCACTGCAGGTAGTCAGTCCCCGCTGTGCATGGTCTAGGGCTTGCACTCTGGCTGTTGGCTTTATTCATTTAAAAAGAAAAAAAAATGGTACTGCAGTACCAGTATGGTGGTACCATAGGGGAGATGTAAGAAATTGGCTTACTCGTTGAGGGGGGTAAAACCCTACTCAAGCAGCAACCACAATCCTTGTCAGGGTGAAGCACAAGCAAACCTCAAATTAACAAGTGCTCAATCCTTGGCACAGAGCAGCCAGGTTTAACTACTTAAAGGCAATGTGTAAAGTATTTATGCAGCACTTCAAATAGTAATAATGTGAAAACACAATACAAGAAAATTCCCAGACCAATTTAGAAAAATGGAGCAAAATGTAATAAATAAATCAAGAGCAACACCACAAAAATCCAATCAGAAGAACCAGAGATATGCAATTTTAAAGATTTAAGTGAAAATAGGGCAAAATAGCCCAAAGCGCCACTCGTGGCTATCTGGTTGAGCGAGACCGGGAGAAAATCACAGGCTCAGGCCGACCGCAATAGAGCGTGAGTCGGATACTGGGAACAGATTAGTTCTGCTGAAAAGTTACCTTCTCAGTCCAGCACAAAGAGTCCTGTCACGGTAGAGGGTGCCGCGAGGAGCAGGGAAGCGTTGCGGACGGTTGTCGATGTAATGTGAAGAGCAGGCCTGCCGTCATGGACGGTTGTTGCTTTAGCACGAAGATCCAGTTGTCATCATGAACGGTCGGGCTGGAGCTTCGCTATGCTGCTCCCCGTGAGAAGTCAAAGCTACAGCACGAAGAGTCGGGGTAACGGAACTGCGCATTAGGAGGCAGTGCAAGCGACAGGGTTTTGGCACCAATGGGCCCGTTTGTGGCCGCGAAGAGCCCAAAAACTTCAATTCAGCTCCACTGAGGCCAGACCAAGGGCCAAGGAGGTGCAACACCTGGGGGTCAGTGGCTCACTCCAGCTGGATCTAGGTGCTGGTTCAGGTGGTTGGGAGTCTGTTATGTCCCTGTGTCTCTGAACAGGAGGCCACAGACTAGCCCTTGGAGTAACTCTGGGAGTCCTGGGTTCAGGTGCTGGTTCAATCCCTCTGGTGCAGGTGGGAAGGCAGTAGGGCAGCACGGCAGCAATCCAGCAAGGCAGTAGCCAGCAGTCCAGTAGAGTGGCAGTCCTTTCAGCAGTGCAGCAGTCCTTCTTCCAGGCAGAGTCTCCACAGGTCCAGAAGTGTACTGAAGAGTTGGTGTCTAGGGTCCAGTATTTGTACCAGGTGCCCATTTTGAAGTGGGAGAAGCTTCTAGAGATTTCCCAATTGAGGTGCACAGGTTTTGTGCCTCCCCTGTCCTGGCTCCATACTTACTATAGGGGTTAGGCAGCACTTTGCATGGAGGCAGGGCACAGCCTATTCAAGTGTAAGTAGGGCTGTGCCTAGCAGGCCGCAGTGCGACCACGCAGCGGACGTGCGTGGCAGACATGTGCAGCGGGCGCATCACTGGTAGCTAAAGGCACACCAAAGGCAAGCCTGAATGCGCCCGTCTATGCCTGAACTGTGCCCAGCGCCACAACCCTTGGCTCTCCCGCATCCCAAAGATATACCATTGCTAAGTTCTACACCCTCGCCCCCGGAGACCACAACAAACACTGCCACTGTGCCGACCCACACTACAAGGTAGGGCCTTTCACCTGCACCCACTGCCACTTCACCTGCCACAGCACACACACCAGCCCACCAACTCGCCCCACCCCAACACCACAGAACCACCTGAACAAAAACACCAACTCACATGTGCCTTTCTCAACACATTCTCACTATGCAAGAATTCCACTAAATTATGGGACCTCATCGCCACCCTCACATCTGACATCAGCTTCCTCACCGAGACCTGGCTAAACCCCACATCTGCCCTAGACATTGCCACAGTGATCCCTGACAGATATAAAATCGCTCGCCATTACCGCACCAACAAGCCGAGAGGAGGAAAAGCCATCATCCACAAAGAGACCATAAAGTGCACCACCACTGCCGACAACACCACCACCCCCACAGAACATCTCAACTTCAAGATCCACATGGACGACATCCATCAGAGGCACCCTCGCATACTGACCCCCAGAATGCGCTCCAACTTCTACAGCACCATGGCAGAATTCATTGTGCCCCTAGCCTTAGACTCCAAGGACTACATCTTCCTCATTGACCTAAATTTCCACATCGACAACCTCAACAACAACAACACCGCACACCTCCTCGACAGTATGAGCAGCTTCGAATTGACCAGATCATCCATGACCCTACACACACCGCAGGACACAAGCTGGGCCCTATTTTCACCTCCAGTAACCGAGTCAAATACAGCTCCAGCACATAACTCACATGTACCGGTCACTCCATCATTCATTTCAGCATCTCAAGCCCCTACACCGCCACCCACAAGACGACCAGCGCCCCCCCACTGGAGCTGGAACAAAATCTCAGAGACCAGCTGAATGGATGCCCTCAACACCTCCAACCCCACTACCGCCACCAATTTAAACAAGGAGTGAAGAACTGCAACGCCTGGATCACCAATCGCGCCGACAGCATTGTCCCCATCAAGAGCAACATCCAGAGACAATCCTTCTGAAAGGCCAGCTGGTACACCCAAGAACTAAGACCAGCGAAACGAGACAGCAAACCGCTAGAGAGGAGATGGGCAGCCAACAAGGACACCTCGGACAGGATAGCCTTCAAGACCTCCCTTAACCTCTACCACTGCTGCTGAGGGCAACTAAGAAGACAGCTCTCGCTGCATGCATCAAAACCAGTGCCAACTACACCAAGGAACTTTGCAACATCGTTAAGGAAGTCTCCAACCCGGCTGCCAGCGAAAACAACATCACACCCTTAGAAGAGCTGTGTGACAACCTCGCCGACTTCTTCCACAACAAGATTGCAACCATATACAGAAATTTCGAACCCTAAACCACACCTAGGGACTTCCTCGACAGTTACGCCACCATCGCAACTGACCTGAACCACAGACTGACCACTTGGAACCTAATCTCCAGCCAGGACAACACCTCCACCATGAAATCCATCCACTTTGGAGCTCCTACAGACCCATGCCCACACCACATGTTCACAGTAGCGGCTCGTGGAGGAGTGCGCGGGCGTTGGGGCGGGCGGGGAGGAGCAGGGTGGGGGTAGTAACTACGGCATACGGCCGAACAGAGGTAAGTAAACAAATAAATAAATAAAACGAATTTCATTGCGCGCGCTGCATTGCCAAATGTGATGCAGCGTGCGCAACGAAATTTGTTTTATTTATTTATTTGTTTACTTACCTCTGTTCGGCCGTATGCTGTAGTTTACTACCCCCCACCCTGCTCCTCCCCCGCCCCGCCCCACCGCCCAGCAGCACTCCCTCCACGAGCCGCTACTGCATGTTCCACCTTGGAAATGAAAGGATAGGCCAGGAACTTACCACCCTGCTTAACACCTCTATCACCCGACGCCTGGGAACAAGCCAAAGTCATACCACTATTCAAAAAACCCTCTGCCGACCCCAGCAAACTCAAAAAGTACTGGCAAAACTCCCTGCTCTCATTCCCAGCGAAGGTACTGGAATAGATCACCGACAAGCAACTCATGACACACCTGGAGCAGAGCCAGGTACTCGGCGCCTCCAAATCCGGCTTCCGTAGCAATCATACTCTCACTCACCGACAACCCCACCACCACTAGAACCAATTTCCACAGATGCATTACAAGCGTGGTGAACTGGATGAAGAACAACTGCCTGCAGCTGTACACAGACAAGATGGAAGAACTGATCTTCGGCAACAGCAGCAACACATGAAACAACTCCTGGTGGCCATCAGACCTAGGACCAGAACCCACTCCCTCCGAGACATCATTGACAACAAGCTCACCATGAAATCACAGATCAACACTGTCTCCTCCACCTGCTTCCTTACTCTGCGCATGCTACGTAAGATCTTTAAGTGACTACCCCTACACACAAGACGCAAAATGACACAGGTCCTCATCACCAGCCGACTGAACGACAGCAACGCCCTCTACGTAGGAATCGCCTCACACCTCCTACAGACACTTCAGACCATACAGCACGCCGCAGCCAGATTTATCCTCAGCCTTCCCGTTGAAGTCACATCACACCCCACCTTAGGCAACTCCACTGGCTTACCGTGCAGAAGAGATGCCAATTCAAGCTGCTGATCCACGCACACAAGGCTCTACACAACCAAGGACGTGCCTGCATGAACCACCGCCAGAACTTCCACCAACCATCGAGAAGACTACGCACCGCCTCCCTCTCACTTGTCTATACTCCCCGCCTCTCCTGAAGCAGAAGTCGAAGGCACTCCTTCTCTCATATTGCAGCAAAGACCTGGAACAGCCTTCGCATGCATCTCTGGACCATCACCAAACTTCCAGAATTCCAAATGGCTCTCAAGACCTGAATGTTCGAATAAGCTTCAGGGAACTGGCTGGATACCTTATCAAGTGATTAGCTGTGCTTTATAAATCCTGATTGATTAATTGAAATATACTAAGGTAACCCAAATGTTATCCAATGGGGGAGGTAGGCCTTGCCTACCTTGTCTTGTCCTACTTTTAAATACACTGCACCCTGCCCTCTGGGCTGTCCAGGGCGTGCCCCTAGGGGTGACTTACATGTATTAAATCGAAGGTTTGGGCTTAGCAAAAGGTTTATTTTGCCAGATCGAAATGGCAGTTTTAAACTGGCCCCAAAGGCTCCATTGGCAGGCTTAGACATGTTGAAAGGGCTACTTAAGTGGGTGGCAAAATAAGTGCTGCGGGCCCACTAGAAGCATTTAATTTACAGGCACTGGGTACATGTAGTGCCTCTTTACTGGGGTCTTCTAAGTACATTCAATAGGCCAATTGGGGATAAGCCAATTTTACCATGTTTTAAGGAGTGAGCACATGCACTTCAGCACTGGTTAGCAGTGGTAAAGTGCACATAGTCCTAAGGCCAGCAAAAACGAGATCAGCAAAAAATGGAGGAGGATAGCAAAATGTTTTGGGGAAGACCACCCTAAGGCTAACAGGAGACCTCACTAGGTACCAGGTACTAAGTACTTTTCTTTTTAATTTTAACTTAGGGGAATGTCTATTTTGGACCCCCATGGACCCGGTGGTCATTGTGTGCCCACCCTACCCCCTTATGCGGCCTTTATTTTTTTTTAGGAATCAAGGACCGAGTCCTTGACTGACTCCTGTAATGGCAGTAACAATTTCTTTCCATTTTGCGGGAAGCTACAGTCATTGATGTATCAAATATGCTCGGCGGCCGGCGGTGTTGGGTGAATTCTAGTATAATTGTTACATTGTTCATTTGTCATTTGTACCAGTAGCAACTAGACCTGCGGACTCTGAGCAAGCCCCCCAACCCGGGAGCAGCATGCATGGCACGCTGCCATTCCAGCTTTAGTTTCACACTAATGGTGCATGATTACTAGCACTTTTCCTTGACAGTTGAGGTGCATTTATGTGTGACTTTGCATTTCAGTGTTGTAATGCGGACCACCACACTGAAATGCATTAGTCAAACGCCTGATGCATGGTACGTGGCAGAGCTGACAGATCATCCAGTTGAAAACAGTGGGTTCATTAAAGTGAAACTATGCATTAGTCAAAGTTGGAGCATTTCACATTTCTTTGCAAAGTTCCCTTGCCACAAACAAAGTACGCCTACATGTTCACACACAAATTGCCCATTTTTCATCACGATGTTAGTTACCCATCTCAATGGTTATGTAAGTTCTTGTGGGAGAAGAATATCACAAAACATAATATATTGCATTACAATGTCAGGATTCTAACACATAGATAGCACTTTGAGGGCCACACCTTTTAACAGCAGTATGTCACTGATATATACAACTGCTGCCAATGGCAGAGCTTGAATACCATGGGTCCTAAGGTAAGCGAGAATAGTAGGCTCCCTGTTAGAAATGGGGTTTCTGGTTGGCTAGGGTATGCACCTAAGCCAGGCAGAACCCACCACTCTAGTCAGGGCAAGGGAGTTACACGCTGAAGATAACCCCTGCTCACCCCCTTGGTAGCTTGGCTGAGCAGTCAAGCTTATCCCAGAGGCAATGTGTAAAGTATTTGTACTCAAAACGCACAATAATACAGTGATAACACCACAAATGGACACCACACCAGTTTAGAAAAATAAAGTATCTTTATCTAAACTCAACAAGACCAAAACGACAAAAATCCAACATACATGCAATAAGAATATGACTTTAAAACGGTTTCAAACAACTTGGCTCATGGAAAACTATGGATGCGTGATTTCTCTCAAAGTACCTGTAGTTGCGACAAAATTCACAAGGCCAAACAGCCACAGAGATGGGAAGCGTTGAAAAACAAAGAGATGCGTCAGTTCCTGAGACCATGAGGAGGCGATGTAACAGTTCTGCTGCATGCAGGAGAAGTGATGCGTTGAATCTAGTCTGTAGAGGGAAGTGATGCGTCGATTCCATGATGGTTCTGGTCCGCGGGTGTTGCGTGCATCGGGAAAACTTGCCGCACAGGTACAATGCGTGGAAATCCGGGATGCGTCTGCGATCGATGCGGCGGCGTCGAGCGGCACTGCGTTGCTTTTTTCAGCCATGATTCCTCGATGCGTTGGTTCTTGCAGCGGCGACAGGTGCTGCGTCGGTTTTTGCAGCTGCGCGGCGATGCGTGGAAATTCTTCTCGCACAGTGGTACAGCATCGGAAAAACTGCAGCAAGAAGAGTGATGCATCGATTTTCTTGTAGTTGCGTTGCTTTTCCAGCTCCCAACAGCAGGAACAACCTCCAGAGGTCAAACACAGTCACAGGCACCTCTTGGCAGGTCAGAACTCCCAGCAAGGAAGTTCAGGGGAGCTGGGGGTGAAGTGTTTGTGTCCCTGAGACTTCAAAACTGGAGGCAAGCTCTACTCAAGCCCTTGGAGATCTTCTTCAAGCAGGGGACACCCCACACAGCAAAGTCCTTCTCCTTTCCTTGGCAGAAACAGCTACTGCAGGCCAACCCCAGACATACAGCAAAGGGGCAGTACTTCTCCAGCTCTTCTCCTTGGCAAAAGTTCCTCTTGATTCCAGAAGTAGTCTAAAGTTCTGGGGTTTTAGGTCTAATACTTATACCCCAAAATGTCTTTGTTCTCTTTGACCCCTCTGAGCCCAGTCCAAACCAGTTCTGTCCCCACTGGTGCAGTATGACCACACGGGGTGGGGACAGCATTGTGCAAGGGAGCCAGCCTCTATTCAGGTGCAAGGGAAATCTCCACCCACCACTCTAAATGCAGACCAGGCATATTCAGCTGCTAGTGAAAACTCCTCCCACTACTCTGAATGCAGCTCAGGTTTATTCAGCCCAGCCCTGACTCATTCATGAAAGGAAGCACAACATCACCCCCCCCCCTCAGTGGCCATTTGAGAGAATGCACATCCCCAGCCCTGTCATTCTTAAACCATACAGTCAAAACACAAACAGGCAGACGCACACAGAATGGTTAAACAAGAAAATGCCTACTTTCTAAAAGTGGCATTTTCAAACACATAATTTAAAAACCAACTTTACTAAAAGATGTGTTATTAAATTCTGAGTTCAGTGAGCCTAAACTTTATTTCTCCATCTTGTCCCAGTGGGAAGTTATACTTTTAAGATGTTGCAAAGCATTTCCCATTCTATCCTATGGGGCAAGATAGCCTTTCAATAGTGAAAAACGAAATTGGCAGTATTTCACTATCAGGACATGTCACACACACCAGTACATGTCCTACCTTTCACATACACTGTACCCTGCCCAGGGGGGTACCTTGGGCCTACCATGGGGTGCCTTACATGTAACAAAAGGGAAGGTTAGGGCCTGGCAAGTGGGTGCACTTGCCAGGTCAACATGGCAGTTTAAAACTGCATGCAGACACTGCAGTGGAAGGTCTGAGATACCTTTTCAGGGCTACACATGTGGGTGGCACAATCAGTGCTGCAGGCCCATTAGTAGCATTTGATTTACAGGCCCTGGCACACTCCGTGCACTTTACTAGGGGCTTATCAGTAAATCAAATATGCCAGTCATGGATAACCAATCATGTTCACAATTTACACAGAGAGCATATGCACTTTAGCATTGATCAGCAGTGTTAAAGTGCCCAGAGTACTAAAACCAACAACACCAGGTCAGGAAAAAATAGGAGGAAGAAGTAAAAGGTTTGGGGATAACCCTCCAAAAAAGGGCCAAGTCCAACACTCCCTGATCCTCCCTACCCCCAGTCGGTAATAGCAAATTCAGACATTTGTAGGGTGCAGTGGACCACTCACACGTAGACTCCGGTGTCAAAGTACCTGCTGCACTAATTCTAGCGGTGTGTCTTCTTACAGGTCTCCAAGTCCTTTTTTTTTGTTGTTAACTGCCTTTTCTTCCTTCTTTCCTCTCTCGATCCCTTTTTCCACTCGTCTACTTCCTAACCCTTTACTCTCAGCTCCCCGTCCCCTTCCTCTGTCTCTCACTAGTCCTATTCGCATTCTTACAACGTTATTTCTTGACTCTCTCTCCGTCTTCACTTGCCTGTTTTCCTCAGCCTTCTATCCTTTCTTTGTCATTGCTCTCCTCTCCCTTAGTTCTGTCATCTTTTCCCATCTTCTTCCCTCTCATTATACTTTTTTCACTCTTCTCTATTTACACAAACTGTAAGCACAGAGCTAGACCCAGGGCAGGCTTTGTGTTTTAAAAAATGTGAGCGATCAGCCTCCTTAGAAACTGCAAACTGGGCATGCTGGGCCCCTTCCAACCTCTGAGCCCCGGTGCTACAGCACCTGCTGCACCACGGGTAGCTATGCCCCAACTGCTGCCTTCCATTATGCTCTACCGTGGCTGCATGTGCAATTACTTTGCTATTTGAGCAGGCGTTTTAGGTGTGCTAAATGGAAACCGCTGCTGCTAATTATTGTGATGATCTGTACTATCATGGTGTCATGCTGCAGTGGGACTAATTGTCCCATTTTATGGCACCTCTTCGAGCAGGGTGCTAGCAGGGTGTCATTATCACTCCTGCATGAAACCTAAATGAGTTGCTGACTATGTGAATTTCCCTTTCCGAGGATTTTGGCTGCTGATGTTCTGAAGACGGAGCCCTGTCCCTGGGCTGGCGGTGCCAGTGCACAACACATGTATGTGTTGCTCACAATACAAGGGCATCTTGAATCCACGAGGAAATGAAGAGCTTGACACACAAGTTGTAAATTCTCTTACACCTCTTTAGCACTCTCTGAAGCTCTGCAGTCATAGGATGGTGGTATTTTACCTCTTAGCAATAGGCTGTGAGTTGATTTCAGGGGACGGTGACCATTGAGCGCAGATGATAAACACAAGGGGGCAGATTTACGTTCCCTGGCGCATCCCTGCAAATCAGCAGGGATGCGCCAGGGAAGATGCGTCACGCAAGTTTGCCCTTGCGCCACCGCAGATGCGCCGCATTTACAATGCGGTGCATCGTGGCGCAAGGATAAGCAGATGCGTGACGCATCTGCCGGCGTAAGGTTGGCGCAGTGCTGAAGCTGTGTCGCAAGCGCGACGCAACTACAGCACTGTTCCAACCTGCCCTATCCCTAACATGGTGCGTCACGCCTTACGCCTGCTTGAAGCAGGCGTAAGGATTTGACGCACCGGGGTCGAGAAAGTGACTGAGTGAAATCTAGTAGATTTCACTCAGCCACTTTGCGAGGCGTTCCTGCGCCGGAACGCCCCCTGCTCCGGGAACGCCCACATGAAACCTGACGCAGGTTTCATGTGGCGCAGGGCTGACAACGTGACGCATCTCCCTAGATGCGTCACGTTGTAAATACCCCGCAGCATGGCGCTGGCTTACGCCGCCGTTGCGTCACAGAAGTGACGCAACGGCGGCGCAAAAGTGGCGCAAGGGGCTTGTAAATCTGCCCCAAGGGGGCTTATTTACATGCCTTGCGCCACTTTTGCGTCACTTTAACATGGGAAAAGTGACGCAAAAGTGGCGCAAGGGGCTTGTAAATCTGCCCCAAGGGCTTTACTTTCCTTCGGTGCCCAATGACCACCAGGCCTATCTAGTTTGCCGCTTCCTTTCACCATCTTTGTCCTCATATAAGTGTAGGCGACAGAGTGGGTTCCTGGTCCTCGTCATTGCAACACCGTCTGACTGAGGTCACCAGAATTAAATGTTTTTATTTTCAAGTATACAGTAAACGTTTATTTGAAGCGCCTAATGAATAAGAATTCAATAACATATTATTTCCAGTATTCCGGTACTTATTATTTTTCATATTTCCTGAATTAACTCGTAATGCGGTTTAACTATTATAGTGAATGCTATTATCTAATATGCATAGAGCCCCAAGTGTTACTTGTGACACCTCCAACCTGTCATGGCATTTCAGTCAGCAGATTTTTCATGCTCAGGATTCCAAGGCCATACCAGAAATGCTAACTATATAGTTCCATGCACGCAAAGCGGTGTTTGTAAAAATGGCAAAACCAGGCCTGGCAGAATTTGTCACCCAATGCATGGGTCCACTTAGCAGCCATAAAAACCAGCATTGGCAAAGCCAGTAGTTCTGGTGTTGGCTGGAGACCTTTTGGCTTTGCTAATGCTTATAATGCTAAATACACAGCCTGCCACTGAAAGGGACTACCTATTACGTGGAATTGCACAAGGGCAGAATGTTCTCACTCACAGTCAGTGGCTGACCTTGTGCTCCATGATGTGTGGGCGGAACCAAAACGTGAATGAAACGACAGCAGACCAATGGAAGAAGAGAACAGACTGAAAAGCTGAAAATTATGTATAGTGTATATATTTGTATTTAAAACAAAACGCCTTAGCTACTACCAACTAATGCCAAATTAAAATGCAGTGAAATAGCATGATTCTAACAATGTTTTAAGCAACAGCAGACGGCTTTAAATCTTTCAACTTCATCTGACCCTAAATTGTTGGCCAGCTAGAGCTCTCCATTTAAGTGCGCTGGACTACGTTAAATTGGATTGAAATTCCATTTATATAGTGCTACTACTTTTGAAGCGGCTTTGAAGTGCTTTAAGGTGAGTCGCACGTGTATCTGGAACCCAAAATTAGTGGTTAAACCAGTTGTTATTGAGATTAGTCTTGACCTCTGAAGAAAACTATTCCATGCATTTACTCCAGTTTCTTTGTCGTACAGTAATGAGTTAGGTGTGATCATTAAGGCAGACAGCCATGAAACAGAGTAGTCTATACACACACAGGAGGCATGCAGAAGCTAGAAGAAAAGGCAAGGTCATTCAAAATAGGTGAAAGGTGGGGAAATTGAAAGTTTAAGTCAAGCTGTATTTTTCGTGCATGATTTTAGGAATGAAGCAGGTGGAGTGTTTTGCGATAGCATGCAATCTGTGGATGTAAACCTGTAGAAAGAGGTGGCAGATAATTGCCTTGCAGCAAAAGGTAACCTCATCGCTTCAGAGACTCCTTTACAAGTGTCAATTGGTGCAATATTTAACTACATCATTGCACTTAAAATGTAATTACCATTTCAGAACACTATTGATAATGTTAAGGTCTAAAATTGCTGACGCATGTGATGTTATTTTTTAGCTCTTGTGCACACCACTACACTTTATGAAATGAAAGCAACACCCCTGTGTGTACCTACTACAGCAGTACATTCAATACCATGAAGTATTGTTACGCTGTGCAAATCATTTTACATCATACATAATCTACACATATAAAATATTTTATGCAAACACCACCTAACTTAAAATATAACAAGGTAGATGATAACCATGTTGCAGCAATCATTAGTAAAATCAGTGCATGTTTATTTTACCCATTCATTACCTGGCTAGGAAGGGTACTGGTAATTACAGGCGGGTTCTGTCTCCTACCCACGCCTGAGAAGCACCAGGCCCCACACAACAGACAACAAAGTCTGCAGAATGGATGTGTCTGAAATCACTATGACCTTCCAGTATCCTTACTACGCAGTGAGGAAAACATTGGATTTCTGCTCCTGAGATCTTTGTGCTTTTTAGGTCGAGCCTCGAGTAGCGCGCAAGCGCTGATAGGCGAAGACTTTAAGTAAGGGGGTTTCAGAAGCAGTCCAAACGCTCGTGCGTCGTGGCTGGCCTTTTTCGGATGGTTACGCGCGGCAGACATGTGTTTCCAATTATCGTGCCCAGACGCGTGCGCGATAATTGGAAAAACATGCCGGCAAAAGGCCATGACGCACGAGCGTCTGGTCAGCTGAGCAGGCTGCCGCGCTCGCCCTCGCCCCCGCTCCTCTCGTCCCCGCTCCTCTCTTGTTCTATGTCCATGTGCCTACGTTACACTGCTGAATAACATCTGTTTGTCATTTCTATTTCCGTGTGTGTGTGTGTGTGTGTGTGTGCGCGCGCGTGTGGAGCAGGCTGCCGCGCTCGCTTGCCCTCGCCCCCGCTCCTCTCGTCCCCGCTCCTCTCTTGTTCTATGTCCATGTGCCTACGTTACACTGCTGAATAACATCTGTTTGTCATTTCTATTTCCGTGTGTGTGTGTGTGTGTGTGTGAGTGCGCGCGCGTGTTTCATAGAAGCGTATCCTATTTATATTCCTGTGCAGTGCAACTAACTACTGTCTTCATTGGTCTGTTCCTGTGCAAGAAATGCTGTTGCCGCTCAGTCGAGTGTTTTGCGTTTCTGTGTATGTTTTCAGGCTCGGTCGTCAGAATGCTTGAATGCAGTTTTTTTCGAAAGCACAAACAACAGTTTCAATAATACAGTTTTAAAAATAGTCAGCTGGCGACAGTGCCTTTACACACTTTCTCTAGTTCTTTAAACTGAACAGGTGGGCGGGGCTACTCACAAAGTGTCTCCAATTTAGTTGCGTTTTCATAAATTGTGTCAGGGGAACATGAGTTTGTTTGCTGATACTTAAGAGAGGCACACAGCGTTCTTCTAACCATACTCGTAGGTTTATCTAGAAATGTGACAGCAGATTTTTCCTGTGTGAAACCCGCGCTCTTTTTAGGTCTGCTTGAGGGCACAGCTGTCTGCATGATCTATTGTTATCAATTCTTTGACATATAAACAGAGCGGACTTTGGTTCATTCCAGAAGAGTAAACTAACTGTCTCTTGCCCCTCGTACTATTGGCTGTTTGATGTATCTTTCCACCTCCTTGGAAGTGGAAGAGGTGTGGTGCAGCGGCCAGGGTGCCTGACTCCAGACCACGTGGTTCACGGTTCGATCCCCAATGCCGACGGCAGGTTAGCCTAGCACCATGTGACTTTGGGCAAAAGCTCCTTAATCTTCCTGAGGGCCCCCAGCGCTGGGACACCTCTCCGGAGCTTTACAAATGCTGGTATTTCATTTTAAGTGGTTCCATTGGAATGCATGTGGGATTATTTTACATCTGGAAAGTAGACTCTGCCATTAAACTATTTACGTCTTTATCTGTCACATGCATTCTAGGCAGAAAGCAATACTTTTTGCTACTTTTTCTCAGGATAGGCAAAGGAAATATATCTGCTTTTATCGTGCTTCAACAGCATTTGTGCACGCCATGCAGACAACAGCATTTCTGCAAACCTATGTTTGCTTGCATTAACAAATTCAAGCCAGACGTATTTGCTTTGCCAATGCTTGTTTATGGTAACACTCATGTTTGGATAGTGTGAATTAATTTGTTTCTTCAACTTTTCCAAAACATCATTTTACATTGATCTCTAGTCGTCATTTTTAATAGCTTTCTAAACTTTTTTTAGGAGGTCTCATGTCCTTTCAGCATACTACTATGATAGCTTAGTTGGTTAATGTGCCCACAGCAGAAATGTGCAGGTTAATTGCAAACCAGAGATTCTAAACCTTGTTGGGTGGCTCAGCCATTCACACTTCTGAGGTTGATAACATAAGTATCATTAAGATGGGCGATAGTAGCCTCTGATGCGACAGCTCTTGGATGCCAGTAGGTGTAAAGTAAGCACTCTGTAAAAAAACAAGATGGTCGAGTACTCGTCCAGGAAAGCTGCACGTTGCAAGTTGATAAGCCTTCCGTTAATTTGAAGTTGACATAATAAGTGCCATTGAGTATGATAACAATTATGCCCATTATTGAAATATCTACAGACAACCATTTGTGGTGCGCACTATATAGAAAATCATTATTATGAAGTAGGGCCATTATTACCAGTGCACCCAGTTCAGGTCGTGCAGAAGTATGCCTTGGGATTACCTTTCACGCACATTTTGCTGCTTAGGCGCCATAAAGACTCTTAAGGCATCTCAGTATTAAGAGAGGGATTAAAAATCTTACATGTGTGTGGTGGACCTTTGGGCTGGATGGAATCCATAAATAAGGAGAATTGTTCATTCTGCGCCCAATTAGCAGTACACTTACCAAAAGGCAGGGGGCGCAGATTGATTGTGAGTCTGTCAGCACACCAAGGCTCTCGTTCGGATCAAACTGCAAACCAAAGGGCAGACTCCTTATCAACAGAGGTAGAATTGTTGTGTATGGGGAAAACGGACGCTTACGTGATGGTAAGCTGCATCTTAGCTACGTGGGTGTATAATACGTCACTTTGAGCATGCCTTCCCAACTTTCCTACAGCACCCGTTCGCAGTTACAGGCCCCATTTACCTGTAGACCAGTCCGCCATAGTCAATAACTGTCGCTCAGTGCTAGCCACAGTAGAAGGTAGCCCCATTGTGTTGCATGGCAAAGTGTGAAACGCCATTCAGTGTGCTGATGGGAAAGTAACCATAGGGCAGCGATTTTCTGTTAAGTGTTCACCACTTGGAAAACACCCATTTATAAAACTGCAGTAAGGCAATCAAAGCTTCGAATGTGACAGAACACACATCGGTTCCTGTAAATAGGGACCCTGGTGCATTGCTAACAAGCATTGGCATAGCCAATAGGTCTCGCCTTTGGGACCTTATAAGTGTTTAGCCATGCAACACTTGATGTTGTTGCACCAAGGATATTGTGCTGCAAAACTAAATACTTATAAGGTACCAAAAGCGAGACCTATTGGCTATGCCAATGCTTGTTCCAGTATGCAGACTGTCAAAGCCAGTGTGGTAGTTCAATGGGTTAAGGCCGTAATTGCAGAAACCTTTTTGTAGCTTGCATGTCTACATGAAGCAGTCTAAATACTGTAGTTCAGTGGGTTGAATGCCTGCTGTAGAACATGGGTTGAGTAGGTGCAGGGGGTAATGTCCGTGTTTTGGTGTGTGTCTGTGTGTGCCTGCCCCACACTGTGGGGACCAGCCCAGTTCTCACAGTGTTAGTAAACCGTGACAAAACTAGACAAGGATGATCACACTACTAGGACCAGTGTGTTTAGGCATAGCAAATGCATTACAGATTTCATGCCTTCTTTTTAAAACAATACAATGTTTGAAATTCCTGCATTTTGGCGGCGGCCGGCACAGATAAGCGCGGTGAGTGGTGAGGCGGGACAGGGTGCGGAGGGGGGGGGGGAAGTTGACAGATGACGGAACAGGTATTATTTATTTATTTATCTCGACTTCCCCCCTCCCTCCCCGCACCACCCCCGGCTTACCGTGATTACCTGTGCCGGCCGCCGTTGCTGCATTTTCCTAATTTTCTCTTGAACACATCTTCAAACTCCAGCAGCTCTACAACACTTGGATCACAGTCACTCATAGTGCCTATAGAGCACACAGATGAATCTGCTCTTAGAGCCATCTTCATACCCAATATCTCCTGATAAGGCCATCCTAAAATTGCTCCCACATGCACTTTTCCCTTTGTGTGCCTCCCGTTAAAACACATATCCATAAAACATCCATTTGTCATGGTCTCTTTCAGTTAAACACTTCATTCTGCTCCACCTAATCATCATTTAACACACAATTTTCAGCTTTTTATTTCTTCATTTCATGAAACACCCTTCTGAAATGGCCTTTCCTCTTACAGCAATCACATATTTTATCAATTGCTGGGCAATTGTTTGCATTGGTGATATGATTGAAACTTCCACATCTGTAATAATGTTCCTTCTTTTTTACGTTATAATTACTGGGAGCACTAATCTCACTCCTTATGCGATCTATCTCTCTTCAACTTGTCCCCTCTTCACTACATTAATGCTTCTTCTTGTTTTTTTCTGGACTTTTTCCACATATTGTTCTTAGAAGTGTATCCTCTAGCTATACAGATAGCTCCCTACAAACTAGTGCCAGTTTCTGTCCAAATCTGTCTTGAACTTTCCTAGATTTTGTTTAAATAAACATCTAATTGTGTAGCATCTGATCGTAAGTCATGTGCTATGCCCCATATTGGTTGATGGATTCTCCTTCTTCTTGACTAAAATTTGTAGCTTTCAAATGAAGTGTTGACTTTCTTCCCATTTATTTTGTCACTATTTTGTGCCAATTTGCTACACAAATGGTTCGGCTGTGCTCATTCTTCTTGATTTGAGTGCAGCTTTCAACACCGTCTCACACTCAGTCTTGAGTGACATGATGGCAGCAATAGGGATCACAGAGATAGCACTAAAATGGCTAACTTCGTTTCTAGCCACCAGAAGCTTTCAAGTTAGAAAAGGATCTTTCTTGTCGGAAACACACAAGCTGGAATGTGGAGTGTCGCAGGGATTTTCTTTGAGCCCTACGCTCTTCAACATATATGTTGGACCTCTTTCAAACATCATCTGCACTCATGGGTTTACTATGGTATCTTGCGCAGACAACACTCAGATTGTCGTCTCTCTGTCACCTGATACTAATTCCACTTCAGAGAAACTAACTGCATGCCTGGAACAGGTAGCAAGCTGGAGGGAAGCAAGTTGTCTCAAGTTGAATGGGGACACAAAAGAGGGGATGGTGGTTGGCAACAACCCATCGCTCTGGGACCAAATCTTATGGCCTCCCTGTTTGGGGGAGTCCCCCATTCTTCAAATTGAAGTCAAAAGCTTTGATGTCAACTTAGACAAAGATCTGACCATGGTTTCCCAGGCAAAAAAGGTGGCAGGTGTGCTTTGGTCTGTTAAGGTCCCTAAGGAAAACGCTCAAATGGCTCCCCATGGAGTGTCAGAGGATGGTAGTCCAAGGCCTCATCCTCCTACGCTTTGATAATGGCAACTCCCTGTATTTGAGCAGCCCAGCTTATGTCATAAAAAATTGCAGGTAACCCAAAACGTTGCAGCATGAGCCCTTCTTGGTTTGCCCAAAATAAACTCAGCACGCCCGGCTCTTGTGCAACTTCACTGGCTACCCACAATAAACAAATAGAATTCAAGGCCCTATGGATTGCTCATAGGTTAAAATATTCACCAGGCACATATATCCTTCAGGATCTCATTACCCCATACACAGCCCCCAGAGCACTGAGATCAAACAACGTCTACCTTCTTGCTGTCCCCAGAATTAAGACAGCAAGAGGAAGAAGTCGCTCATTTGCCTACCTTACTGCGAAATTATGGAAATCTCTCCCTGCTCAGCTCATAACAAATAAAAATCTGCTAAGTTTTGGGAAGCAACTAAAAACCTATATTTTCAGATAACTCTGTGTTCCGTTTCAACTCTTCCTGTCGGAGCCAGGAAACCGGTGTTGGGTAGCTGTGTGCTCGACAAAACCTCCTAACATACACATAACATAACATAACATAACATAATATAACATAACATAGCATAACATTCAACCCTTTCTCCTCTTTTAATGGTGTTAAATCTATGAACTCCTTAAGCCCTACTGCCCCAGGCAATGTTTAAGTTAACACAACTGTCTCTGTATGTGCATCTTCCTCCAGCACATCAATAAATGCTTGAAATAGCTTAATTCACATTTCTCATTTAATGGGTGGCTGACTGGGTTCAGCCAACAATGGTGGTAGGGTTAGAATTTTAGACATAGTATATATCATGTACTCTATGGTTAAAAAAAAATCAATGGAACGGGGAGGAGGATAAGTTACTATGTTATTTATCTTATAACAATGTGAAGGCGTCGGGCTCTCACAACTTAAGGAATGAAAAGTACTTTATTTATCAATTGCCATTTAAAGTATCTTTAGTAACTCCTTTTTTTCCCTTTCTTACTTGATGTTATGTCACAGAAATTCCGGCAGGTGCAGATTTAATACATGGTGAAATACAGAACAATAATTTCTCTTAATATGCCCCATAGTATGGGCATACCTCCGACCCTCGCCAGGCCAGTTCAGTTGAAACAACGCACATTCACCTCCCTCAATGGTCCACGCTCCAAACTGTCATCCGTGCACCCAGTCTGAAGGAAAGAGGAGAGTGATCTGAATCTTCTCATCCAGACCAGGACTGTGACTTCTCTAATTCTGACAGGCAGCCTCCTAGCCTGGCTGGCGACACGTTCTGATGTTATGCGTAAAACATGACACGTGCTGTAAACGACTTCAGTGCCAGTAATGGCACCGTTTCGACAATGAACTTTCGAATAACCAGCACAGTATGCCTTCAAAGGCCTAGTTCAGCCCATCTATAGCCCTTCTGGCACAGTTTCCTCACAGCAGAGGCATGATCTGACTTCTTGCTTAGACCCGAGGATATGGAGGATCACCCGACTCCGACCCTGGAGATTCACCAACTGTTTTCCCTGAAGTTGCAGGCTGCCTCAGATAAAGATTGTCACTTTTTCTATTTCAATTGCAGATGCATGTGTGGGTTTTCATCCCATCCTCGTCGCCATAGTTGTGTTGAAGCCAAACAATGAAGCACTGGTCAGCAAGTGAGTAAAGGTATCTATTTCAGAGAACAACCCCAGGAGTATGCCAACTCACCTACAACCGGAACCCAGATATCAACTGCCACATTTCCCTCTGTTCAAGTTCCCCCCAAAGTTCCACCCATTCTAGAACAACTATATTGCAAACACATCGGAAATTCTGGCTAATTCAGGAACCTTCATCTATTTTCACTGTGGTTGAATTTTCCTTATGTTGCCTGATTCTGAGGGCATAGAAAGACTTCACTCACCCTCTAAACAATTCACTCATTCATTCAGTAAATACACCATGCCGTGAAGAAATGACTTATTCGCTGCTCTCACTACTCCACAGTTACACAAGCCATGCAGAGCTGCGTTTCAGGGTACACTGTAGCTGTACTACTAACATGTTAGTGCTAAAGACAATACCGCCACGGTGTAGCATTATGGTGTGGTAAAATTTGCATACATAAACAAAAAGCACATGTGGAAAGATTCTTGCACCTCAATTAAAACACTGCATGAAGAGAAACTTGTTAGACGGTGCCATCATTTACTGCCAGGTCACACTAGACATCTTCGCAGTGTGCAGTAGAATTAAATTACCACCAGCACAAAAAGTAACATATTTACCAGTGTACAGATATGCCAGTAGGGACATGCTTTTCCTAGGACAAGCCAAACCTGCTCTATAGAATTAACGAATACTGAGCGAAGAGACCGCTGCCTCTGAGGAGAAATAAGACCCCATGTGGAGGAGTTTAAAACAGACTCCAGTTGGGGAACAATCAACTTGGAAGGGCGTTCGGTGCGGTCAAGCTGAAGGAACTTGCAGTTAAAGATGAGTAGAAACGAAAAAAAAACATTGTATGGTTTTGGAGAGTCAAATGTCCCAAAGGAGCAGTTTAGATGTGTGAGGAGGAACCTACCAGACTAGACTTGCAGGTCATGTATATTTCCAGTGGACACCAAAGAGTAGTCATGATCTACCTTGCCAGGCAAAGCATGAAGTGGGTCATAAAAGATATTCCATATGTGGAATTGGATAATGTTTGCATTGGATAATGTTTGCAGGTCTGAGGCAGTGTCACACCAGAGGAGCATGTAAGAGTCAGCACAATGAACTATGAATAAGTAAGTGTCTGACTTGGCAACTCTTGCAAATAGAGCATCCAGTTGAGTTGCATCACCTCTCAGGTAACCAGTAAGAGTAAAAGAATTTATGACACTCAAACCAGATATAGTTTGGTATTAGTATTAATATAGCACATCACAGCCCCTTGAATGGCTCTGGAGCGCTATTAAGGATTATCTGATTTGGTGCAAGCCAGACGTTCTGGTGGGTTTCTTATATAGAGGATTCTTGCTTTCTGGGGGTAGCTACATAGCATGAAGTAGACTTTATTTGATTTGGTGCAAGTAGAATTTCTGTGCCAGGTTACCTTGTGCAATTGGGTGGAAGCCATGAATGTTGTCCCTTAATGCTTGGTCTGCTTTGGTTCAAGCCAGAGCCCAAATGTGTGGTTCCCTTGACCACTTTGGTGAAAGCTGGATCACATGTACATGGTTAGTATGGGGTTGTAAGTCAGAGTATTGTTCACAGTAATGTTGGTTGATATAATAAATGTTGCATCTGAAATATCATTTACAAAAATATTGTTCCACAAGTGGATATTTTATATTGTTTTTTATAGATAGCTTTTAGTTTATTCCAGTCAAATATGTCAGGTAAAAATCACATCTTAACATTAAACATAGCCTATGAGGAAAAACAGAGTGACATAATTTTACTTTGTAACAACATGTTTGGTGCAGAATTGTCTACAATTGATATGGGAGCAGCCACAATGCCTCTATATTCCATCCAGGTTCCCCATATGTTGCCGTGTTTTTGTGGGCATCTGCATTCAATGTACACCAGAATCTCAAGGGCCATGCAACAAGCCATCATTTTGTTTATTCCTCCACCGTCGCGAATCTCTATCTTACACATATCTGGCTGTGTCTCTTTTGGACAGCACTAAACTAGGTGAATCAGCAACATTTTGTGTCTATCGCCATCAGTGTCATCTGCAATTGTGCAAGTTGGGAACCGTTATCAACATTCCCCTCTGTCACGATCTCTAGTTTGCGATGAACGTTACCCCAAAAGTGCATATTTCGGGGGCAGTCCCATATAATGTAGATAAGGTCTGCCTTGTGGGCAGTCAGGGGACGAGGCTCTTACAAGTCTAAGTTGGGTAAAATGTATTTGATGGAGGTAGCGGAGTTGGATTATGCAGAACTATGTTGCCACTGCAATTTCACGCTGGGCCATCTGGTCCTCCTGCTGCTCCCTGTTATCTAAGACCTTCCCAAGTTTTTCCCATACCTCTCCCATCTCCAGAAATGTGTTGAGAGAGGGTATCATTAAGGATTCATACAGAGAGATGAGCTTGTGTTTCCCCGTATTGCTTATTAACAATTTCCTCTCTAGGGGACTGAACTCTGGCAAGTCTCTTATGTACTTACATGGGGGGAGGATTGCATAACGTAATTGTAAATATAAAAAAGTGACTCTGATACACATTGTTGCTGGTCTCTAAATGTGCACAGGTTGTTACTGGCCATTACGCCTCAGAGTTACGACACTCTAATGTCGGTCCATCTTCTGAAGCCATGAAAGGAGTGAAAGACCCACCCCACCCCAACCATGTCCCCAACCAAAGCAGGGTCTACTGTGTCCGCACACAATGCCAGCCCATTGCTCTCAGGGTGCCCGTTTACAAGTCTAACACAGTAATTGCTGCCAGTAACAGGACAGGATTTAGTTTCCCTTTCTTTAAATAATATAAGGGGTGCATTCCCCCCATTGCCCACTTTTCTTTCGTGTAGGCCAGGTCCTGTGTTGTCTCATTTAGCCATTCTTTAGTCACCAGTAAGCTCGATGCTCGATAGTACACCATGATATCAACAGCTCTGGTCTCACCATCGTATGGAGACTTATGGCTTTTGGCATTTTGGCCATGGAGATAATGGGTGCTCTTTTCCCCCACATGAAGTCCTGCACCATCTCAGTCATTTGGTTGAAAAAGTCAGGGGCGGTGTTTTTATGGATAATACTGTAGTTTGCATAAGATATGATACATCTCGAAGATGGCAGCTCTACCCAATAGGAAAAGGGAAAGGAGGCCCAGTAGTTGAGCTCTGGCCTCAGCATGTCTATCTAGAATGCTAGGTTATGCTGCCATGCGATAAACCTGAGATAGACCTGCCCAATGATATATAGACCCCCAGAATTTGTGGTTGTGATGTCATGTTGAGATTTGCCTTCCAAAGGATACAAATTTAGCCTGGACAACGATTTGTGCACTCCTGAATAGAAAATGTATACCCTGAAGTCAGGGTGCCCATTGGACGCAAAAAATCAGTAAGACATGTCAATTCCCTCAGAGTGTGTACAATGAGGCTGTCTTTGGTTCAGGCTGGTACCCTGTTAAAGTCTCCACCCTTGTTTAGTGCTCCCGGCAGTTGAAACCAAAAAACTAGAAGGCCTAAGTGTTTTAAAAAGGTGAAGGTCAGTGGTGAGGGACGTACACACATACAAAGGAAACCTTCCTGCCCCGCAGCAGTTCAGTGGCAGCCATAAAGCAGCCCTGGGATTCTCTCCATATCTGTGTTTTTTGGAAGGGGAAGTTATGCTTAAGAACTATTGCAACCCCCTGCGACTCCTATTGAAAACCGCATGCATTACCTAATGGGCATTTAGACCCAGCAAGTAGGTCTCCTGCATCAACACCACATCTGCCCCTTATCGTTTAGCCACTTTTAGGGCCACCCTCTCTTAATTTTATGCAGAAGGCCATTAATATTCCAGATTAATATTTTAGTGGACCCATAAACTCTGCCCCGCGTTCATTCCCATGCTTGCGGTTATATTGAAATATGATATTCATGGTGTCTCTAGTACAAGAATAGTGTGCACTTGACAAAGCCACCTGATGTGCTAAACAATAAACCCTAACTAAACTGGGACATGTCCTCATCCTCCTCCTTATACTTCTCAAACAAGTATCTGTTGTCTGCATCTTAACTACACCCTGTGTGCCTGCTTACCCCAAAGTAACCCACATTATGTTATGAACTATCTATACTATGGCCCTTCTATGCTATGACTAAATCTAGTGAAGCAACCTACTAGAAAATGTGAAATGGTACCTGCTTCTCCTTGCGGCACGTATGTGGTGAAGCGCAAGCACGGAGAGGTCAGGCATCAATGATCCTACGTCATCATGCTCAGCCAGCGGCCATTTTACAAGCGAGCGGCAAGCACAGGCGCATTGACTAATAAAGCATCAGGAAACGTTCTGACTAATAAAGCATCAAGAAACTAGAACGTCGTCCCGTTTCTTTCTCATTCACGCTAGTGGCCATTTTCCAAGCGAGCGGCTGGCTCAGGCGCACTTATTGATAAAGCATCTTGTAACAACAATGTCTGGCGCGTAGTTAAAGAAAGCATTAAGAAACTCCTACGTCATCCCGTATACTTCTCACTCACGACAGCGGCCATATTGTCTACATTTTCAGGGATGATTCATTAACAGATACACCGTTTATGTTGTAAAACATCCTTTAACGCTTTTCTTTTCTAGTTTCACAGTTGTTTTTACAAATCTGATTTAACTGCTTTTTGGTTTTAAGCACAGCCTTCAAAAGAGAACATCTGCCGCGTTTCACAGAACGTTTTTAGAGCATCCGTGATACGCACACGTCAACAAGTCTACAAGCTCTGAGGATTGTGCATCCGTGACGTGCACACGCAGTCCAGAATATTACTTTCCAAGGTATCCAACTGATTTATGTCTATCTCCTGTGATCCACACACAAACGTTAGATGGATCAACTAGTCCAGTAACTTTGCAGCAACTTTGCTCTGTTTGGTCTAATTTTGCGCATTCTCTGCCTCAAGGTTTTTCTTGTTTTGTATTTTATTTTCATTTTTCTCCTTATGGCTACTATGCAAAATGTCAATGCTCCTCCTCCATTTCTTCAATCACCTGGTGATCCACCTGTTTCGTGGAGGAATTGGTACAGGGCTTTCATAAAGTACCTGGGAGCTATTGGGGGTAACAGATATCGCCCAGAACGTAAAACGTTTTTATTGGAACACAATCTGGGGTTTGAGGGTCAATCTATTTATGAGCATTTACCACCTTACCAAGTACAGCAGGATGGATATGAGTTAGATGAATATGAGTTAGCTGTAAAAAAATTGGAAAAACAATTTGATGTTCAACCAAGCTTGATTGTAAACAGGCACAAATGTTTCACTAGAGAGCAATTACAAGATGAGTCAATTGACCCATATGTAGCAGTGTAACGCATGTTGGCTGCAGAATGTGAGTTTGAGAATTTCACAGATCAGCTTATTCATGACCAGATAGTAGTACGTTGTTGGGACAAAAAGGTCCAAGAGAGACTACTCACTATGAAAAATCCCAGTTTGATAGAAACTATTGATGTAGTGAAAGGTATCGACATCTCACATAAGGCTTGCAAGGAACTTACACGTAGGGAAACCAATGGTGTATCTGTTGTGAATGACAACAGCAGTTCTAAACAAAATAACGCTTACAAAAAAAACACTAACAAAAAGAATACAAAGGGGGGTTTTTCGCACAGAAAAACATCTGTTTCAGGTGTGGTTACTCCAATCATGGTCCCAATGGTCAACCATGTACTGCTAAGAATGTCAAATGCAAGTTATGTGGGAAAATTGGCCATTTTGTGAAAGTTTGTCAGTCATCCAAGGATAAAGTCAACGCCATACCAGATGGTGACTTGTGTGCTGCTCTGAAGAGGAACAGAGCGTTGGGAGAGATATTGTGGTTGTTGTACAAGGTGGTGAGTCAAACTTTGTTGATCCCTATGAAGACATCTTGGTTGATCGTAAGGTGTTGAGACTTCTCATTGATTCTGGTGCAAGGATGACTATGGTGACTGATGAGCTGTTCTTAGAGGTCTGGGGCAACCGGGAATTACTTCCAGCTGGCAGGAATCCTGTAACTTATGATGGTAGGAAGATTGAACTGTCTGGGTATTTTGAGTGTCATCTCAAGTTCAAAACTCACACTATTTTTGGTAAAGTGTACGTTGCCAAGAAAGGTTTAAACATCCTTGGGTGGTACCACCAAGGGCTTTTTGGAATGACACTTAGGCCTGGGAGGAAAGTTCAGGTTTCTTTGGTCACTGATGGAGTTCAAACTGATAGTTCTTCAGACGCTATTGACCACAGTTCAAAGTGGACTGGGATGTTTTGTTCTGTTTTCAGTGACAAGTTAGGTAAGATCAAAGGGTTCAAACACAGGATCACAGTTCAAAGGGATGTCACTCCTGTTAAGCACAAATTAAGAAATGTACCTTTCAGTGTTCATGATGAGTTAGCCAACATTCTTAAAAAAATGTGTGCAGATGGTGTGATTGAACCTATTGAGTCATCTTTGTGGTTAACTCCTTTAGTTATTGCCAGGAAGAAGAATGGTCAATTGAGAGTCTGCATTGACTTTAGGAGCCTTAACAAAGGTATTTGGGTGGATTCACATCTTTTACCCAGAATTGATGACATCATCAACACTTTCTCTGGTGCAAAGTTCTTTTCAAAAATTGACTTAGCGTCCGCCTACCATCAGGTGGTGCTTGATGAATCTTCATGTCACCTCACAGCTTTTGTGTCACCGGTGGGGACTTTTCAATTCAAGAGAATGCCTTTCGGCTTAGCGTAGGTGGCTTCCATTTTTCAGCATGTGCTTGAGAATGTTCTAAAAGGCATTGATGGTGTTGTCACATTCCAGAACGATATGCTTGTCGCTGGTGAAGATCTTATCATTCATGATAGAAGCATGTACGGTGTGGTGGAGAGTCAACAGAAGTTTGGGGTTGTTGCCAATCTTAGCAAATGTGAATTTGCAAAAAAAGACCTTGAGTATCTGGGTCATGTAATTTCTGAAAAGGGGGCTGAGCCCAGACCGGGTTTAGTTGATGCAATCACTAAGGCCCCTACTCCCAAGAGCAAAGAGCATGTTGCGTCTTTTCTAGGTCTCTGTGAATTTTACTGGAAGTTTATTCAAAATTTCTCAGCAAAAATTGTTAATTTAAGAGAACTGTTAAAAAAAAAAAACATTTGTGTGGGATGAATTGTGTCAGGATGAATTTCAAGCCTTGAATAATGCAATTGTGTCAGCAGGTGTTCTTGCACCATTTGACTCTTCCAAAGAGTGCATTATCACTGTCGATGCCAGCAACGAGGGTTTAGGTGCCACTACTGCTCAGCTGAAGGGTTCATCTGAATTGACTGTTGGTTTTGCCTCAAGGTCTTTGAGGTTAAACGAAGAAGTGTTCTCGGTTATTGAAAAAGAACTTTTGGGTTGTTGTTGTGCGGTTAAAGATTCAAATGTTTTATTTGGGGGAGGAAGTTTACCCTCAGGACCAACCACAAACCTTTAGTCAGCATTTTGGGTGGTTTTGTCATTAAAGATCACACACCCAGATTAGCCAGGTTAAGCTCTAAACTTTTGCAGTATAATTTCACTGTAGAATACATTCCTGGTGGAAAGAACACAAGGGCAGATTATTTGTCTCGCTCTCCTCTAAGTTTTACTGACTATCCTGTGAACGTTGATGAAGAGGATGAAAAATGTCTAATTGCTAGCATTGATGTATGTCATGATACTACTTTCACAGAACAGGAGTGGGTTGATGAATCTGTGAAAGATGAGGAACTTGAATGTGTCAGGAAATTCGTCATGGATGGGTGGCCCAAGGAGAAAGCCTTACCGTATGGTTTGCAAGCTTATTTCAAGGTTGCTGATGAACTTTCCATCGAGAAAAAAGGTATGCTGGTACGTGGCGATAAATTTGTCCCTCCTGTTGGTTTGGGGGATAGAATCATCATGTATGGTCACGAGGGTCATTTAGGTCAGACAATCACCAAGAGGAAGATCAGAGACACTTATTGGTGGCCTGGCATGGATACTGCCATCATTGTCAGCGTTCGAGCATGTGTCATGTGTGCCACTAACGATAAGGAATTCAAAACTGAAGCAGTTCCCCTCCAACCTGTCAGTTTGCCTGAGTGTGTGTGGTCCAAATTGGCTATTGATTTCATTGGTCCTTTCAGTATTTTGCCACGCAAATTTAAATTTGCTATTGTAGTTGTGGACTATTACAGTAAATGGTGGGAGGTGAAATTCGTGGAAGAACCCAACACCTCTGGTGTCGTCAAGTTTCTCAGTAATTTGTTTTTAAGAGAAGGGTGCCCCAAAGAGATTGTCTCTGACAATGGAGTCCAGTTTGTTTCTAGGGAAATGAAACATTTTCTGGACAGCAATGCCATAAAACACAAACGTGTTGCCTTATATAACCCACAAGCTAACGGGCTTGTAGAAAAAATGAACCGCACCATGGTGGAATGCATACAGTGGGAAGTACAGAACAACGTAGAGTTGTGTCAAGGTGTGGAGGAAATATTATGGTCACACAGGTCCTGTCCAAATGCTGTTTCTGGTTTTTCTCCGTTTGAAATCATGCGGGGGCTCCCTCCTGCTTCCAGGTTGTGTCCTGCATGGTTGAGGGAGTGTCAAGCCAAACGTGATCGCATGATGGGTGTGGATAAAATTGTTAGGCCCAGTGTTGAGAAGTTTCAAGCCAAAATGAAAAGCCAGTATGATGCGTTGCATAGGGTGCGACCCATTAGGTCAGATCTATGTGTTGGGGATTGGGTTTGTGTCAGAGATCCCAATCATGTTGCAAAGGGAATGTCAGAATTCAAAGCACCAGTGAGAGTCGAAGTTGTGACCAGGAATGCTGTTTGCACAGACAGGAATGAATGGTGGAACAAGGGAAAAGTTGTGAAGGTGCAGTCCCACAAGCCTTCATTTCCATCTTCCTCTTCTGATATGACTGATGTCAGATCTTCCTTTGGTTTTGTTCATCTGCCCAAACAGAGGAGTAGTGGTCGTACTATCACCAAACCTGTCAGGTTTCGTGATTAACTCTTTTGTTCATTTCTTTTTCCAAACAAGAGGAGTAATGGTCGCACTACCACCAAAGCTTTCGAGTTTTGTGATTAGCTCCTTCATTCGCCTTTAGCTTGTTTGCGGAATACCTTTAGTGGTATTTATCAGTTACTGTTTTAACTGTTGAAAGAAAGATAAAGTATGGACCGTGCCTTAGCCTTATCCATCTTACAGAAACACACAACTTCTCTGATGCCCATTTCTGCTTCTTTCTTAAGCGTATATATACATCAGCACTGCATCTCAATATGCCAGTGACAAGCCTAGTGTGCATTGTTATCTGAGTGAGGATATGTCAAATGAAGATTGTCTCTTATGCCTCTGACCTGTCATGTTTGTAAAAGATTCTCATGCACATTCATATCCCTGCCATGTTTTCATCTGGAAGACACTTCATATGCCACCCAGTTGATGCAGAACATGAACAAGCATGAGACTAGTGCAATTCCCCACCTTCTGATATCTTCTGATTCCCAATCTCTGTCTGGTTGTCAAGTTACAAGGCATCCTTCATTCTAGGCTGTTTCTGCTTTGGAGTCTCTGCTTCCCTCCTCAGTTCCATCACAAAGGGCAGTGCGAGAATCTGGTCAATTCATGCCACATCATATTTGTGTGTTATAACAACAACACTAGTCTTAGTTTAGAAAGACCTGTTCAATTATTGATCTCCAGTTATATTTCAGAAACTAAGGGCCTTATTTAGAGTCTGGTGGAGCGGGAGTGCTACCATAAATTGGCAGTGCTCCCGCCTTACAAAGCTTGCAGTTTTCTCTCTCTATTTAGAGTTGTAGAAAGTGCCAGCTTTACATTGGTGGAACCTCTTCTGGCGCTGCCAGGATAAACCACTGACCTGGCGGCCCATCTGCCAAAGGACCGCGAGGTCACAGTGATAGTTGTGTGGTCCTTTTGAAAGTGGAACACCCAGGCAGGAGGGGATCTTGAAATAGACCCACAGTCCTTCATTAGGGTATCAGAGGTAATGGCAACCCTCCCACTAGTAAGCCATCTACCATATCCTAAATAAAGCTATAAACATCTTCCTGCAAGGGCTGTTATCTTAAATATAACTACAAACCTAGTTAGTCTCCAGATGTGCCACAATATCTCACTGCTCTTCCTCAATATCCCATTTCGTGCACAAATATGCAGTGGCAGA
The DNA here is from genome assembly GCA_963921515.1 of Calotriton arnoldi. Classification (NCBI taxonomy): domain Eukaryota; kingdom Metazoa; phylum Chordata; class Amphibia; order Caudata; family Salamandridae; genus Calotriton; species Calotriton arnoldi. The sequence continues at coordinate 1,581,353 of CAWUFW010003873.1, read as the reverse complement.
CGCTACTTAAAAGGGTGGCAATGGGGTAAATTTTTTTTTTTTTTAAAACACTTACCTGCAGTCCGGCCAGCCGGCCGCCACCTCTCAGTCCTTTTCGGCTACCCAGTCGACAGCAGGAAGCAGGAACCAGGAAGCACACAGGCTCCCAGACTCCCCTAACCAATCATGACACTGCCTTACAGCAGCATTGTGATTTGTCTGAGAAGCGTGGTTCAGCGCTCAGAGAGGGACTGGGAGGCTGTGCATGTTCTCTACCCAGGCTGTGCAATACATCTGGTGGAGAATATGCAAGTGCACATGATGGTTTGGCCGGCCCAAGTAGGCCAGCCAAACTGTCATGCGCACTTAGGGCCTGATTCACAGAACTAACTTACGTGAAATACATAAAGTTAGTAATTTTCGGTATTCACAGAACACACTTACCACTACTAACTTTATGCCGCGCTCGGGCCGGAGATTCCGGCCCTGTGGCGGAATCTCCGCTCTGGGCCGGAATCTCCAGCTCTCAGCCGGAATACCTCATTTAGGCCGTTTGAGCATTGAAACGGCCTAAATGAGGGTATTCCGGTCCGGAGGCGGAGATTCCGGCCCAGAGGTGGAAATTCCGCCACAGGGCCGGAATCTCCGGCCCGGGAGCGGACATAAAGTTAGTAGTGGTAAGTGTATTCTGTGAATACCGAAAATTACTAACTTTACGTATTTCACGTAAGTTAGTTCTGTGAATCAGGCCCTTAGAGTGTGCTCACCACTCCTCCCCATGGCCCCTGCTCTGGCCAGCCCAGCCCCCCCGTCCCGCTCCTAAGCAGGAACAAAAAACTAAAATGATAATAAATTTGGTTATTATCATTTTAGTTTTCCTTTTTTTTTTCAAATTTGTTTATTGTTTCAATTAGCACAGGGGCATACAGAAAGACACAATTTGGAATAATCATATCAAAAAGTGAACAAACCCCTATCCCACCCCCCCAACAGGACAGGCGACAGTGCATCATACATTGGAAGTATACTGTACCACAGATACAGATATGAGCCGAGGAACAGCAGGTAATCGAGGTGTGTTGACACAGCATGAAGAATTACCTTCCACAATGCAATAAGCGTGTATAACGAGCAACTCATGTCAAATCCGGGTGGGTGAGCAAATATGTAGTAAGAGGTGCCCAGAAATCCTTAGGCCGTGAGGCTTCAGGTAATTCCTCAGCATAAAGCTCTAACGTGTCCCTGCAGTAAAGTAAGTCCCGGATCCACTTTTGCACAGTTGGAATGGTTTTCGCCCCCCAGCAAATAGCTACAGCTCTTTTAGCAAACAGCTTTCAATTTTTCACATAACCAAGCAGGCATATTTCTGGTGTGCAATGTACTGGTTCCAGCACAACCTCTGTGAGTATATTTGTCACCTTAGACCAAAAAGCAAATATTCCAGCACACATCCAAGCCACATGGAAAAAATCGGCATCAGCTTGCCCACCTCGCACGCAGTTAGCAGACTCGCGCAGACCATACTTATGAAGTTGCAAAGGGGTATAATATAATTGGTGCAAATATTTAAAGTGGATAATTTGGAGATTACAATTCGCCATTAGGTGACCAGTCAGCTCACAGCAATTCTTCCAAACATCCAGTGTGAATACAGGCCCTAGTGCGGTCCGCCATCTAAGGTACGAGGGTTGCTCCTCAGGCTCTTGCTCATGCATAGAAGCATTGTATAGTTTGGTGATCAGACCCTTTCGCTCTTCCCCCCCAGCATAGCCTGCAACACCCGCAGAGTCGCAGGCTCCTCCGGGTAATCCGGATAAATAGTTTTAACAGCTTGCCGGACTCTGACATAGGTGAAACCCAACATGAACCCGCGATCTGTAGGCCTCTGTACATCTTGTAATGTCCTGAACCGACCCTGTTTGTACAGATCCCCCATCTGTGATATACCTACAGCTGCTAGTTCCCTCAAGGCAGACTTATCCCTTGCGGCGGAGATGTCAGGGTGGGAGGCTAGTGGCAGGCGCGGGGCATATAAATATGGAAGCAGCGCCCTTTTTGCAAGCATCTTCCAGGCCCAGGCGGTGCATAACACGGGGTTGATTTCAGACCTGGGACCTCCCGTGCCCCCAGAAAGGGTCGCTGCCTGTAGGGGCAATGGGAGTACAGTGTCGGACTCTATGGCAAGATGTGGTTGAAAACGTGGCGGGTAATGCCAGTAGTGTGCAAACTGGGCCTGCGCGCATAGATAATATAGACGGAAGTCAGGAGCTTCAAACCCGCCCCGATCAAACGGTTGTACTAAAACATCCCAACTGCATCTGGGCTTTTCCCCTCCCCATACAAATATAAGGATTGCAGATTGGAGCGTCTGGAATAGTGCCATATTCAACTTGATTGGAATGTTAACGAAAAAAGAAAGCAGCTTTGGTAAAAAAGTCATCTTCACAACTGCAAGCCGGTCCGCAAGGGAGAGAGGCAAGTGCGCCCACCGCTCCGCCTGTTCAGTGATGCGTGTGATAGCCCGACCATAGTTCTCGGATATCACCCTATCAGGATCCCTATGTAACCAAACCCCGAGGTACCGCACCGGCTCGCTGGTCCACGTCAGCGGGAAATCCAGGTCTATCTCCGTAGTACCAGCCGTCAGCGGAAACACCACTGACTTAGACCAATTGATGCCCAGGCCTGAGTAGCGCTCAAATTTCACATATTCCCGTAGCAGTTCTGGTAAGAAGGTAGCAGGGTCTCGGACATGGTAAACAGTCTAAATATCGAGTTTTTAATTTTGACCTACAATAATATCGAGTTTGAAATATCGCAGGGACACAATATCGAAGTCAAGAATATCGACGACCAGAATATCGACCTGAAGGTAAGAAATATCGTTTTTGTTAATATCCAAGTTAGTAATATCGATAGCAAAAATATCGATGTTACTAATATCGATATTTATATTAGTGTTATGTATTTTATTATGTATTTTATATGTTTGTGTTTATATTTTTTGTTAATTATTGTACTAGTTTTACAATATATGTATACAATTTTTAGAAATTAGTAATTTTTTTTAAAGTAAATTATGCGTTTTAGTACCGTAGCGGGTTGTGGGTTTATAGGGGAATTGGGTGGGAAGTAATTTAATTGTAATTAAGTAATTATTCATTTTTATTTATTGGTATTGATAAATAATTTTATGTTAATTAATTATTAATTGGTAATTAATTTTTATTAATTGGTCATTAATTTTTATTAATTGATTAATTGGTAATTATAGTAAGTGTATTAATTTATTATTGAAGTGTGTTGTGAGTTTATAGGGCAATAGGGTGGGAAGTAATGTAATTGTAATTAAGTAATTATTTATTTTTATTTATTGGTATTGATAATTAATTTTATGTTAAATAATTATTAATTGGTAATTAATTTTTATTAATTGGTAATTATTTTTTATTAATTGATTATTTGGTAATTATATTTAGGGCCTGATTCCAATGCGGTTAGGAAAGCATTCCCACCTAGGGCCCGATTCCGATGCGGTTAGGAAGGCCTCCTAATGGCATTTGCTCCTTCCGAATCGGATCGGGAACGTATCTTCCCAACCGAGGGCCAGATTACAATGCGGTTAGGAACATAGGCTCCCATAGAAGTCAATGGGAGTCCAACCAAATCGTATCTGGAAGCATCCGGATGCATCATGCTCGGTCGGTCGGACTCTCCCGGTCCGAGTCGGTTGGAAACCATTTCCAAACCGATTCGATCGGGAAGATTTCCTAACCGCATCAGAATCGGGCCCTTAGGGGCACATTACGATGGCGGGCGGAAGCACCACCGCCGTGCTGGCGGATGCAAAAACCACCAGTTACCGCCGGCACGCAGCAGTCCACACGCCCGTCCAATTACGATGCGAAAGTAGGCCAAACACCGCCGGCAAGCCAGCAACACCGTCCGCCATCAAAGTGCGCCCGTACATGTAGCGGCGCAGCCCAACTGACACACACCGTCCGACGAAACACGTCCCGCCCGGCGCATAAATTACGATGCCGCAAACAAACGGCTCCCACGGCCAAGAGATACCGTACGACAAACCGAAGCGGTAACACGGATGCCGAGCACGGACAACGAAGAAGCGGCTCCCCGAGCATGAATCCAGCACTGCAGGCACTCCCCATGCTTCTGCTGATGCACCACCAAGGACGCAACGTACCGCGGAGACGCAGGTAGGCACACACACAACAAGTGCACGCAAACAGCGCACACAGTGCAAGGGCGGAAAAGCGGACAACCCCCCACCAGCGCGTGTACACTACACATCCACCATCGCATCCACATATGACACACAGGCCAAATCGTAACATCGCAGAACACATGTGTACACACCACCTGGGACTAGGAACCAACCACCCCGTCACGGCCCCAAAGCGCCGATGACGCCGCCACACATGCGCACAACGCAGAGGCCAACCGCAGCGCCATGCATGCGTCGCAGACACAGGGACACAACCAAGCAGCACACACATCAGCCCCACCCCGAACGCACATGACACGTGACAGGCCGGCCACAGACATGTCCCCAACGCCCAATTCACGGACAACACCCAACGCCACACAACCGACGCACACATGTCAGTGAAGACACGCAACAGCAGGACACACCCCAGTGTAACAAACATGGCGTAGCACACAGCGGCGGCAACACCAACTAGGAGAAGCAGGGCTCCTTCGGGAAGAGGAACGCCAGTACCACACAGAAACACCCATACCACCCTGCACATATGAACAAGACATATAAAACGGAACACCAAAGAGCCCGGGGACCGACAACAGGTGGCCCAAGAATAACATTCACACACAAGGCCCAACGCAGAGCGGAAAGGCAGCCTGCCGCCCACACAAGGGAGAGCAGACAGCACTGAATGACCTTCCATTCCAACTCCGAAACCACAGCCCTACGACAGAAGCCGGTGAATACAGCCATTGTCCAAGAATAGACCAACACAGGCATGCCGAGGAGACCGACCACAGGGCAGATAGCGCATATCACAGAAGCACACAACGGACGGGGAAGAAAGAAGAAAACACTCCCCCATGTCGGCCACATGCAAGTTAATTGGAAGGAGTCACACAGCACTGACCTTGAACTGTCTGAGAAGCATGTGGGAAGAGGGCCCGTGTCCTCCAAACAAGCCAACAGAACACAAGTCCTGTCTCCCTACGACTACACAGAGCTCACAGCAACCCCGGAGCGTGCACATTGCAGACTGCACACACAGCCGGAGCACGCCACCTCAACGAACCGCTGCGAAATGGCAACCGCAACACACCTACCCAACTACGCCGAACAGCTCAAGCTGTACAAAACCAACCTGTGCCATACATTGGGATGCAATCTCCTGTCCCTGCTGAACGTAAGTTACCGACTGACTTACCGCATCACATTGTTCAGCTGCGTCATGCCCGTCTTCTACTGTCGGAGGTGTCCCTACCAGCATCCCGTCGAGATATGCCTCTCCAACCCGGCATGTCTGAAGGCGGACCTGCTACCACTACTCCTTCCTCTGGACGCACACGACAGGGCCTGCTCTGCCTATGGGGGCATGGCGTATGTGGCCAACATCGCACCCGCACTGAAATGGGACCACTGTGCCTCCACACGACGGATCATCGAGAACAGCTACATCGAATGTCACCCAGCATGCCCCATCATGGTCCTCCAAGGGACAACTTACGAACAACACCTTGACAGCCACCATCCGCTACATTGGCTGGCAAACATGTACACCACCAATGACATGGAAGCCCTGCTGGACGGCATCGCATACCTGACAACCTGTAAATACGTCGGACCACAACGCAGGTTCCCCGAGTGACCTATGATGTCCAACCCCGCACCCATGCTTAGCTTCCGCACGGACTGGCCAGTCACCACCACAACAGCCATACCAAACGACCGGCAACTGTAACCACACCATCAACGACATCGCCATGACATCGGATATGACCGGGACATGCACACTGTTCCCCATCACATCCAGGAACACCGCATGCATCGTGGGAGGCAGTGGCATGGGCTCTGTGTATCGCACCCACATGGACGGAACTGCACGAACAACCAGGACACGACATGGATCCAGCGCACATGGACACACACACCGCTCAGTGGACATGAATAGGTCGCCTGGAGTCTGTGGGTGCTGCACCCCTCCCACCCCCGCCCCGGGAATCCCATACCAGGACCTTTGCATGGACGACAAGTGCATACAACAACAACACGACCCCAGTGACTGTGACATGCCCAGTAACCACCACAGTGCAACAACAAGTGGCACGCCGCTGCATGCACGCAAGCACATGCCCTGATGTCATCTCACATGCACGCGTGCATGAGGAACAACCGCAGCAAACCTGTCACATGGAACTGAGATGGACTGTGCCCATGATGCCAAGCGGTCTGGTAGGCTACATGTATACCGTCTGTGTCAAAGTCCGCAGCTCCGCAGCTATACGTAAATGTACATTAGCACAGCCTTGGCCAAGCAGATGTCACTCTGAAGCCCACATCCCACATGCAACAGCCAATCACATGTAACCCCACACCCTATCCCATTTGCAATCATGCTCAGTATATCCTCAACATGTATTCCGCTGCCAGTAGTGTCCACTATACTGCATCACAGAGGACAGAAGACACAATATAATGTTTGAAACCAAAACTGTCTCCGCTGACTCATTTCACAAGTACGAATGAGAGAGGATGAGAGTATGTGAAGTACACGGCAGTCGTGACATGACCATGTAGTCCACTGGTATTGGATGTCAACGCAAATGAGTAGCACTACTGTGGAAGACACACATGTGTCGTGTGAAGTCGTATGGACGCAGTGCTCAGGTGGGTGGGTGCGACGGGTAGATGCGCACATGCCAAGTTGGAGCACGCCGTGTTGGGAGGGGTCATGAACAGTACACCACCGCTTCCCTGGGCATTGTGAGAGGACACCTGTCGGGGGGAGTGAACACGTGTGTGCACAGCAGCCGGGCACACGTACAAAGCGGTACCAGGCGCACCTCAGCCCACCCTCTGTGGACAAGCTGGATCCTGTTGTGCGCCCGCCATGCCCCTTGACAAGGCACACACAGCCCCAGTCGACCAGGTGTAACCCCAACATAGTCAATCCGCACAGGCGATACAGGGCACGGGATGGCAGTGGAGCATGGTGTGTGAGAGGTCTCCTCGCGCTCCTCCTGGTCATATCACGCAGGCAATAGAACCTCAACGTCTAGCATGGCACAAGTCACATGGAAGTGTAGGGGGACGCACCACAGCACGAGCAGCACTGACGTCACGGGAGGTGGCTCGCACCATCCCATCCATTGCCCATCATACCAACCACGCCACATGCCATTGCGACTAAGTGCAAGCGCGTGCGCCACCACCCCCGAGCCCTCCCCAGAGAGGCCAAAGAGTGAATGTGTGGGCCATCAGTCACAGACGGACGTGGCCTGGCCGCAAGGGCAGCCACAGCCAGTGGGTGTCGCAGGTGGCGGATCCGGAAGGCGAAGACTGTGATGCATAGTCCATGCAGGCCGGGTCTCCATTTGGGGCACCACGCAGGTGGACGGCGTCCCGCAACACATCATACCCTGAGACAGCCCACTCGTGCAACTGGACCCACACATACACTCCTTGCCCTCTCTGGTGCGAGCTTGGGGCTGCCTGTGCAAGCGCTAGCCTCGCAGGTGAGCATGCATATTGGGGGAGCGAGGGGAGGACATGAGGGCTGGGGCGAAGATGACTGTATCACTGTCAGTCAGTACAAGGGATGACCCAGATGTGGAAAGGAAGAGACGTGTCCCGTGTGTACTGCAACTAGTCGCCAATCCAACTACCCCCCATGTCCGGAATGTAAGCCCGCACCTAGGCCCGCCCATCCGCCACATCGAACATACCACCAGCACGACAACCTTCCCATTCGAAACACTGACTGGGGGTGGCGACCAGTGTACAATCATGTGTAGCCTACCCACGCGTACATGTGGACCCTCCATGATCCATGTCACCTGCGGCAAAGTCATGACATGCGCAATGAGGGAAGTGAGGAGAGCTGTCCGCCCCACGCGCAGAAGGTGCATCAGCTCCACAGACCCAGCAGCGAGTCCAGCAGGGGTCACATGTGCAGGGGCAGCTGTGCCTGGTGTGAAGGCACATGCATATAGACAGCACATCGACCAATGTGTAGTCTGCCCACATCTACAGTCCATCATCATGCGGACATAGGAATTGAACACAGGGCAACACATCTTAGTTGGTGCACCCACCGTGACCAACAATGCGCAATCATCGACGTACCCGCCCTGTGCATGGCCCCCACCCAACGGAGGCACATCCAGTGCCACCATCCCACACACACAAGCCTACCACGGAACATGCTGTGTCCAATGGTCAGTACAGAGTCAGCGCCCATCTGGTGGAACCTGAACAGGAGACACATGCACACACATGCCAGCTCCCACTATGTACGTCTGCCACCTGGCACGTGCAATGTAACCTCTCACCTGTGACGTGTGACTGCAAGCACACAGCCGTCTTGGCATGGGGCTGTCAATGTGGACACCTGTCAATGTTTCGGGAGGTGTGATCCGTACAGTGCTGTACATAGGGTGCAGTGCTGACACCTACTACTGTCTCATATCCCCTCGTGCCACAGGTCCCACTTGTTTTGGCCGCTCAGCCTGTGCCCACATCGTTGTCGTCGTGTGCCATACTCATCCAGCCGCGGAAGCAGTTCCATGCTCAGCAGACATTCATGTTGCCGTGGCGTTGCCGCTTGACGGATATGCAGTCAGTCCCCATCAGCACGCCCCGCAAGTCATTGGGGCCTAGATCCCCATGTGCATGCACATGGCAGTGGTTTGTATCACTAGCCATTGCCATTGTTGGGAGACCTGTGTAAGTGTATTGTGGCCGTGCCGTCCCAGCTTGACAGCTGGGCTGTGGCTCATGTGCTTGCTCAGTCATGTCAGTGATGTGTATGCGAAATTGCTATGTGTCGTGTTGCATTGACATGTGTCCTCTGCCATTGTCCCTAGGCGGAGACCGAACATTGACCGCCCATACCAATTGCTGGCGGACATGGACGATACAGAGGTTATTAGGAAGTTTCGGCTGGACAGGCCAACCCTGCATCGACTGTGTGCCATGTTAGAACCCCATCTCCGTCCCCGCAGGGTGTATCCGACTGCTGTCACCCCCACGGCTAAGGTGATGGCCGCCATGCATTTCTTCGCCACTGGGTCATTCCAGCACACAGTGGGCATTGGAGGAGGGATGTCCCAGCCCATGTTCAGCAAGGTGCTGAGGGATGTACTGGCAGCCATGATGCTGTACCGGAACAGGTACATCCGCTTCCCCAGGGCTCGTGAATTGGCGGCAGTGAAGGGTGCATTCTATGCCCTTGGCAGAATCCCACACGTCGTTGGAGCCATTGACTGCACACATGTCGGCCTTGTTCCACCACAGGCCACTGAGCACCTGTACCGCAACAGGAAGCACACGCACTCCCTGAATGTGCAAGTGGTGTGCCTTGCGGACATGGTGATCACCCACGTGTGTGCAAAGTTCCCAGGCTCGGCCCATGACGCACACATAATGCGCAACAGCATCTTGCCACGACTGATGTCCAATATGCAACAGGATCGTGCCTGTATTGTCGGTGAGTATGTGGAGTGGTGTAGCGTGCTGGCTGTGCGATGCTGTCCCCTGTCCAGTTGGATTAGCAACGGTTCTCTGTGTCCCTCACACCCAGGTGACTCTGCGTATCCGAATGGGGCATGGCTGCTCAGTCCATTGAGGAATCCTCGCACCCCAGCAGACGATCGCTACAATGAGGCACATGGGAGGACCAGACGTGTGGTCGAGCGTACCTTTGGCCTCCTCAAGTCCAGGTTCAGGTGCCTGGACCGCACCAGGGGTGCGCTGGCGTACTCCCCACAGAAGGTGTGCCGGATAGTGGTGGCGTGCTGCATGCTGCACAATCTGGCCATTCGGAAGCAGATCCCCCTCATCGTGGATGACGGAGATCAACCAGGGCCCCAGCCCGCAGACCAGGACAGCTCGAGTGAGGAGGACAGCGGAGAGGAGGAAGCTGGTAATGTGCGGCAGCAGCTCATCGCCCGCTACTTCACTTGACGGTGAGTGTCCATGTACGACGGCTGATGTGGCTGTATCTGTGCAGGTGTGTGTGTGCTGTGTCAGGGTGGCCGTTTGTTCACTGCGTGCTGTGTGTCAACGCTCCATGGCCAGGGGTAGTATGCCACTGTTGGTGGCTGTGGCATTGTGCCCTATTGCTCTGTGCGATGTGTGTACATTGCTTGTAGTTGTTGACATGTACTGTGTGATGGGTGTGTGACACACTCATTGAATGTGCTCCTGTTCTGTCTCCCACCCCTAGGTCCCTACAGGCCCTCCGGATTCAAATGCCATGCCACGCATCAGGTGCCTTTCCGCCCAAGGTGGCCGTTGTATTCCGTACAAATAAGACACAGGCACAAACAGCAGTTAGTGAAAAAGGTGCATTTATTACAAACTGTGACATGTGATTGTGTGTAAGGTGATGACAAAAGTGGTGCGTGCAGTGACAATGAGCTGTCGGTCATGGCTGCGTGATGATCAGGGTGTACCCACTGGTTCTATGTCCATAGTCCAACACACACATGCCATCCAGATGGCTGTGTGGAGTGGGATCGTAGTCCAAGTCAATGCAGTGGCTGGTCAAGGAAGGCTGGCGGAAGGCTGGCTGGCTGCCTCACTTGCGTTTGGAGCGTGCGAAGTCCTCCCGGGAGATCTGTTTCCACTTCGGACGGCCCCTTCCACGTTTGCGAGGGGGGGTGCCTGCTTGCGACATGCTGGTGGTTGAGGTGTGATCACTGGCTGTGGACGCAGGGGAACTGGACACTGCTGCTCCACCCTGCGCCCCGGCAGGTGGTGGCGGAGGGGAGCTGCTGTCCCTGGCTGTGACCTCACCGCCACCACCAGCTGTCCCATGAGGTCCATGATTTGGCCCATACGGGCGTCCATGGACCTCAGCACCCCCAGCACCTCACGCGTGTCTGAAGCAGACCGGACCCATTGTCCTTGGGCCTCTTCATAGGCCCCAAGGACTCTGGCCATGTGAGGCAGGGCATGGCTCCCAGGGAGGCTGGCGTTTCCCTGACCCTGCTCCTCCTACCAGTCCTGCTGCCACCGGCCTGCCCACTAGCCACATTGCTCACCACGGTCCTCGCTGTGGCTCCCAGGGTGGATCCAGTCGTCCGGGCCACCACCTGCGCTGGGGCTGGTGCCAGCGAAGACGTGGCGGTGGTGGCGGCGGTGGTGGTGGTGGCGGCGGTGGTAGTGGCCACAATGACCGTGGGTGTGGCCGCAACGACAGTGGCAGCAGGGGGCTGGGAATGTTCAGCAGCCCTGGATGATGGGTTGGTGGGTAGGAGGGGTCCTGGGGAGCGGCTGGGCCCTGCCACACCAGATGGGCCTGCTTGGTTGTCCGTGTCCGAAGAGGAGGACAGATCCTCCAGATCCGTGTGTCCTCGTTGGGGGCTTGTAGGCTGGCTGTGCTGGCTGCTGGCTCCATCCCCAGCATCCAGCAGTTCGTCACCTGTGGAGAGAATGAGATTTGTTATTGTGTTGCACCTGGCGAAGTATGTATTTGTCGTCTGACATTGACAGTCCGTGCAATCTCGTACATGGGTTTCCCGGAGGCGTGTGTGTGGCTGTAGCATCTGTAGTTGTGTGTGCTTGGCAATGGGACTGTGTGCTGTGCACATGTGGCATGGGACGGATTGGCCATGCCGATGGGTGTGTTGCTGTGCCCCTACTTATTGTGACTCTGGTGTATGCGGCTCCTGGCCCATCCTGGGTCTGGTTTGTACTTTGCTTTTGGTGTTCAGATGGAACGCTTAGGTACGCATATGGCAACATGGGGGCCATGCCCCAGATTCGCATTTGGGAGGGGATATGCTTTTGGGGTTCAAATGGAACGCTTAGGAACGCATATGGCAACATGGGGGCTATGCCCCAGATTCGCATTTGGGAGGGGATATGCTTTTGGGGTTCAAATGGAACGCTTAGGAACGCATATGGCAACATGGGGGCTATGCCCCAGATTCGCATTTGGGAGGGGATATGCTTTTGGGGTTCAAATGGAACGCTTAGGAACGCATATGGCAACATGGGGGCTATGCCCCAGATTCGCATTTGGGAGGGGATATGCTTTTGGGGTTCAAATGGAACGCTTAGGAACGCATATGGCAACATGGGGGCTATGCCCCAGATTCGCATTTGGGAGGGGATATGCTTTTGGGGTTCAAATGGAACGGTTAGGAACGCATATGGCAACATGGGGGCTATGCCCCAGATTCGCATTTGGGAGGGATATGCTTTTGGGGTTCAAATGGAATGGTTAGGAACGCATATGGCAACATGGGGGCCATGCCCCAGATTCGCATTTGGGAGGGGATATGCTTTTGGGGTACATGCTGTGAGCCATGGGTGCCGAACGTGACATGTGTTGTGGCAGCATGACAGTGCATGGTTTGAGGTGTGTGCATGCTTGACATGGCCTGCATATTTGCTGTCTGTTGTGATTACTGGACATGGCATTGGACGCATCGTTATGAGTGAGTGATAGTTGTGTGCCAGCCAACGTATTGCAGTTGTCCCATCTCCTTGGTGTGCGTGCTGCCCTGTGCCATGTGCATCACTGCAGTGCTCGGGGGTGTGGCCCATGTTGTGTGTTGTTGCTCACAGTGTGTCGTGCGCTTAATTGACTTCTGGCACATGGTTGGTCATGGGCATGTGTCTTGGCGTGACTGCTGTATGTGTGGCAGCTGTGCGGATGACATGCCTTTCATGAGACTGGGGCTGACGGATGGGATGGATGGTATGTTGTATGTGCATGGTGTGTCTGTGAGTTTGATGGGTTCAGTGGTGTTCGTGTGCATTTATGTTGTTCCGCTCTGTTGCGTCTAGTGTTGTTTGTCTTACATAGGCGTAGTTGTGGGGTGTGTTGTTGACAGGCAGTAGGGGCTACATGGACAGGACTTCAATGGTGTTTCGGTTGTGTGTGATGAGTTGCACAGTGGCTGCCGTGTGGGACTATATTCAGTGTGGCTTGTGCATGCAGACGTGGCTCCTTGGGTGTTGCTATGTCTGTGATGGGTCATGTGGGGTGTGAGTCTGTTGTTCATGTCCGTGTGCACATTGTTCACTTGTTCGTGACGGTGGGCGGTGCTGCGTGTTCGTCTGCTACGTGACATGTCCCATGTGTTGGTCGTGTTATGGTCCTCATGCCTCCAGTAATCCAGCCCTGTCCAGTTTCCCACCTGCAAGTTGTTCGTGCGTGCACTGTACTGGATGCCACATGGCTCTAAGCGGGGGTGCTCCATGTTGCAGGTCTGTGGGGGTGGGGGTGTTGTGGGTCGTGGGGTGGCTGGACACCCACTGACACCGATTGCTGTGGACCGTGATGTCTGCCTTTCGGCTGTCGTTGTGCACTGCGGTGGCTGACACGTGGCTGTGGGGTGTGGGGGATGCTCCTCCTTGCTGTGCTGTGGGACTGGGGCCTGGTGTGTGTTGTACTTGGGCTGTCCACCGTCCCACCCACTGCACTTTGTGTTCCTGCCACTTACCTGTTACTTGTCGGTTAGTGCAGCTGTGGCGGACACATGGGTGTGGTGGGTGCTCGTGGCGCTTCTGGCATATTTGGGGACCTGTTGGTGGTTACGTGGCTGGCTTAGTGTACACATGTCCCCACGCATCTTACAGTTGTTCGGTTTGGGCTGTGTGTGGTATTGTCTGTTGCATGTGTGTGTGATGTGTTGTGTATTGTGTGCTGGACATGGGGTGTTTGTCCCTGGGAGCTGTGGCATGGTGGTAGTGCATGTGAGTACATAGCGGTGTGCTGGTATACATTAGTTTGTACTTACCAGCCTCCACTCCTCTGCTAATCCGGCGAGGATCTCCGGATGTATTACGACTCGCACCTTCTCCTCCCACGCTTTGAAGGTCTTAAAGAGCGCGGGATTCCCTCCGCCAGTGACGGCAGCCAGCTCTCTGTTTTTGCCCTCCTTCTTCTTGACCAGGCTCTTTACGTCATTCCAACGTTTGTTAATCTCGACTCTGTTCCTGGGCAGGGTCCCAACTGCATTGACCTGGTCTACGATCCGGTTCCACATTCTGTTTCTGGTGGCTAGTGGTGTGTGCTGGACCATGTTCCCATAGATTTGTGGGTACACCTTGATGATCTCGTCGACCATGACCGTCAGCTCCATGGGCGTGAACTTGGGCATTCTTTGTGGTGCCATGGTGTTTGTGGTGCTGGTGCGGTGTGTGTTGTGTAATGTGCAGGGGGTTTGTGGTGCCGGTGTTTGGTGGTGGTGGTGGTGGTGGTGGTGGTGGTGTTTGGTGGTGGTGGTGGTGGTGGTGGTGGTTGTGATGTGTGCGTTTCTGTGGTGTGCTGCTGTCCTTGCTGTGTCACTGTGTCCTCTCCTCTCCTCTCTGGTTTGCAATGTAGCAAGGGGTTGTGGTCTGTGGGAGTGCTGCTTTTGTACTCACCTATGTGGGTGTGTCCTCATGGTCTGTTGTTTTCAGGTGTGTTGTGTCTGGGGTTCTGGCCTTTGTATTTTTTGTTTGTCCGGGGGGTGTTTTCGGGATGTGTACTGTGCTTGTGTATTTGTGCGTGCCTTGCTGTGTGGACTTGTTGGCCATGTTGTGTGCTATTGGTTTTGTGTGCGGATGGTTTCTGTGCAGGTACGTTGGCGCCATGGCTTCTGCCGTGTCGATTCTCATCGGCGTTGTTTGCGCTGGCGGGCGGCATATTTGTGGTTTTTCCGCGCTCATGTCGGTGCGATCGTAATTTCACGTGCGGTGTGTCGGCCGTGAGGGCGGGCGGTTTTGTGTTGTCGTGCGTGTTTCCGTCCGTGGCGGGCGGTTTGACTCCGACTCGGACGTTGGCGGGCGGTATTTTGTGTGGTTTTTCCGCCGATGGCGGTTTTCGGTTTGTGTAATCGTAATGGCGTGGTCGGTGTTCAGGCGGTGTGTGCGGGCGGATTTTTGCCGCTTCCATGCCTGGCGGATTTATTTACGCCGGGTATCGTAATGGGCCCCTTAGTGTATTAATTTATTATTGAAGTGTGTTGTGAGTTTATAGGGCAATAGGGTGGGAAATAATTTAATTGTAATTAAGTAAATATTTATTTTTATTTATTGGTATTGATAATTAATTTTATGTTAAATAATTATTAATTGGTAAATGATTTTTATTAATTGGTAAATAATTTTTATTAATTGATTATTTGGTAATTATATTAAGTGTATTAATTTATTATTGAAGTGTGTTGTGAGTTTATAGGGCTATAGGGTGGGAAGTAATTTAATTGTAATTAAGTGATTATTTATTTTATTGTTGAGTATTGATCATTAATTTATTGTTAATTAATTATTAATTGGTAATAACTTTTTAATAATAGATATTTTTATGTTTTGGAAATTAATTTGTTCATTAATTAATAATTGGTAATTAATTGTTACTAAATATTATTTATTGGCATTTATCAATAATTTATTGTTAATTAATTATTAATTGCTAGAAATGTTTTAATAATTATTGTTTTTTGGTATTGAAAATTTATTATTTGTTATTTTATTATTATTTGGTAATTAATTGTTAATAATTATTATTTAATTGTATTTATCATCTATTTAATTGTTAATTAATTATTAATTGGTAATTATTTTTAAGTACTTATTTATTGGTATTGTTAATTAATTTATTGTTATTTAATAATTAAAATATTATTTATTTAAGAAAATTTATTTTAATTATTAGTAAGTTATTTTTACCCCTATGCTATCCAACACTTTCCCTACTGTTGCACTCTCTGGAGTTGGAATAGTAATTTTAACCTCTACACTATCCAACACTTTCCCTACTGTTGCACTCTCTAGAGTTGGAATAGTAATTTTAAACTCTACGCTACCCAACACTTTCCCTACTGTTGCACTCTCTGGAGTTAGAATAGTAATTTTAATCCCTACGCTATCCAACACTTTCCCTACTGTTGCACTCTCTGGAGTTGGAATAGTAATTTTAACCTCTACGCTATCCAACACTTTCCCTCCTGTTGCACTCTCTGGAGTTGGAATAGTAATTTTAACCTCTACGCTATCCAACACTTTCCCTACTGTTGCACTCTCTGGAGTTGGAATAGTAATTTTAATCCCTACGCTATCCAACACTTTCCCTACTGTTGCACTCTCTGGAGTTGGAATAGTAATTTTAACCCCTACGCTATCCAACACTTTCCCTACTGTTGCATTCTCTGGAGTTGGAATAGTAATTTTAACCTCTACGCTATCCAACACTTTCCCTACTGTTGCACTCTCTGGAGTTGGTATAGTAATTTTAATCCCTACGCTATCCAACACTTTCCCTACTGTTGCACTCTCTGGAGTTGGAATAGTAATTTTAACCTCTACGCTATCCAACACTTTCCCTACTGTTGCACTCTCTGGAGTTGGAATAGTAATTTTTACCCCTACGCTATCCAACACTTTCCCTATTTTTGCACTCTCTGGAGTGGGAATAGTAATTTTTACCCCTACGCTATCCAATATTTACTGTTTTAGTTAATGTAGTGTATAATTTATTTAACATTTTTTTTTAAATTTGTTATATATATTTTTTATATTTTTATTTATATTATTGTTGTATGTGTATGTATGTATTTATAATTTATAAAATGTTTTTTAACAATTTATAAGTTATTACAATAATTAATTGTAAATATTATTAAGTAAGTATATATATTATATTTTATATGTATATGTTTATTTTTTTACATTATATGTATTACTTATAATTTTAAACATATTTTTAACTATGTTTATTTTAAAAATATGTATTATTTACTTTATTTTACAGTATTTTTTAACATTAAAAAAAAACGATATTTTTAACAACGATATTTTTGACAACGATATTTTTTTTCCTCAATATTTTTGTACTTACCATAATGTAGATAGGACTTCGATATTCTTGACATCGATATTTCGGCTCCGATATTTTTGACGTCGATATTTTTGACGTCGATATTCTGTCAGTGATTCCTCGGACATATAAAAGCATATCGTCGGCATATAAGGAGACCACCAGTGGTCGTTGCCGAAATCGTAATGCCGCAGCCGCATGTAACTGTCTAAGCTTACAGGCCAGAGGTTCCAGCGCTAATGAAAACAGCATTGGCGACAGGGGGCATCCCTGTCGCGTACCCCTACCTATGGGGAACGCCTCGGAAACCCAGCTATTTACCCGTACACGTGCGACCGGTGCAGTGTATAGTACTCTAATCTATTTAAGAAAGAATGGAGGCAGTCCCATTCTAGTTAGGACTGTGAACAAGAAATCCCAGTGAAGGGAATCAAAGGCTTTTGCTGCATCAAGCAGCACAGCCACCGCCTGGAAATCCGGGTCGAAGTAATGTAGCGTGGAGAACACAGTGCGCAGGTTGTGTGTAGTAGAGTGCGCAGACACAAAACCAGACTGGTAATGCAAGACTAGCAGTGGAATTAAAGGTTGCAGCCTAGTGGCGATCATCTTCGCTAGGACTTTGGCGTCAATGGTAATGAGTGAAAGAGGCCTATAGGATTCACACCGTTCAGGTGGTTTGTCTGGCTTCAGCAAGGTCACTAGCAGTGCCTCTCTGAGAGTAGGCGGGAGTTCCCCCTTTTCGTAAGCCTCTGCAAACACAGCCAGTAGCCGAGAAGTCAGAGCATCCGCATAAGTTTTATAGAATTCGCTAGGTAGCCCATCTATACCAGCCGCTTTGCAGGTGGGCAAAGTCATTATAGCTGTTTTTACGTCCTCCACATCAAAAGGTTGCACTACATATTCCCTGTGCGCGTTGGAGAGCCATCCTAACGCGACGTCATCAAGGTATGAATCTAACTCTGCTGTGTGGGGGGCATCCGCAGCTGCATAAAGCTTGGTGTAGAATCTTAAAACTATATCACTGATTTCAGGAATCAAGTAGTGGGTCTCCCCCTTCTCATCCTCAAGCTCCTTGATACATTCCTGGCTGCGCGGTGCCGACAATTTCTGCGCCAGGGAACGGCTAGGACGGCTCCCCCTCCCCATAATATCGAGCAGTTGTGCGCCGAGAGCACTGCTGTAATTCCTGATCAATCGTTTCATTGTGGTCGGTGACCAGTTCTCATATCTTGGCAAGTGTATGTGGGGAGGGATGTTCCTCATAGTTCCGCTCAAGTGCAGAGATCTCAGTCGCCAACCTATTTATTCGACGCCGGAGATCCCGTAACACTCCAGACTGCGCTCCAATGCAAGCCCCCCTAATCGTCACTTTGAAACGCCTCCCACAGCATTCCATCACTATCAACTGACCCCTCATTGTCCTGAAAAAAAATTCGGATTGCTTCTCCGATAGTATGCTTAAAAACTGGGTCGGTGAGTTCAGTAGGCTGAAGTCTCCATGCAAAAGGTGGTCTCTCACACAGGGGTATCTGTAAGGCCAGGACCACCGGAGAGTGATCGGAAAGTGTGCGAGGCAGGTGTTCAGCTTTCACCGCCCAGGTGCAAACAGCCTCAGAGACTAGCCAGAAGTCTATACGGGACCAGGTCCCATGTACCGAGGAGACAAATGTACTTTCGCGACCCTCCGGATGGCGAAGACGCCAAACATCAAACAACTGTCCTGCCTCCATAATCCCCAATATGGACTCCGCTGCCTGCTTAAGCCTCCCTGTGCCACCGCCAGCTCTATCTAAGATTCCATCCAAACACACATTAAAATCCCCCCCCCCAAATTATCTCAGCCGGTGGAAACCCAGAAATTCGGCGCCACACGTCCGAGAAAAAGGGCGGGTCATGAATATTGGGCCCGTACACATTAACCAACAATACAGTCCTGCCACCCAACTGTCCATACACAATCGCTACTCGCCCATGCTCATCAGTATCTGTCTTGAGCATAGTGAAAGGAACCCCCCTTTTAATAAGTATCATCACACCCCTCGAAAAGGTGGAGTACGAGGACTCAACCTTCAAAGCTGCCCACCGCGTACCTATTTTCTGTGCGGAGTCCTTGGTGAGGTGAGTCTCCTGAAGTAAAGATACCTGCACCTCCAGCCTATCCAGGTGTGCAAAGACAGACCTAATTTTTTGGGGAGAGTTGAGTCCACGCACATTCCAAGTAACGGACCTAACCACACCACTCATACCATGCTCTCAACATTTGATACATACCAGCGCTATGCAGTTTGTCTGACATGAAACGATACCCCTGCAAATCATTACAACGCATGCATAAAATGAATACACCGGCAGCCTGCCCATCTAACCCCCCCAGGTCCATGCCCCCACCCACTTCAGCGTCCCAACCTTTGCTAAAGCCATCCCAATTCAATGAAACCCCCCCAACAAAAAAAAACTACACAGCTGGGGGGCGCAGAGTGCAACTAGCCTCCCATCCAGTGGGAGGTGGCCGAGCAGGTCGTAGTCCCGTGCCTAGCGGTTGGATCTGTCACGTGATAGCCCGCTTCTTACCATGGTCATACCAATATCCTGAAGTGGGAGAATCCCACCGATAAACATTTCCACACATAGAAGCATCTGCATGTTATATCCCTGAGTGAGCACAGCAAATACTAAACTAGAACAACAGCGAGAGGAATCATTACAAGTCATTCATCATCATCGTGAGGCGTGTTAGTCTCACGCCGCCTGCGTTTCAGTTGTTTAGCATGGTCCATGGTAACTTTGGGGTTAGAGAAAATCTTGGAATCACCATCCGGTCCAATATGCAGGCGTGCGGGGTACAGCATGGCATAAGACACTCCTTCAGATTGTAAGAATTTCTTCACTGCACTGAACGCCCTTCTGGCAGATTGTACAGCCACTGTAAAATCGGGGAAAAAAGCTAAGGTATTGCCTTGGTGCTCGATAGTCCCTTTGTCCCTAGCTAGGCGCAACACAGTGTCTCGGTCCCTGTAGTTTAAAAGTCGTGCTATGATAGGACGGGGAGCGGCTCCAGGAGGTGGTCTCGCCGCCAGAGAGCGATGAGCATGTTCTACGATGAACATGTGGGACAGTTGCTCAGTGCCAAAAATATCTTTAATGAGTGTCTCGATATATGTTTCCATTCTCCCCACATTGGTGGATTCCGGCAGCCCAGTCAGCCTGATGTTATTGCGCCGGGACCACGCCTCCAAATCCTCATTCTTGGCTTGGATGAGGGACAGCACCTTCTCCATGTTCAGTGTTTTACCAGATACCTGACTGAGCCCATCTTCTGTAGCCGAAACACGCTGCTCAACCTCCCCCATGCGAGCATTTTGTTTCTCAAGTTGTGCGGACATGTGATCCAGTCTGTGATTCACAGCCGCCATCGTGCCCTCTATGGATTGGAGGCTGCGCTGCATCGCCAATAAAGTAGTTTCCAGTGTAGAGGGACTATCTCCGTGAGCATCCGCCTCCGAGTCTGAGGCAGCCTTCTGTGAAGACTTAGAAGACTTGCGGGCCTCAAACGTGAGGCGAGGCTGTGACTTGTCTGTTCTCCCCATAGTAGATACAGGCAGTGCACACACACGCTCTTGGGTGGATCAAAAGCGGAGGATGAAGCACTTCAGAGCACTCAGTGGGTGAAATATGACGTGTCTGGTCAGGAAGGAGCCCCGCACTGCGCAAAGAGCGGGGGTGGCCCGCCAGCAGGGTCACAAGCGCAGAGAAATGAGGCCTACCTCCGGCCTTAGGCTCCCAGAGGCGCAACACGTAGCAACACCCAAACTGTAACTACAGCTCGCACAGTAGCAACGCACATATGTCGGGGAGAAGAATAAAGTGGACTGGGGATCAGCAAAGTGAAAAGACAGTCTCAGCGGCACACTTCCCCAAAGTCACAGCGTTTTAGCAGCCCCGCACACTTGGCGCCACCGTACCACCTTGCCACCTGAAAGCAAGATCTGTTTTTGCAGCCGCGTGATAGCAGAGACAGCCAAAGAGTTTGATGAAGTCAGGGACGATAGGGGCGCGACCTTCCAGCAATCGGGTGATTCCTGACAGCATCAGCGGCAAGCAGCGCGACCGCCCAAGCCTATGTCACCCGTGTAGACTCCACTCCGCAGGGCCCAGCAACAGCTTGCAGAGCGCAGCGCCGGCCCCGGGTCCCCACCTGCCTTCGCAGCCACGTGCCCAGTCAGGCGCCACACCCCACTCACCACCGCCGGCCACTGGGAGTCCTCGATCGTCAGCCAGACGCCCTCCAGAATCCAAGCATGCAGGGGGAGTGTCAGGCTTTCCGTCTCCGCCGCGCCCGAAGTCCGACTCCTCTCCGCTGGTTCCAGGGGATGTTAACCTGTCGATCTTCAGTCTGGTGGCACCGCTACGTCGCACCGGGACCAGGGCGCAGCCGCTAGCTGCCAGGCGCCGCAGTGATACCCCAGCTCAGGAGCTCTCGACCGGCGCCATTTTGTGAGCGCCCGCCGCGGAGCCGAAATGTCCGCGCATTCAGCGTACAGCAGGCAAAAGTGGCAGAATTCGCCTCCACTCGATGCAGGGTCGCAATACCACACTTCCCAGCCCTGTTTAGGAAGCGGATGCGTGACTCTCAGGCAGATATTTGGCGGATTGTTGCCCGGCCGGGCAGAGCAGCACTAGGGTGCGGCCATCTTGCCGTGCGCCCTCAAGCGCCCCCAGTTTACCTTTTTAAACTGCTCACAGAGCAGTGGGGGGCTGCTGCAAATATGACATTACTATTCCCATATATGCTGTCATTGTGCAATAGATGCACCAGCATGCTTCATTATTATTCAAGAAAATCCAATCACTGTGGCAGAATATCCAAATCGCCTGCCACAATAGCCCCATCACAATGCCAGAATATGCAATCATGGTCTCAAAATTTCATGATCGCTGTTCTCAAATATGTAATCACCAGGTCAGAAAATCCTATTCCATTGCCACAATATCTATTTGCTGTGACATATTATCTAAGTGTCAAAAAGACCCATTGATGTGCCAGAAGATCTCATTACTGTGCTAGAATAGCTAATAGCTGATTACTGTGCCAGAATATCAAGTGACTCTTTCATAATAAGTAGTCCTTGAGCTAAAACACCAGATATCTTATCACAGTGCCAAGTCTCAGGACTTTGCCAGAATACCTGATATCTAAGCCCTTTGCCAGAAAATATTATCACTCTGCCAGAATACCTAACACTGTATCAGAATATGCAATCACTGAGCCAGAATATCTGATACCGTTTCTCTTTGCCAGAATAATTAATCTCTGTGCCAGAATATGTGACCATGACAATATCTAATCGCCATGGAGCAATTTTAATGACAGTATCAGAAAAACCCCAAGCTCTGAATTCGAATTCTCCATCCCTGTGCAGAAAAGTGACTTTGTGGCCTAAAGTCACTGCTCCTATCCTACGTAGGGGGTATAAAACACTTTATGAACCAGATAGACCACCATCCCGTTGGCCAATCAACCACAAAGTAAAGTTAAATCGTGTCATAGATGTGCTGTTGGTCCCATCAGCCTTTAAGGAAATATAGCAAAATGGACAGATTCGAAAAACGAATTTGAAAAATAAAATCGGTTATCCACTTTTGTGGCCATTATATATGACACATAACGGGTGTGAGATTGGAAATTGAGATGAAGGAGACATTTTCCATCTTAATGTCTATGTTTCCAAACACACATTTTGTGTTCTCAAATATCTGTCAGAGACAAATGTGGAAGTGGTCTATTGTAAATGGTGCTAAGTTTGAATAGAATTGAAGACGTGTGAACAAGGCAGTGTCAACATTCCTCCACAACCATAAAATGTCTTCCTTTTTTTATTTAAATATAAAACATGGTAATGTAGCACTGTATCGTTCTAATGGTATTCATTTTTCAACCAATGGCAAACATATTTTCATTTCAAGCCTAACATTTTGCTTGACAAACAAATATACATTTGTTTATTTAAAAAAAATTGTTTTGTGACCCCCTTTTTTCTTTACACCCCCTTAACTAATCACCACAAAACTTTGCATCATCAGCCATTGTAGAAGAAAAAATATGTCTGCAAAGTTTCATGGAGTTTTATCAAACAGTGACAACGTTTTTACCAATCAAAAATCTGAAGGAATGTTAAAGCTACGTGAAAATGTCAGTTAAAACATACCATTTGTAATTAACAAAACCACTGAATTTCACCAGTAATAGTTATCTCAAGTAAATATAACTTGTGCCCTAAAGTAATTATAACTTTTGTGTGCACCATTCACAGTGTTGTCATCAATGATGTCATTTCAGATGTTGCAGTGATGCAATCAATGATGTCATAGAACATGTCATGAGTGATGTAAGACATGAGTAGCAGTGCATGGCAAGATTGCAATGTATATTTATAACCATCCGCAGCATGAAATCTACAAGGTTTTTAACCTTAATTTCTCAAAATCTAACGGATTTACACCAAATAACAATTAAAAAAAGGGTGCTTTCTGAATCAAAATCTAGCTTTCTGACAAATTTATCGTAATTCCATTCAGCAGTTATTGTGGTGTTGCTGTTCAGTTTTCCATAGAAAAAAAATGAATGGCAAAAACACATTTTGGTATCCTCTCTTTATCTTGGCCCTTGCTTGATGTATGACACTGAAATGTTACAGGAATGAGCTGAGGTGGATGAGACTTTTCTTTGGAAGGTTTCTTGAACATACATCAAACAACGCCAAAGTTATAAGCAAACCCAAAAAAATGTTTTTCTATGGAAATGCAGACCTAACTATTACTACATCTATCTATCTATCTATCTATCTATCTATCTATCTATCTATCTATCTATCTATCTATCTATCTATCTATCTATCTATCTATCTATCTATCAATCATCTAGTAATGCCAGGTCTGGTAGCTTAGTAGACTAATGCATCCACTCTAGGGACCTGTGTTCAACCTCATGGTCACAGGTTCAAATCCCAGTGGGTCTACTTAGGCTTTCATGTTTCTGAGGTTGATAAAATGAGTACTGTTGAGTTGGGTATCAATAAACAACTGTTATTCAGCGCCAAGATTCTCTTGGGTGAAAGTGCGTTTTACAAACACACGTTTTATGTTATTCGGTAGGTAGTTATAGTTAGGACCTAGTTTCCATAGGAAACTATACATTTTCACACATGTATTCTTATTATATATCTTAAAATTTAAAAAATAAGGTCAGGTAACTTATGTAGTCTTTCTATAAATGCACTGCACCAAGTCTTTCTTTTTTAAATTCATTTTATGGATCCGCAGATCCATTCCTAACCAAAAGCACACATTCATACTAAAGCAACAACACATTTAATACAAACATATGCTTTTGCAATTTCCATAAGTGTATCACTCCCTGTGATAGGGTGTGTGAGTGGCTGTGTGGGTGTGTGAGTGGTTTTGTGGATCTGAGTGGATGTGTGAGTGGTTGTGTGGGTGTGTGAGTGGGTGAGTGGCTATGTGAGTGGATGTGTGGGTCTGTGAGTGAGTGTGTGAGTAGTTTTATGGATCTGTGAGTGGCTGTATGGGTATGTGAGTGAGTGTGTTGGTGGGTATTTGAGTGGATGTGTGAGTGTGTGACTGTGTGGGTCTGTGAGTGGGTTTGTGGGTCTGTGAGTGGCTATATGGGTGTGTGTCTGGGTGTGTGAGTGGTTGTGTGTGTGGCTGTGTGAGTCTGTGAGTGGTTGTGAGGGATTTTGTGGGTCTGTGAGTGAGTGGGTATGTGAGTGGATGCCTGAGTGGTTGTGTAGATGTGTAAGTGGATGTGTGAGTGTGTCAGTGGGTGTGTGATTGGCTGTGTGGGTCTATGAGTGGTTTTGTGAGTTCGTGAGTGGGTGAGTGGGTGTGTGAGTGGCTGTATGGGTGTGTTAATGGTTGTGTGGGTGTGTAAGTGTGTGTGTGTCTGTATGTGAGTAGGTGTGTGGATCTTTGAGTGGGAGCATGTGTTTTTTTCATTGGGGGTCTGGATCTGAGGATCCACAGTGGAACACAGAGGGAGTCACGCTGACCATTGTTGTGGATCTGCGGATCCTCCCACGCTAAAAAAAGAAATTCGACAATTTATTGCCCATGACGGGTCCCTCACAGACCCTTCCATCAGTCCCATGGGGTCAGGTACCTCTACCCCAACCCTTTCTATCACCTTTAAATTTTATTTTCCCCCTCAGAACTTAGCCTCGATGCACAAAATGACAGTTGCAACTTTCCTCTCTGGTTGCGGCCAGTCAATCACGACATTGCTGTTGGTGCATGGATCCCCGGATCCACGGTGGTGTTTCCACGGTGGATCTATGTCTCTAGATGTACATAAATCTTTTTACTTTACTAACTCCAAAACTACTGAAAAGATTTACACTAAATTACAAAAAAGCACTCTTTCTGGAACTAGATCTAGCTTTCTTCCAAATTTGGTGTAATTCCGTTTAGCGGTTTGGGCTGTAGCCTGTCTAAAATCCCTTTGGGAAATTGTATGGGGGAAAAATTATTTTGGGGCCCCCTTTTTCTTGGCCTCCACTTTATGGATCACCCAGAAACTTTCCAGACACTAGGTGAAGTGACGGGCAAACTAGTTTTTTAAAGTTTCGTGAATATTCGTCAAAAGGCGCTAAAGTTATTAGCAACAAAAAATGCTCTTCTTATGTCAGTGATGTAATTTGATGCCAGTGATGTCAATTGAGATGTCATCAGTGATGCCACTAGTGATGTGTGTCACTGACCATGTCATGAGTTATGTAATATGTGAGGTCATAAGCAATGCATTGCGGGGAGCGTAAGTTATAGTTAGCTCAATTCCTCTAGTCATGAAGGTCGAAATGCTATCAATTTGTACCAGCTAAATTTGGATTTCTAATTATGACATGATTTCACGTTAATTTTTGTATTGAAATAACTCATGCATAATAATTTTCCAAAACATTTCCAATATGCTCTTTTACTTTCTCTTCTCACATTTTTCACTAGCACCGGTTAAATATTTCTTCACGAGCACAATGTGTTCACCTTGCACTTAGTGCACTTTTTAAAAAGCATGGTTGATGCTGCATCACAGCACGTGAAGCATAATTTTATGCCTCTGTTGATAATACGATTGCATTAAATCAAAAAACTGGAACTATGTATTGTTGTTTGTTATGTAATTAATTTACCCCTTAAATCATGCCCTCCTATTGCCTCCCATTGAGACATTGTTGCATGATGCTAACTTTCTAAAAGTGTCATTTTCATTACAATTTAAAATCCGACTTCACCATAATTTGGGATTTTAAATTGTGATTCCGGAGACACCAAAGTGGGGGTCCAATCTCTTCCCAATTGGAAATTACACTTATAAAATGTAATAAGGTAATCCCAATGTTATCCTACGGGAGAGATAGGCCTTGCAGTAGTGAAACATGAATTTTAGAGGTTTTCACTACTAGGACATGTAAAACTTAAAAGTACCTGTCCTACTTTTTAAACACACTGCACCGAGCCCTTGGACTGTCTAGGGCCTACCTTAGGGATTACTTGTATGTATTAAAAAGGAAGGTTTGAGCCTGGCAAGAGGGTTAACTTGCCAGGTCGACATGGCAGTTTAAAACTTCACAGACATGCTCTGCAATGAAAGGCCTGAGGCATGTTGTAAGCGCTACTTAAGTGTGTGGCACAATCAGTGCTGCAGTCCCACCAGTAGCATTTAAATTGCAGGCCCTGGGCACATGTAGTGCACTTTACTAGAGACTTATAAGTAAATTAAATGTGCCAATTGTGGATACATCACTCAAACCATGTTTAGGGGAGAGAGTGCATGCACTTTAGCACTGGTTAGCAGTGGTAAAGGGCTCAGAGTCCAAAAGCCAACACAAAGGAGGTCGGAAAAAGAGGAGGAGGAACGTAAAAAGCAGTAGCGGCTGCTACCGGACCTGGGTGGTGTGGCGGGCGGTGGTGGTGGACAAAAAAAGAAAACAAAAAAAAACACTTACCTGAAATGGCCCCCGCCTCTCCTTCATCCTCCGTCCCTCCGACATCTTCCTGCACTCCCGGCCAGCAGAAGGAAGCACCCGTTCTCCCAGCCTCCCCATAGCCAATCACAATGCTGCAACGCAGCGTTGTGATTGGTCTGAGCGCCGTGGATCGGCACTCGGACAAGGACTGGGAGGGTTTGCATGTTCCTCACCTGGCTGTGTAATGCAGCCTGGTGGGGAAGATGCAAAGTGGGCATGACTGCTTGGCTGGCTCAAGAATGCCGGCCAAGCAGTCATGCGCACTTCAGGAATGAAAACCACTCCTCTTCCTTCTCCGCCAGCCCCACCCTGCCCGAGAGCCACTGAAGTATATAGGAAAAATAAAATAATAATACCAATAGTTATTATTATTTTATTTTTCCTTTTGTTCAGTGGGGCGACGCTCCGCCGCCTTAGCGGTGGAGCCACCACGGGTAAAAAGTGTGGGGTGACCCTTCAACGAGGGCCATTTTTGAACATATATACATAAACATATATAGCTTAGGGTCAGCCCCACTCTCATGACTGGATGACCTTGCTAACTAGTTCACTCTCTTGCTCCTGATTTAATGACTTTCCTCCATACTCGTCTGTTTGTCCCCAAAAGTTCATTTTAGTCTGAAAGTGTTCAGATTGGATGATCTGTATACTTCCACAACTTAAATGAGAAGATTTTTTTTTATTTATTTTACTATTAGCACTCCATTGGAGTGGATGTATTTTCTTGTTCTCTCTCCCATATGCTCCTTTCTGCCTGCACCCGCCAACCCCACAGCTTGTACTTTGCTTTCCCATCCTTTCCCCATCCTGCTCTGCTTTTTATTTGTTTATTTGTAAAGTTTTTAAATAAGATTCTCCTTCAAGCTACTCTGCTGTTTCCTCCCTTGCTATACGTTGTGCAGTGGCATTAACTTTTCTCCTGCCTACTCTACCATTGACCCCCCCCTCCCCCCCCCGCCACTTACCACAAAGTCCATGGGCCCCGGAGCTGCAATTTGCTGCCAGGCAGCTCCTTTCTTAAAATGTGCATTCACATACATTTTATTTGCTTTTTTATTTAGCACTCCAAGTCGGGCATGTGTCATCTTGGAACAGTAAATTTGAGGAAAAAAATAAATAAACAAATGGCAACTGTATCATGATGCATGAACTCGCCATTACACATGCACTTGCATGCTTCACAAAGCATATGAACACACGCATCATGATGTATGTATATGTCACTGCATGTGCGAGTGCATGCCTTATGATGGCTGACGGCCATCTTGGCATGAGTTTCCTTAATTTGGAAACCCATACGAAGATCGCTGTACAAGCAAAGCAAATAGCTCAACTTTTTATAGCCAATACCTAATAGCTTTGCAAATGCTTGTTCACATTTCCTCACGACAAATATCTAAGAAAGTAGATGATGATGGTAATGTTATAGCCCAGTAAATAACATTTGTTCTTCTTTCTGTGAAACTTGAAGAAATATGTGAGTACTTTACTTTATGTATTTCAAATAGTTACTCTTACTGTATTTTTAACATGGTTTTATGCATCTTAAAGTTTTTTGCTTTAAATTGCAATTCGATCTTTCCTATAAATTACCTCCTGCACCTCGAGGGTGACATCCTTGAATATTCTTACTGCATGGCAGTGTATCTCACACGGGAACCTACACCTGTTAAATCCTCGAATAGATCAGTCAAACGAGATATGACAGACTGTAAACTATCCTGCAGTGCATGAATCTGTGTGTGCTTAGCCCCTGGCAAATCTCTTTCCGAATGCATCACTTCAGCTTGGCCAGACATACATTCATGATCTTGTTTGTGAAAGATAATGTTGTGTTTCCACCTGCTATAAGCAACTCTGTTAACACTGTGGTGATTTTGTCCTCTGGGGTTAGAGTTTTCTAGGCCACCATCAATCTAAATGTTGCTGCAATTATTAGTTGCTCTTGTCTGAGTTTGGTGTTGAGTTATTGCTGTTGTGTGTGTGTTTTTCTAGCGGACCCTACCGCCAGCAGTGGTAGCCAGTGATGTAATAGAGGGCAGGTCCTCTGCCATGTACAGTGTAAATGAATACACTTTTAATGTGACTTCTTGTATTAGAAAAATAAATTGCCTAAACACAGCTTTCTAGGAAAGCCAGCCAACGGGAAATGCTTGGTTACAATGGAGGCATATCACAGAGATGCTGAGACCCTTGATGGAATGCACAGCCCAGTGAAAGATCATCTCAATCTATGGGGGGGGAGGTGGTAACTGTCAGAGATTACTAGAGGAGTCTGGGAGAAACTCTTTCAAAACAGACAACAAAGAGTTACCCAGTAACAACTGAAGCTCGAAATGCTTTTAAATGACACCTCTTATATATGAAGCAAATTCCACTGCAGGAAGTCCACAGTTTGTAAAAGCAGTGCACGTCCATTTGCAAAGCATCCAAATGCCAAGTCGTTTGATTCTAAAGCAAAGCACTGCAGAGTCAATCCAGCAAACAAAATTACTTTGCAGGAAATTCAGATTTATGAAGTTGCTATAATGTCTAGTCGGGAGTATAGGGATTCTGCCGTGCATGCTGTCAAGATGGGTGTGTGCTCCAGTAGAGACTCTGGGCTTTGTCCTTGAGAATAAGATGAAGGAAATCATTTTGCAGGCAACATATAGAAAGATAAGATGGGTCCTTAAAACGACCAAACCTTTTGGTTGTCTGGCTGGGACCTACAAGAGAGAACTGAGAAGAGCTGCTAAGGAGCGGCCGGAGCTCAGTCTCTCTTTGAATCCTTATCCAACAAGACAGCAAACATTTTGATTTTTGAGTCAATTGTCGACAGGGAAACACATTTCCTTGATATTCACTCCCCCAAATGGGAATAGTGTGAAAGAGTCATTATACTGGAAACTGAGTCATGCTTAGTTGGCCTCTTATCAAGCATGCCCTCCTGCATAATAACACTGTGGTGTCTGAGATGATCTCAGAGACAGATCTATCATATACGAAACCAAGAAGTTACTGCAGGGAAGTTCCCATGCCCTGCCATGCCAAGAGTCAAGGAGGGTCGAAGTAAGTGCCCTCAATCCTCCAGAGGGGCAGGAGGGACCTATCACAGTTAATTATTATTTCACAAGTGAAGCTGGTGCCCCTCAACTCTGAGAAAAGGTGTAATTCTTCAATTGAAAAGCATGTGCCTCAAAGACATCTATTTCCTGCTCATCGATATTCACAAGGCTTGTAGGAAACAATGGAAAGCCCCTGTTCTTTTTGTCAAGGCTCGCCTGGTCTAACCCTGGAGAGTGAGGCTACAGTCTGGGACCTGGACATGATATTTCTTCACTCTGACGTGATAACTGAAAGGTTGCTTGGGAGCCTGCTAACGCGCTGGTGCAGTGGAGACCCTCACCTTCATCCACCCTGCTGGAGGACTGCCCAAACAATCTAGATCCTCTATAAGCTTTGCAGGGAAAGGTTTGGCAAAAGGGGTTCCACTGGCGTCATAGGGGCACTTTCTTTGAAACAGAAATACCTGCTGACTGAGGTGTAATAACATCCAACACTTTTTTTGTGTTTGAAAACAAACCCCTAAAACAGGGATTTGTTTCTGAAATACAAAAAAGAAATGTTCTGGTTTACTCGGAAGTTTTCTTCCTGCATGTCTCGGACACTTCTGCCTTTGCGTTCCTCAGACCACCCTGCCTTACAATCTGGTCTGCGAACTTCAAAAATACATATCATGAGAGCTGCTGATTTAGGACAGACCTTCCTCTCTACACTGACAGGCAGAATCTGGTCAAGTTCTCCCACCTCTAAATTGAGGTGGGGCAACAGTGGATTGGGGGTGCAGGGGGGTGGACCCTGCAGCGTAGCATGGGTTGCCAGCATCCGGGGATAAGCAAGTATTGCACCCCCTAACCCGTGGACCTTTAGTACTTTCCTGGCACAAAATTTTAAAAGAAAATAAATTAGTAGTATGAATTTTGCGCCCCTAAGAATTTTGCACCTGGGGCAACCTCCCCTGTGCCCCCCCCACTCTATGCCTATGGGTGGACTTCCGATCCTCAAAGTTACTACTCAGCAATGTTACTAGAAAGCCTTCAGGAATATCATTGCGGTGCAGTCACATGAACACTAATATCTGTAGTATGAAAATTCAACTTTTGTTTCCATCCCAAAGTCCTTTAGGCGAACTGTTATTTTGCCCACAAAGATGGGGCACCCTGTGGCGCATGCACCCACAATTTGCCGCCATCTTCTGCTAGCGCCATAACTCTCTCGCGAGTCCTGCACTGTCCTAGAGATATCCTAAGGGTGGGTCTCTTACCTAAGTACAGGCGCTCTCCCAAACTGGGTTCATGTTGAACCGAGAGACAGGTTTGCGATGATATTTTAACTGAACAGATAGTTGTGAAGTAGAGTTTATTTATTGGTGTTTTATTTACAGCTGAATAATTCGTAGAAATCTTCTTTGGTTACCCAAACTAAGGCTGTTAGAGTCTCAGATGTTGATCAGATTTTGAATGAAATAAATAATTAGCAGGTTTTTTGAAAAATTAAAAGAAGCTAAAGAAACATATGTCTGCAGCTATGTCAGTGTAATGTTTTGGCAACTACACAGCTGTTCACCAAACGCATCATCTGAAATAGTGTTAATTGCTGCTTCTAAGCGTTGTTTAAGTGCTGTACTCACAAGGTGTCCTGTTAGTCTTATAGACCAATTAGACGCTGTGAATTCTGAAGGTCTCCATGTGAGAGGCAACTGTTAGATCTCTGGTGTACAGTTGGTAATTTGCATCTGTGTCTTCGAGGAGCAGAAATTAAATGTAACAGGTAAACAATTTGAAATTCATCCAAGTAAACTAATCACGGTTGGATAATTTCATTCTCTAATGTAAGGGAGACAGACACGGTAGGAAAAATATGAATATATTGTACTTTACTATATCAAGACCTGTTTGTCAGGTTATTTTACATGATATATACATATATGTCATATACATATATATATACATATATATATATATATATTCACTGAAAAAACCATAGGTTTCAGACACGTTATAGTTAGAAACTTGCATTTAAAAAACCTTTGAAATTCACTGAAAAAAACATAGGTTTTAGGGACAGTTATCGTTAGTAGGACATTTCACTCGTACAAAACCATAGAAATTCCCCCGTTATAGTTAGTTCAGCTAACTATAACTCGCGCCCCCGCAATGCACTGCTGATGACGTCACATATTACATCACTCTTGACATGGTCAGTGACATCACTGATGACATCACTGATGACATCTCAAATGACTTCGTTTGGAGTGTTGACAGCCAATTAGCAGACAGCTCGTGATCGGGAGGGTGCGCGAATCCGACGCGGCCATAGATATATATGTGATTTTCCTTTTGATTTTCTCAGGAACTACTGAACGGATTTACACCATTTAACAAAAAGGGTTCTTTCTGAACCAAGAACTACCTCTTTGCCAAATTTGGTGTAATTCCGTTCAGCAGTTCGGGCTGTAGCCGTGTCTAAAGTTTCCTATGGGAAAATGAATGGGGAAAACACGTTTTGGGACCCCCTTTTTCTCGGCCCCCGCTTGACGAATCACCCCGAGACTTTCAGGGTAGGAGCGGAGCGGGCCATAAAGTTTGAAAATTTCGCGAAGATTCGTCAACCGGCAAGAGAGTTATTTCAAATAGAATGTCGCGGATTTCCTATGGAAAATAGGTCCTAACTATAACTATCTACTGGCGACCGCCAGTAGATAATATATCCATACATACATATATATACACACAAACACACACACACACACACATATATTTAAATATAGTGGCTGTATATCTGTAGGTATAGTTAGGGTTACCAGAGATAGGAATTCCTCAGATTTTTGCCCCTTAATAACTTTGCACCTGTTTGACGAATCGCTGGGAAACTTTGCAGACGTATTGTACTCTTTACATTGGTGTAAGGTTGAAAGTTTTGCAGCATTTAGATAAGGGCACGCAAAGAAAAAAGGGTGGGTCCCAAAACACACTTGCACTCAAAGGCATTTTACATAGACTTTTGTATTTCAAGTAGCGCGAAAATGGCTGAATGGATTTAAATGAAATTTGGCAGGATTAGACATTATGGTCAACAGATGATTCTTGTGGGCACTGCAGGTAAGTAGAGTAAGTATTTTTTAACTTATAAGATATTTTAACTTAGTGATAGCTGTTGCAGTATTTTTGTGAAATTTCGCTGTATTTCGCAGCAGTACCGCAGTACATAGCGATGACAAGTCATTAGGTGACTGCCTTTACAAAAGTTAAAGGCAGTCATGTTGTTTTACATACATTTTGCCTGTGTTCTGCGTTACGCCTTCAGATCTAGATAAGTATTAGGTTTGGTATTTTCACCCTACCTACTACAACTTTAGTACAGTGGTAAAAGGTAGGGAAAAATATTTATGTTTCTATATATTTTAAAAAGAAATCAGAGTGGCTCAATACTACCTTGGAAGTACTGTGGTAACAATAAGAAAACGTTTTAAAGAAAATTGTTATACAATTAGAAATACACTACAAAACACTATATTTTACAAATCTAATGTACTAAAGTGCATTTTCTATTTTTAACATATTTAAATATGCACAAAAAGTCTGCACAGTAGTCTTTAATAACTACAAATTAATGCACTACTTAAAAAAAGCACAGTTCACCCTAGACTTCTATAAAAATATATAGAACTTTATAAATAAAAATCTCTACCTATTACCACTTAAATAAAGTGGTAATTAGTAGTGCACAACTTACCTATAATTAAGATATTAACCCAGAACGCAGTGAAACGCAGACCACAGAATGCAGCAAAACTGTGATAAAAACTGCATGGCTGCCTTTTACCTTTGGTAAGCACAGCTATTAGCCAATCACACAATCACTTCTCAGCCCCATGTACTGCGGTATATCGCAAACTTATCACGGTATACCACGCCATACTATATAACTATATTTTTTACAACTTATAAGTATAACACTACTTACACTATTTACATATACTACCAAAAAAGTAACATTTACACATCATAATGTATATTCCTGTCACATAACATTTACATCTATTCACACACTTACACTCTGCATCTGTTTCAATTAACACACACAACTCTATGCCACTCCACTCTATGCCACTCCACTGTAAGCTACTACACTATTCGCTAAGCCACTGTATGCCACTCCACTGTACTCCTCGCCACTCCACTCTAATCACTCCACTCCACTGAATGCTATTATACTGTATGGCACTTTATTCTATTACACTCCAGTCTATGCCCCTCTACGGTACGCCGCTCCACTGTGCACCATTCCACTGTATGCTATTCCACTGTACGCAAGACATTCTACAACTGTTGGAAAGTGAAATTTTAGTAGGGGCTAATGTATATCTGCCACTGGCAATAAGGCAACTTACACAGTCTAGGGCTCAGAACAGGTCTTAGAAAATTATTCCCATGCTCAACCATTGGTAGCTCGGCTGCGAGCAGGCAGGCTTAACTTCAAAGACAGGTATGTAAAGCATTTAAAAACACTAATTCAGTAAATAAGTAAGACACAACACACAATAAAAATCCAACACTAATTTATAAAGATAGGAAATATTTTAATCTTTGAAATGACACCAAACGAAAAAAATTCAATGTAGGGAAACGGAGATATGAATTTTTAAATATTTAGCACTATATAGCACATAGAAACATATAGCGCCTATTGGGACATCTGGTCGCGTTAGATCGGGTCAAAGTTTCAGGCCGACCGTGATGGAGCTCTCTCGCGGGAGGTCTCGGTCAAAGTTGTTACCTTCCTGCTTAAAAACTTTTCTGGAGCTTTTCTTCCCGAGGTCCTTCAAAGCTCTCAGCCAGTCCAGATTCGGTGACCGTTCGCCGGCTTGCATTGCGACCAGCTCCAGGTCAAACTTATGGAAGTCAGACCTCCGGAGCTTTCCAGCGAGATGAACCAGGGATCCAGGCTGGCTTGCTTTGAAGGTGGGCGGCTTGGCTTTCACTGTTGGTCCCGGTCACCTTTTCTACGTTCGGACTTAGAAACTTTTACAGAGCTTTTTCTTGCGGGGTCCCTCGATGCTCTAAACCAGGCTGGATTCGCTGAGGGTTCGCCAGCTTGGGTTTTAGACTACTCCCGGTCAAATTCTCAAAGTCAGACCTCGGAGCTTTTCAGCGGGACGAACCTCGATGGCAGGCCGGCTCGCGGTTGAGAATCGCCGGCTTGGCTGGCCAGGTCGAGTCGGTCCACTTATTGAGCTTTTCTCCAAAGTTTCTCCAAACTTCTGCAACTTCTTCCTGAAGTTCCCCGAAGGGTCCCAAAGTGTCCAAAACTTACTCCAAGGGTCAGTAAGCTCCAAAATGGTCCTTGAAAGTTTAGGACTTTAGTTCCCACAATCCACTTGGACAAAACCCTTACAAATCCACTGTTAGTACTCCAGGCTGAGGATTCTAGGTGGTGATGTTCCAGGTGAGCTCTGTTAACCCGTAGTTTGCAGGGAGTCCACTCTTTAGTCCTTTTAAAGCAAGGATGTCCACAGGGCTGTAGTTCTGGATGGTGCAGAAGGCGCAATCTTCAGAGTGCAGAGCCTGGTTCATGCACATCAAACTCCTCAGCGTGGACCCCTCTTGCTCTCTTAGGTTTCAAGCAAGAGAGCTGAGAGGCTCTGCCCCTCTCAGATACATATTTCAAGTTCTCTTGGTCAAGCAGGAGGGCACTCCTGTCCAATGAGGTACAGGGCAACACCCCAGGGTATGACCACATCCTCAAAAGTGTGGCATTATTTTCTCCCAGTGAGCACCATTTCTCCAAAATTCATTATGGCTGGTTTTCCAGCAGAGGGAGCAGAACTAATTAAACCAGCCTACAAGATGGCTTCATCTGCTTAGGTCCACTCCCCTTACATCTGGGAATTCCCCCTTAATCCCCCCATTTGGCTGTGGGGTAGAGGGGAGCTTGTCTCCTCCTTCCCTTGAAGAGCATCATTTACTACCCCTCCCCTGGCTCTGGCATTCCTATGTCCAGCAAAAACACAATTTATAATAACTCTGCTTACATATACAGGACCCCCCACCCCTGGTACAACTAAGGGAGACTTTAGGGGTTCTGAATGTGTCAAAATATTGCAGACCCTCCCTCCACAGTACTCTTAGCAGAAAAGTCGATTTTGTGAAGCACTTTATCACAATGTGGGGAGTGAAATGTGCAATTTCACTTAACCCAGGGCATACAAAACTCATTTTTATAAGGGTCCTCCTTATAAATACCTGATCCCCCACCACTGGGACACCTAGGGGAGACCCTGGGGGTACCTAATATACCCAAACATTGTAGGTTAACCATTTGTAAGTGCCCCAAACACCAATGTCTAGTTTGGGCACAATTTGCATGTTTAAAAGCAGTCCTGCAACAAAGGGCTGTTTTTAAACTGACCTCAGGCCTGAGCAGTGACACATGCAAGTGCAGAAAGGGCTGCTGGCTTCTAACTGCCATGCCCTATTATAGGCTAGGGACTTAAAGGTAGTTTCAATCCTCCTGCCCTATTATGTAATAGGGCCTTATATGGGAGGTCATACCAATCACAGGGGTACCCTAACCCACAGTGTACCCTAGTGTATGTAGGTGTTTTCACTGGGAAACAGCATTTACAACGCTGTCGGTACAACGCGGTACCATTACAACGCAGTCAGTACAACGACTGCGTTGTTACCACGCATTCATTACAACGCAAGTCATTACAACAACTTGCTGTAGGGGGCTTTAGGTGTTGGATTTGCAATCCAACACCTTCCCTACTGTTGCACAGACTGGAGTTGGAATAGTAAATAATACTATACCAAACTCCAGCGCCCCCTACAGCAAGTCGTTGCAATGACTTGCATTGAAATTGGTATGCGTGGTAACAACGCGGTTGTTGTACTTACCGCGTTGTAAAGGCATGCATTGTAAACGCATCCGTTGCAACGTCATATATTCGTTTTCACTGTATTCTAAGTGTCTCTTTCAGCATAGTACTGGCCCTGGGCCTGGTTAGGCAGAGCCCAGGGTCCGTCAGACTCAGTTACCACCAGTACCAGTCAGCAAAAAGTTGGAGGTGCCCAGGGCACAGGATGGCTTTGCAACAACAACACTACACTACTCTATGCCATTCCACTCTGTGCCACTTCATGGTACATCACTGCACTCTAGGCTATTCCACTGTACACACCTCCACTCTACAGCACTCCAATGTCTCAACTGCCGTATACACCACTCCACTCTACCACAATCCACCGTATGCTTATCCACTGCACTACACTACATTCTACATCTCTTCACTAAACGCCACTCCACTGTACATTCTAGTCTACGCTATTCCACAGTATGACACTGTACTCTATACTACTCTACTATATGCCACTCCACTGTACGTCAATAGACGTAATGCCACTAAACTAAACATTATTCCACTCAACTCTACTCCACTGTATGCAACTCCACTGCATGCCACTCCACTCAGTGCTACTTCACTGTACTCCACTGCATTCTACACTATTACACTCTAAGTCACTCCACTCTATTGCACTCCAGTGCACGCTATTCTGCTGTACGCCACTCCATTGTGCGCCACTCCACTGTACACCAGCCCACTCTATGCTATTCAACTTTTCACCACTACACTGTACCTCACTCCACTCTATGCAAGTCCACTCTACACCACTCAACTGTACGGCACTCCACTCTATGCCACTTCACTCTATGCCACTCCACATTATTCCACTGTATGCAATTCCACTCTTCCACACTCCTCTGTACGCCACTGTACTGTATGCCATTGCAGTACACACTATTCCAATGTATGCTGCTATACTGTACAACACTCCAGCCTATGGCACTCCACTGTACACCACTTAATTGTACGCCAATCTACTCTACACTATTCCATTGTACATGACTCCACTGTACCACACTCCAGTGTATGCTATTCCATTCTAGACAACTACACTGTACACCACTCCACTGTATGCCACTCTACTATATGCTATTCTTTTGTACACCACTCCACTGTTTGCCACTTCACTGTACACTACTTTACTCTATCCCACCTCACTCTTCGCCACTTCACTCCATGCCACTCCACTCTACACTGATCCGTTCATGCCACTCCAGCCTAGTGTACCACATGCCACTCTACTTCGCTCCACTCTACTCCACTCTACGACACTATAATGTAAGAGAATGCACTTTACAACACTATCCTCCACTGTATTGTACCACTTTCCACTTAGTGGCATTCCACTCACCAACACTAAATTGTACAGTTATAAATAAATAAAATGTATTGAAAGTTTAAAACTATTCAAGCCAAAGGTTAAGGATAAATTATATTTAGGAAAACGTTACTTCCTCTTTCTATACAAACCCAACTTAAACTACACAAACATTGGAAATTCCAAAGTTAGAGATATAACTTAAACGTCTGATTTATGCACCACTTTCAAATTACTATAAGTCATAGTTACTCACATTTATACTTATGCACCACCTTCAAATTACTAGGAGTCTTGCGCTTCCGTACACAGCCTTGTCACATCACTCATAACACTACACTAACTTTAACTCGCCAATCTACCATGCACTGTGTTCTGACAAATCATGTGATTTCAGATATCAGAAGGTTTTTTTTCAATGTTATGATTTCAGGTGCCATAACTTATGTAATAGGCAATGGTATAACAGGTGTATGGAGAAGGGGCGACTTATGGTTAATGTAGTGTGATGAGTGAGGTGACCAGACTGAAGAGAGTATAAACAGAAGGGGACATTAAATTACTTTTTACACAAAGTTCTGTTAGTTGGCAAAAAATGTGATCATAAGCAACTGGAAAACAGGGCCCTTCCTAATAGTATAGATATTTAATTATAATTAAAACAATGTTAAGACTGTGGCGCAGTTAAACAAGTAACAAATGAGGATAGAGATGCAGCTTTCCCAATAACACAATAATCCCACTTACCTTTCTTATGAGTTTTGACCTCCCTAAAGACTTGGGGCAGAATTATGGCTGTGTTAGTTTTCAAAGAGGAATGCTCACCTTAGCTGTTGTCAACTGAATCAAAAGTAATAGTATGTGTGGTACAACTGAACCTTTAATCAATGGCTCAGTTTTGCGCCCTTGTAAGCGAAAAAACACTGCTTTGACACCTTGATTGCCACATCATCCTACAGAGGTTTAGGCAAGGGTGGCTTCTATAGTTGCTGCTCGGAGGTTGAGTGGCTGCACATGGAGTCCCAGAGAAAAAGAACCTTTTTTTAAAGTGTCCAGAATGGAAACTGAGCTGATAGCAGGTGCACAGAACATTTCTGTGTCTGGACACCAACGGGTCTCCATAATTGGTGTGTATTGAGGTTGCCCCATTCAGAGCAGACTGGTTATTCACTCAGGGCTCAATTGACAAATATAAGCTTAGATCTGAAGTCTAAGTTTAGAACTGAAGTCTACGTTTAGACCTGAGATCGAACTTTAGATCTGAAGTCTAGGGGTTCAATTCACTACTGCAAACATAGACATGTCTAAATTTACCTTTTTGAATCAGGCCTTTAGACTTCAGGTCTAAACTTAAACTTCAGGGCTAAACTAAGACTTTACGTCTAAGTTTACCTTTGTGAATTGGGCCCTCAGTCATTTGCCTTAAAGACCCTCAACTTCTCCCCTGCTGGGTCTGGATACTTCAGTGCATTTGTTCACTCTTCTTACTTGCGTTTATAATGGTAATGACCTGTTTCTAAATCTATGTTTTGTAGCAATCCATCTTTGCTGCAGTTCCTCTCCCCCAGTCACCTCTATGCACGTCTCATGTTCACAATGTGCAGGGCTGCATAAGGAATGTCCTTTGGGGCAATTTAAGGCATCCTAGTCTGCTGCTGGCACCACTAACAATAATCTGGTTGGTAAGGCATAGTTTCCTGTCAGATCAGGGCCATTTGAAAAAGGCAATCATGTGGCCATGGAATTTTCCACATAATTATGGATTTACTGCCTTTGTCACATATTTCACCCTCTACTGCATAATTTACAAATTTCAGTAAAACACGTTGTTTATAGAACAAATGTCTCAAAAATGACTAAAATATAATCTGCTGCATGTGGCACAGAGTGGTGGCAGACTCTTTACAATGATTTACTGGGCACCTTTCTAGTTGTTGATTGCTATATTAAGGTATTAAACCGGTACTAATGAGGTGAAACCTTTTCCAAGGCGGCATTAATGTCACCAATTTATGGACTAGATGTAGGTTTTTGTATGCAGCATGCAAAACATCCTGACATATTTAAATGTAATTCAAACAGGGTTGGATTGCTTCTTTGTCATGAAAACGTTTTGCTTCATTATTCGTGCAAAGTCATTCATACCACATACATTATTTTAAAACAAGCATTGACAAAGCTTGTAGGTCTAGTCTGTCAATAATGTTACCTAAACTTTTGGCTTTGTCTATGTTTTTGGCCAAAGCCTTTCTGCATCAGCAAAAAAATTAAATAAGAATGTTTGCTTGCCGATGCAGAACAGTATTGTTAAGAACAAAAAAAACAGCATAATGATGTATATGTGTGCATTCATCATCATTTATGCCCATATGCCTCATCAAGTGGCACCCATTTTTTTAACTCTTAGTTTGCTGATACAAGATGGTGGATGTCATTCATGGAGCAGTAAATTAAGAAAAATATGCATAAAAGCTCATCGAAAATGAAGGAGAGCCTGGTATCAAATTGCAGCAGTCAGGCCCTCCAAAGTGGAAAAAATCACAAGGTGTGCAAGAGCAGGGAAGCAATACAGAAGCGAGTGCCAAGGTGCAGGTCAATGCTGCAACAAATAAATTAAAGAAACAAGAAAATTACCAAGAAAAAACCAACGAGCTGAAGAGAAGCAACATGGAGAGCATGGGGAGGTGGGAAGGTGAGGAAATAGCTGCACACAGAAGAGAAAGCAAGAATACACATGCATTCAGTGGAGAGCAAAAAAGTAGCTCCCTGGTATGGAGCTGTGGAACGATCATCCAATAAAGAATGGTAAAGAATCTGTGCTCCAGGGGAAGGATAAATACAAGAAGAGGAAAGAAAGCCACTAAATAAGATACTAGCAGATGAGATTGACAAGTAAGCCAACAAATGGTAAGCAATGGGCTTGCCTAAAATCTACTGGGTGCACTGACATTGCCCAAAAAAGTGTTTTTATCGATAGACAGCTAAACACTGGCTGCAGATGAAACCTAAACAGCAGGTATTTCAAAGGGGCACCCAGAGTCCTGAAATAAACCTAAATATAACAGTGCTTTATAGTAAAGCACATTCAATACACATTTGTAGTCGAGAACAAATTCCTGCAAGGCTACTTCTAAATGGAAAGAGGTCTTTCTTCAGACCCATATTGTGGACACCGTGCAACCCAAAAGTGAAGACCAGTGCTAACGCATAACTGGGATACACAAAATAAAAGAGGCACTACTATTCTTTAAAGAAGTGAGCTGGTGCAAGCTTGCTTTTTCCTGAGTTCAACAAAATTTGTTTAACACATGTTGTTTTATTCTGGAAGTTAGAAAGGAGAGAATTAATAAAACAGCATTCCTGTACTCCCAAGAAAGACAAAATTATTATTTATTGGCAAATTTCATTTTTGAAATGATGCTAGGAATATATAAACTTTTCTTTCAGAAGACATCTTTGTATTATACATAGCGTTGGCATACCTTTTGTATCTATGCGTGTCAAAATGAGGTGAGATACTTTGCTTGCTGCTAAATTACTAAACCCTACTACAAAAGCTGGTCCTCCACTTAGCTGGTGCATATGGGCGTGAGTTGAATTGCTACAGTTAAACATTTTTTGTTGTTGCATGTACTGTTGTCAGACTCTTCGGGGGACCTTAGTGCACATGGGCTACAGCGCCACAACCGTGGGGGTGGGTTCATTTGTTTCTGGTGTCCATCCAACCATGCCGCTGCAAACTGTCGCAAGTACACCCCTTCTGTATTTGACTCTCAAGGTAGTGAAGGCAAGCAGTCACAGGCTTCTCAAGGAAGTAATGAGTGGGGCAAACTCTTAGAACTCAACAGTCAAATGGCACAATATTTCACCGTCCAGCCCAGTGCATGTCTTCATAAAAAAAGAGATGTACTGTATGTCACAATAAAGCATAATACAACACACACTGAGAGTTCAAAACAAGATTTAATGATACCATCAATGTGTTCTAGCCAAGTGTCCCACCATCTCTAATATCCTATTCCCAGTTCCTATGGTGACCTCAATATCTATGGTATCTAGTGGGAATAACAACTAGTGGGTCATAAGTACCAAAAGGCAAAGGAGCAAGATCACTAAGTGACAACCATGTTAGGCAACCAGTGGGTCAGGTTGACTTTTTTGTATTTGCCA
The DNA here is from genome assembly GCA_963921515.1 of Calotriton arnoldi. Classification (NCBI taxonomy): domain Eukaryota; kingdom Metazoa; phylum Chordata; class Amphibia; order Caudata; family Salamandridae; genus Calotriton; species Calotriton arnoldi. The sequence goes on along the minus strand of CAWUFW010003873.1, from coordinate 1,538,858 downwards.
CTGTTGCTTATCCTGCATGATGCAACTGCACAGAAAAGATTACGTATTGAGGACTAGGACATGAGTGGGTGAAAGATGATCAAACACATATTCATTATCGCAGTGAGCAGCAGGTGTCATTGGTGTACTGTGGTGATCCTAGCGATGACACAGACTACTCTATTGTCATAACAGGTTTTGGCCTCAGAATAAAAAAAACATATAAAAATAAATACTGTGTTGCTACAGGGCTGGCATTTTCCCATGTCCCCCTACTGTTAATGCTGTTACTGACCTTTGTTAGTCTCTCCACCTCCTGCTTAGCAAAGTTAGACCAGGAAATAGTTATAGAAAATTACTTAGTGTTTTGTTCTTCGAGGAACACTATTTGATATTATCTCAACACTGAGAAATTATTTGAAAATTCAAAACTTTGAGGTGACAAGTCCAAAATAACTCCTTGATATTCACGTACAGAGAAAAAAGGAAGATTTTTAAAATAGAACCCATAGAGTGTAGAGCTTAATTTGAACTGGTGGTTTCCGGTGCTTGGCACCTGCACTTTTTTGTGAATGCTGGCACTTATGACAACCTGCCATAAGGTGGTGCTGTTTGTCTAATTTAGAGAAGAGCTCCACAAAATTTGTTCGTTGGTTAATATACATTAAAAATGCCTTCTACCCGCCACCAGAGCCGTTCTTATAGTTGTAGGGCCCTGGAATAGTCTGAATTGTCACACTTGTAGGAGTGTGATGGTTAGTAGTTGTGTTAGTACTGTCACTGGCAGTGCTGGTAGCGGTAATCGGTGGAGCAGGCTTCAGTGGCCTCCTGACGAGAACCCTGGCACGTATTCTTTTGCAAATTAAGCACTGATACCAAGAGAAAGAGAGAGGGGGGGGGACAGGAAAATAATAATTTAAAAAAGGAGGGAAGAAAGAGAAAAAAACGCTGTACCACTATATTTCCTGTTAGGAAAACAAAAGAGCAACATAGAAAAGTTAAATAAATAAACAGGGGATGTGACAAGGGTAAACAGTAAATTGACAAAGAAATATACCAAACCAAGAAGAGAAAAGGGGGTCTGGTGGTTACCCCAATAAGAGACATAAAAGTGAGAAGGAAACCATAGGATGCAAGAAAAACCACAGAAAGTAAAACACCATGGTAAAAGTTAAAACATACACATTCAGAAGAGAAAACTAAATTTAAAAAATATAAGTAAAACATAGTACGTATAAGTACTGTGAAGTACAAAAATCGAATTCTTGCTTTACATTTGAATAGACATTAAATCTTGGACGTTGTCATAATCATAATCTCCTTTAAGGAAACAAGGAGGTGTGAAAAGGGAGTTGCCCTCCCAGTATTTAGTTTTCACAGTCCTGTCCTGATTGAAAAAATTGATTGTCCCTGGTTGTCTTTCCTGTCTGGTATTATTATTAGCATTAGCATAACCGGAGAGTGGTCTGAGTAAGTGCGTGCTAGGTGCTTCACCCTGACAAACAGCCAGCAATGTTTGTCAATACCATCCAGTAATCTTTCCTTGTGATCTCCTCCCCACAGCAAAATTGTTGAGTCTGATTGTTGCACTTTAGCAGCGAGTTGTGAAGAGAAATCAGGATCATCTTAGTTAGGGCCATATGAAATGATCATTGTCACTTTATGTGTGTGCAGACACCCCTGGATAGTTTGGTATCTGCCTTGCAGGTCCTAACTTCTTGTAAGCGGGTGTGTGACAATTCCCTACAAATGAATATCGCCATGACTCTAGCGTAGGCCGAGTAATAGGCGCAGAACCTATATGAACTCCAGTGTTTCGCTATAATATGTTTGCGAGCTTTAACCAGTTTGTGTCCTGTAGCCATAGTATATCCATTCCGTGACGCATAGCGCACACCAGTATTTTTGGGATTGTTTAGACCCAAGGCATTCCAGGTAAGTAGCTGAACCCTTTGCCCCCTAGTGATCTGCATTGTACTCCACTAGTAGCACTATATACGGAATGTGCCTGCGTTCCTCAAGTGTTGCTGTGTCTGATGGCTTTCTGTATATGACAATAGGAACAGTGACCATGTTATCCCTATCCCACCCCCACTGATTCTCAACTCTCCAGCGGATTGTATCATTTCCTTTTGAACAAAACTTAACCAAAAAGTTCCAACCAAACAACTGTTGCATTAAAATATCAATTCTGGCAGCCATAGCTAGTGGCAGGCGGCTAGAGCTATCAGTGTTCTTTGCAGCCCATGTCCAAATAACATACATCAGGGGAGCTCCCTTGGCCCCACAGTTCTACAGCCAGTCCCCTGCTTGGCGTCATTTTCAGGTAACTTGGAGTGCCCCTCCGTGTGCAAGGGTCCCCACTGCAGGGCATCAGAAGTCCACACATTCACTAAAGGCACAGTTCAGCTCCTATCCAGTACCCCGCGGAAGAGTGGGCAATGCCACCCCATGGCTCAAGTAATGCGTCTCTTTCTTAAGAGTCATATAGTTGTACCGTACGTAGTGGTAATATTCATTAGTCTTGCCCCAGACTATTGGTACAGTAGCATTCAGCTTCTTTCAATCCACATCCATCACTCATAGTGTTTTGCATAGATGTTTCTGGGGTCCTACTCCTTCTGGCTTGTTTTAGAGCATGCTTGTTCAGAAATTGCACAACTGTTTGAGGTTCAGTGAAGATCTGAACCCTCCCAACCCACATAAGTCGCATTCTTGCAGGGTACATCATAGAGTAGCGTATGTCTATGGATCTGAGTTGATCGATCTTCTCGGGACAAGCAATGCACACGCTCAACTATGTATATGAGGGACAGGTTCCTTATGTCAAATAGTGGCACAAGCATATTTTCGATGAAACATTCCAGTTTTCATTGTCTCAGCAATGCCCATGTCTCGATGTTTCAGTTTCGGGATCGGCCTTCCAAGTCCTCATAGCAGAGTTTAAGGCTCTCAATTGCACTTGCCATTTCTTTCTGGGCCTTGGAAAGCTTAGTAGTGTCATCTTCCTAACTGAGACCCTCCGTTCCACAGCATATAGCTGACCCTCATGTTTGTCTCGCCTCTCTTTCATCCCATCAAGGCGGCTCATTAGGGTGTCGACTTTCCCATCTATGGACACCAAGCTCTTGCCCATTTCTAGCAGGAGGAATCGAGTATCCAGCTCCTCTGTCTCCATCTCAGTCACCTCAGCTGTACAAGTAGTAGCCCTCATCCAGGCCCTTGTCTTGCATCCTGGAGCTTTTCTCGGCCTCCAACTGAAGCTGCAATTGCTTTTGGTCTGCCTCCCCCATAACAGCGCTGGGCGACAAGTAGTGTACAGGAGCGAAATATGTGTGATGGTGTCTCACTAGGTCCCAGGTCAAACCTTGCTCAATAACTCCCACTGAGGTTTCTCTAATATTACATGGGCAGTGGCCGCTTTGTGTACCTTCTGCTCGGCCCATTTAGCCCGGGGTATGCATCTGCCCCATGAGTCCCAGTCTCACTGTAATGGTGCAAGGGGGATGCCTTCCCAGGGTCCACAGTCCTTCAAATAGGGGGCTCACTCACCACAGGCTTATGCCAGTTGGGGTCTTCGGGGTATGTGCAGGAGTCATATATTCAGTATATTTGCTGCTCTACTGGCCGATCATGGTGTAAGAGGCATATTTATTGTCAAATATTAGGCCTGAGGGCCCCTAAGCACATTGTGGTACTGATGAGGGAAGCCCACGTAGGATGCCCCACACTTCTGAAGTATGCCACGTTTGCTGCCTCGAGCACTCACCCATGTGCTGCCTCTGCTCCGTTATCGTCTCAGAGCCAGTGTTTAATTTGTAAAAAATTAATTGCCAGGGCCCTTGTCAGGAGGCCACTGCAGCTTGCGCCACCCATTGCCCCTACCAGCGCTTCCAATGACAGTACCAACACGGCCCGTAACCATCACACTCCTACAAGTGACAATAGAGATTACTACAGGCCCCCAAAAGTATAACAAAGGCTTGGGCAGCAGGTTTTAGTCATTTACAATGTATATTAAATCACTAAATGACTGTGACTGTACTCATCCCAAAATTAGACAAACAGGGCCACCATGTGGCAGACTTTCATAACTGCTGATGTTGGCAATTAAGTGCTAGTGCAGAGCAGAGGAAACCACCGGCTCAAATTAAGCACTTTTTAGAGCATGTCGGCCACCGTTCAAAGCACAGGGCTCTCCAGACTTCAATGTGTTGCGGCAAGGTCCAGCAAATTGTGGGGGTCTGCCTTGCAGTTTCTGTTGGTGCCGCATCTTTAACAACTGCAATCGAACTCGGCCATCCTCATGGGCATGCCTGGGTCCAGCTCCTTCCTGCATGTCATGCGGTGCCATCCGGCCACTCACAGCGACGCCTCTCCAGGCCTCCAGGCCCCAGACCTGGTAGTCTTCCTCTGGGTGTATCTCGGCAGCCACTCCCAGCGTAGTGCCGGGATCAGGTAGCTGAGGGTCTTCTAGGCTCCCACACCCGATGTAGCCATATTTATTCCAGTGTGTGGTAATTAACCAGGCATTTTGCTAGCGTTTGTATGGTGGTCACGGGAGCTCCTTTGATCTGCGGCTATCTTGATGCAGCTCTTTAGCTCACCTTCCATGTGCCATTGATTTGTGAATGCAGCTCTGGTTGCATACCATTGATAAGATACGGACTCTCAAGTTGGGGTGGTAGCTGATTCACAACTGGAAGGCATTCCATCGTGGTCAGCTTACCCTGTAGAGAATCATGTCAGACTGTTTTGAGGGAGGGGCAAGCAGAGGACCACACCACTGCCTGCTCCCCTTGATACCTTCGAAAACAGGGAAAAAAATGTAAAGTACACCTGTTCCTTTAAGGTACAAATGCTGTTTAAAATATGCTTCCCATTTTGGAATGTGAACACAGTGATGGACTTCTGCTGTCCTTTGCAAGTCACCATCCCTGTATATGTAGCCAATCACAGAGGGTCCCAAATAGCAGACTGCCTTGTTAATATGTTGCCCATTTTGGAATGCAAACACAGAGATAAACTTCTGCTGCCGTTTGCAGGTCACCATCCCTGTATTTGTAGCCAATCACAGAGAGTCATGAATTGCAGCCTTCCTTGTTAATAATCATTAGGCAGGTTTTCTTGCATACCTCTAGGTGAGCATTTTGTAAAGCAACTTAATAGTATAGTCGGGTCGCATAAAAACAATGTTTATTTGCACCCACCGTTTGCAATGCAAATTAACTTACATCAGGCGCAAAGAGCAATTCTTCCCTACCTCACAGAAGACGAACAATGCATAGCTGTAGCAGCTCTCATAGGATCCAAAGTAAACTTTATTTATGACAGTGTGGCTAGGTGCTTGCTTAAATACCTTCAAATAGTAATGAATGAGGCTGCCTGTCTAGTAGAAGATGCTCAAAGGTTCAGTTGATAATTTTCTATTTTTAAATACCTCCACTGGCTCCCTGACTGTCCATTAAGGTGTTCTGGTCTCCTGGGCAGATAATTCAAGTCTTTGCAGAAGTGTTCTTCTTGGTAATTTTCTACTTTGCTGTCATAAATACATTTTTAAACCTAAGGAAAACTAGATTCAATGTGATACAAATTTTCAGTTTTTATATCCAACCTACTGAACTTACTTTCATTTGAACTATCTGTTTCAAACTTTATATAAGCAAACCGTTTTATCCCTTTTCAGTTCCCTGACAGTACCTTAAACACCTTTAAACACCTTTGCAACATGACAAACCAACAATCCAGTGAGGATATTACATTTTATGAGGGGTCTTCCTGTTTTTGATAACAGCCTGGTTTCAATTACCATAATCCTCGTCTTGGTTGAGATGGTGCTGGGTGTCGTCTCCAAACACATGTTATTTGTAGTTGTAGTTTCCAATAATGCAAGTCAATGATGTGAGCCAGTGGTGCCATGGAAAAGTTAAAGAGTGTTGGAGAGAGGGCAAATTCCTGGACCAAACCCTAAGAATTCCTGACCAGTTTGAGAGGAAAGAGCCCACTTCAACTTGATGTGATTGGTGTTCCAAGAAGGAGGTTATGCATAAAAGGCTAAAGCCCCTAATGTCCATGGACTTCTCCAGCCAGTCTGAATGCAATAGGTGATAACATCAAATGCCACTGATTTGTCTGATAGTAAGAGCACACATGCATTACTTTTATCAAGTGTGGCCGGGAGCTCTTCTTTAACATTGAAAAGACTGATTTCAGCAGATTAGCAAGATCAACAAAAACTCACATGTTTACCAGTTACACAGCATTCACCCTATAGATGGAAAAGGCAACTAAGATTAACTTGTAATCTATAGTGATTGATGGCCTGTGACCTCTAGCCCAGGGATTAAAATTTTAGTCCAGGCTTGCAGGATCATCCATATATTTCAGGCCAACAAGTAATTACATAAATGACTCCTCTATAGATTAATTGTATCTAGCTTTATTTCTTGTACATTTCCTGAAATTACAGCTTGCAGGCAGGCCTTTTGGACCAAATATAGACATCCCTATGATATACTGAAGGTAAAATGGTGCATCCTTTTCACCAGAACAGCAGAATGGCTGAGTGATCTTTAACAATGTCAGGTTCCAACTTTATCCTAATTTATTTTTCATGGTTGGTAAAATTGGAATACAATTAATATTTCCTTTAGTCAAGAAGATAATGCATTGGAGATACCATTTAAGCAATAAGAGGTATATAATACTATTGTCCTAATTCCAAAAACCTCTTGAGGAACTTTGTCTCACTTAAGTGTTCAAACTTAAGACTGAAAAGTCCCTTTCATGGTGATGAATGCACACCCCTGCCGTGAATGCCCTATCTCTACCAATGTCTGGATCCCTAATGCTGATTTTCGTTGTCATAAGCGAACACAGACCATGTGTTTGTGCCATGACATAAGCATGTCTCACTGGTTGCTGTCTCTTTGGACCTGCGGAGGTGCTCAAAGCACTACCCTCATAGTGGCGAACGGATACTGTGTGGTTGTGGCAGCATACTGTGCAGTGATCAGTAGGAATGAACAGGTCGTCTTACGTGTGTCTCTGGAGTGAGGCCTACAGGCTCACTCATTTAAAGTTCCGCTGCTGTGTGCTTAACTCACCTTTGGTCAGTTTGGTATAGAGTGCAGTGCAGTGCACTTGTGGTACACATGTGATAGGCGCAGCAGCGTGTTTGTGGTACACGTGTGATGGGTGTATCTGTGCCTGTGACTGGTACAATACATGGTGGTGCAGTGCTGTGTGTGTGTGTATTATGTGTATGTGCTGAGTGTATGACTGCCTGTGAATGGTGCAATACATGGAGGATGTAGTGATGTAAGGTTCATGCATGTATAACATATGGATTTGCTGGGTGTATGTGTGCCTGTGAAAGGCCTAATACATGGAAGACTCTGTGTTCCATTTTGCGAGACCCAGGGTTGACTGGAGGAGCATGGGTAAAGGAGGTAGAGAAATCCCCCAGACAGATTTGTGGAATGCTGCAATCCTGTAAACTGGGTGGGAAAAACTGGAGGAAAGGAGAATCAGCATTGTTCAAAGGCTGCTCTTTGATTCAGAGAGAGTCACTGGGAGGGGTCTTGGTACAGCTCAGAAAGGAGACACGGATAAGAGAATAAGAAAGAGTAGGGCTGAGGCCTGGGGCAATCTTTTGATACACCTATCAATGTGGCTGACCTCCAGGTTTAAATCTCTCGTCACTCCCATGGCCTGTGTTGTGGTGCTGTCAGATTTGGAATTGCTTCTTATGTGAGAAACTGCTTTCTGGAGGAAGGGTAGGGCAGAGAAAAGGGCACTTCAAAAGGAAGCAGACCCCCAGCATAAACCTTAAAGACTCAGGGGCAGATTTACAAGAAAGTGACGCATCTGTATAGCGACGCAACTCCAGCAATGCGTGTTGAGGCCTATTCCCACTACACTGCGTCACTACTTACGCCTGCTTCAAGCAGGCGTAAGGTTTTGACGCAGTGGCGTCCTAAAAGTGGCGCCGTGAAATCTTGTAGATTTCACTACGTCACTTTTACGAGGCCTTCCTGCGTGGGAACACCCACCCTGCATACATTATACCTGACGCAGGTATAATGTGATGCAGGGCTTTACAACGTGACGCATCTCCCTAGATGCGTCACGTTGTAAATGGGCCGCAACATTTACCCCGCGGCTGCATCACAAAAGTGACGCAACTGCAGCGCAAAAGTCACGCAAGGGGCTTGTAAATCTACTTCTATGACTCTAAATCATATTTGGTTTCTGGAAATGGACTACAAGAAGGGTAGCTTGAACACCCCCAAATTGTCAACTGCCAAACAGACAGTCGGGCTGTGTGAGGAGGAGAAGTACTGTAAGATTTGTGCCTGTGACCATGACTAGGGACCAAGGCCTGCTAATCCCCCAGTGGGGTGAGGAGACATCACCCAGGAAATCGAAGACCATCTGGCCTGGACACCAGCGCCGGCTTTCAAAGACCAGTTTTCTCTGTGATGGAGAGAAGTGTGTTGAAGGGAGTGAGGTCCAGTGGGAGAATCTGGTAAATTTGATCCTCATAGTGAGGTGTGAGAAGATGCTGATTGGGTCATTGCCCATGTGCAGGAATAAGGTGGCGACCCGTGTATGCCAGAGAAGGGCCCGAGAGACGTAACTGTTGCTGCACTAATCGCTGCTGTGCTGATTGGGCCGTAGCCCATGTGCAGGACCATGTCGGCGACCCAATATGCCAGGAGGGGCCGCAGAGAAACCTTCTGCTGTACCAATTGTGCCGTAGCTGGACTTGCAAAAACAACAATTGATGAACAGAATGCAGAACAATGTCATACATTCACTCCAGTACAGAGATCTGGGCCTAAATCCATCGTTTTTTTGCTCACCATGCCATTCCAGTTTGGACCCAGCCATAAGCAAATCAGTCTTGACCCTGTACCCAATGGGAACAGTCCAGCCCGAACTGCCAGGCCAGGTCCTCCCTGGACTGGAAACAAGCATCCTAGGACTGGTTTCGGCCCCTCATCAGCCAGGATAGCTTGACTCCAGTGGCATGGGCGTAATTTCTACCACATAATTTACCTCAGTAAGCGCCAGCGGCTTTTCGTTTTCTATTGCATTTTGTGCTATTTCTTAGCATAAAATGCATCCTTAAGCCTATTTTGGGTGTGAGGGTGTATTTAATGCTAAGAAAATAGCGCTAAATGCCGGGAGTACGGTGGGGGGAAATCCCACCCCAAGTGCACATAAGAGGCTGCTTGCGATTGCTATTCATGTTTTCTTGCATTTAATGCTGTTTCTTAGCGCAAAGTGCATTTGTTGTGTCCATTTTGGTCACAAGGAGGCATTTTTTAACAATAAGAAAATAGCGCTAAATGCAGAATAATGCTTCTCGTGTAATTCTGCATAATCTTGCAGAATTCTTGGGTAATTCTGTGTGATTTTGCTACACGGAATTAAGCAAGTAGGCCGTGCGCAGAGGAGGAATAGTGACCCTTTATGCCAGGGGAGCCACTGGGAAAAGGCAATGGGCGTGGTCTTGTTGAGACTGTCATCGGAGGACAGAGGCTGTTGTAGTTACATGATCGGGCCCAAGCTGTGACTGAGGACAAACATCAGTAGTGCCACAAACACTCCTATCAGTGGGGGGGAACTCAAGAAACTTACCAGCATTGGAGAAACATCATGAACCCCCCGGCTGCTGCAGGACCACATGTGAGAAATTCAAGGACACCCACCCGCAGCCCTCTCAGGCCGCACGTGTGAAAGACTTACCAGAGGCAGGTGTTGCAGCTTTAGCGCCCGTGAAGGGGGCGCACTCAGAGACTCGGGTCACTCCAATTCTGCTGGTGCAGGTAAAACTGATTGAAGGGCCAGACAGTCCAGGGGTACTTGCCTGCCAGATAGCTTTTGACTTTAATATTGAGTTGAGTGGTACTCCTGAGACTCGGACTACTAGTGGGGATTAACCTGGAAAGAGTTCTTGGCTCAGTTCCTCAGGATCCACAGTAGACCAGGCCCAACAACATCAGGAGTTAAAAGCCTCAACCCCCACAGCTGGGCCCAGTTGCCCCTGCTTGCCTTGTGGCCCTCTGAACGGGGTTCTGACAAGGATGTACATACATCTAAAGGAAAAAGAGTAAAACGGGAGGAAATGAAAGGCATGTCCGGGAGTTGTGTGAGAGGGATGTTTGGCCATGGAAACTCCTGTGAACACCCACCAAGTTTTAAGCTTATGGGAAGTCACAAATGTTTCCAACAGCAAATGCAATAATTCAAGCACTTGGAATTCTACTTTCGTAGAAGTCAAATCATACTTTTGCTCAAGGAGGTTTTCCATTTGCTCAAGCATATTTTTCATTTGGGAAAAATGTATTTTATTTAAAAGTGTAAACTATTCGCTACTTCCGAGTGTATTCTTTTGGAATTCTGTGAACGAACAAGAAAAAGAGAAATCTAGGGCAATTAAGGCCTTAAATCTTCTCTCCTTGATTTAGGGCCTGATTTAGATCTCGACGGACGAAATAAAAAATTATTTGTAAGTAAGTCCGTTTTTATATAGTGCAGCTACTCACCCTTACGGGTCTCAAGGCGCTGGGGGCCGGAGTGGAAATTAAGTGAGCTATTGCCCAGAGTCACATGGTGCTGAGCTGAGCTGCCGCCGGAGCCAGGGATTGAACTATGAACCCTGTGCTCTGAAGTCATCTGCCCTGGCCGCTGCACCACACCATTATAGGATATAATGGGATTTACATTTCAGTGGACAGGATATATATCCGTCACCATTGTGATTTAGTAACCCTTCCGCCAAGATCTAAATCAGGCCCTCTATCTTTATTTTGGTACTTACCCGCTTTATCATGAACTGCTCAGAATACTTAAGTGAACACTTATGTTTTTCTTCCAGTGAGTTTAGGGTCCACATGAAGAAGGCAGGCTCTGGACTCTGTGTTTTTGTTTACTTTTCGTTGAAACATGCCTATGCGCTGAACCTCTGCTAGGTGTATAGAATGACAGCAAGTTATCCAAAACAAAACAGAAAGGCTGATTTTATGTTTATGGAACTGGACCGGCTGTTCCCATTCTCACATTTCCCTTTATCTAGGAAGGCTCTCAGCTCAGGAGTTTATTGAACCTCAAGAGGTTGGTCCTTAACATAAGGGCAAACCATCAATTGTCTCCAACCAATTAGCCTGTTCTCTTATGAGACATAATTGTTGGCCACACTGAGGGTCAAAAGGCCCACTTAGGAAGGCCGAGCACTCTACACAAAATAGCTAGGCTTGTGAGAGCTCTTGACGTTGTCCATAACATCTGGGAATGCTCACCTATGCTAGCAAGCAGTGCCATTTTAACATTTCACAAGCATTCCAAGGGTGAATTTCTTTTTCCATCTGTTGCTGTTGTTATCTGGTGGCTCTGAATTCACAATGCAAATTTAAAAACTAGAATTAACGAGACAATAAATAAATGTGATGCCTATTTATTAGAGTGATGAATGTAACATAATTCATTATGTTTGGATATTGTGATAAAGTAACTAACACTATAACAGCAATTGATGAGTGGTGTTTAATGTAGTTAAAAAACACTTGAACATTTGAAAATCAGTCTTAAAATTGATTTTTCAGCATGCATGTGTTCAGCACGACCAGCGCAAAATTAAAATACCCATTCATTATTAGCTTTCGAAAACGAAGTAGTGTTTGAACTTGATCATCCATGGTAGTTTGAGCAAACATTTAGGTCCTGTTTACTAGTGGGGTTCGATAGCATGAGACATGTACTGCACTTGTTAAATAGCAGTCACCCATGATGTGAAATTTACCGTGTGCTGTAAATAGCTCAGATTCTGGGTTTTCTTCGGGAAATTAGAAGTTGCATGAGGAAATGTCACTTTCCAAAGCAAATTCCGCATGTGGTGGTATTTTCCCTCGATACATTTCAACAGGTTTGAGCAGCCGAAATTTACCCAGCACTCATAATTCCCATCACTATACAAACTCCCTCCCCTTTAACAAAACTGGACGAAGTGTCAATCAAGCAATCACTTTTCATAGAGCCCAACACTCAAGTTGATCAATGGTGGGTTGCCTTGTTTTCCAAATATTTGGGAGTCAATCCGTGCAGTGAAAAGTCAAGAAAGTGTTTTCAAATGGATGCGAAGTAGTGAAAGCTGTCATTCAATGGTGCAGAAAAGTTGCTATACTCACCTCACAGCCTCCTAGCCTGGAAAAAATTCACCTGGAGGCATTCTACTTCTATTCTTAATCCTTTATCTATATTTTGAATGTAAACCCTACTGTTAGGTCAGTTTCTGTATTAGAATCTAATATTTTTCAAAATCATGTTGTAGAAAACATTAGCTAGCAAAAGGCCATTAAAAAGGCCTTAGTTATGCTCTCTTTTATTTGCAAAACTGGATTCGGCAATGTAATCTGGCTCAACCAACAGAGGAGAAATCCAGCCGTGTGAGCAATTCTACCACTAATGAGCAACCCAAGTATGTTCAGCTAGTGCACCTACTCTGGGAGGAATCAAACGCCTGTCCTTGCTGCTGTCTAAGGGAGTCCCTTTAAATGCCCACAAGACCACCCTTTTCTTTATCACAAATTGAGCAAACATATGCAAGGGCACCACCAGCTTGCTTTCATATGAAAATTGAAATGGTGATTGCCCTGAAGAGAAGAGTGCAAAAGTGACCACGTGCCAACATTTGAGGTTTCGGTTGGAAGTAGCTTGTGCAGATGCAGACTGCAATGACCAAAAAGTATCACCTTTTTACTTTTCTGTCAGAAAATTCTTTAGCAGTGACAGGTATTGCTGGGACCCACACCAGATTCAAGCATTCCTGAAACATTCCAGCATCCAGTTTTCATGCTGGGTTTTCTGTTCTTCCTGTTGCTTGACTTGGGATACTGCAGAGATACACCATACTTCCATTGAAGAATGCCAGCTGGTCAGAATGTCTTTGGCTGAAGGTGTGCCAGAGGCAAGCCCATCTGCACCCGTCTGCGATTTTCATTGCCATATCACTAACCTTCCCATACCAGACTGTGAGTACATTATTTTCTCGGAACGCCTGTCCAAGAACTTTACTCTTTTGGGATCCTTAATCTAACAGCCACCTGGCCCTGCGGTCGTTTGGAACTCCAAACTGGTTTGAGGCCCTTTCTCCTTACATTTTAACATGTGCCAATTTCGTCATTTTAGGTGATCTCAATATTCACTGTGATGGCATAAATTGTCACGTGACCTCCACCATTATTGGTGATTTTTAATCACCGGGGCTGGTCCTTCTAGCAAAGGAACCTACCCACAATGCAGGATATCTCCTTGACCCCGTTTTTTCTAACATGGTTGGCGTTATTTTGAAATGCCTGCTTCTTCTTAGCTAGTCAAGCCATTGTTTTTATTTATTTTTCTATTAAGGGATATGTACACAAAGATGACAGCCCATGCATGGTATCCTCTGTAAGAGTTGGGTTACGTTTGACCTGATGGCCTTTAGTCTACGTCTACACAACACTGTGCCCAAGCTGAAGGCATCAACGGATGAACGCTGTTGACTCCTGGATTCATTCTAACTTAGATTCAATACTGCCATTGCAGTTGGACAACAAAGGGAAATCCTGCCCCCTTACTTCATGGTTTACAGGTGTAGTCTTAAAACCTTGAAGAAGGACTTCATACGATTGGAGTGTGTTTGCCCGAAGCATTGTTTCCCTAATGACAAACAAATATTTAAAGAGTCTACTAAACTTTATCATAGGGCATGTAGATCAGCCCGTATGCCTACTACTCAAATAGAATCGACACTGCTAGCAATTCTTCTAAAGACGTTTTTCAGATAGTCTTTTTGAGCCCTTGCCATGAGCCACCACGTCCCTCCCTCTCTAAAGAGGACTGCAATAATTTGGCAAAAATTTTCTGCAGCAAGGTTGCAACATCTATTCTACATTTGATAGCTCAGCCTCGTCCAACTGTGCTACCACAATCACTAGGGCCTCGACAGAAATGTTGACATATTTTCAACCTTTAGATCCCACAATCTTTGTGGCCCTAGCCAAGACTATCAAACTGGGTTCACCTTCCGACCTCTTACCGCTGGACAAGTTCAACATGATGGGTGACACACTCTTCCCAATTCTTATTGAGTTGCTGAACACCTACCTAGCACACAGCCAGGTTCCTATAGCAAGGAAGCACACCATTGTGCTTCCTCTGTTAAAGAAATCCAACCTGGAGACCTTTGATTGTGCTAATTGCCACCCTATTTCCCTTCTCTCTTTCCATACTAAGATCTTTGAAGAGCACATTAACGATCAGCTCTTCTCAATCTGTTCATACGGTATTACACCTCTCTTAGCGCCTGATTACGAGTTGGCCGGTAAATTCCGGCCTGTGTGTAAACTCCTGTTTACGCATGATTCGGAATTACAAGTTTGTCTATATTTAACACATCCAATAATTATCGGATGCATTAAATACCACAGCTGTTGTTCAATTTCAGCAGGTTAAACCCGCCAAAATTTAACAGGAGAAATTGTATGGTATTTACTATACCATGCAGATTTTGGTGCGTTAAACACCAAAATCTGCATGTCATACCACACAAACTTATGACAGGTGTTATTTTTCACACACGATAAATAACATAAATCGTTATTTATCATGTGCAATAAATAACGCCTAAACTCGTAATCAGCGCCTTTGTCTGGCCTCTGAATAAAGGACAGTACTGAAACTGCTTTTTTAGGGGTTACAGAACTTCTGAGGCAGGAATTGGATAGAGGAGGAACCACTGTACTGATTTTGTTGAATATATGTGCTAGCTTCGATGCTGTCTCTCATTGGGTGATCTTTGAAAGACTGGTCAAGGTGGAGACTAAAGGCCTAGCTCTCTCCTTTTCAGTCGATTTTGAGCGGCCACACTTTTCAGGTAACTGCCAAACCATTTGAATCAGCAGTGCACAATCTGCCACATGGAGTTCCTCATGGATCCTCCCCAAGTCCTACCCTTTTTAATATAAGTGTGCGCCCACCGGCTCATATAGCAGAAAAGTATCACTTTTCCCTATTTCCTTATGCAGATGACACACACATTGCAATTACACTTTACGCAATGAACAGTACTTCTTCCAGTATGGTTTCCTGTCTCAAGGAGGTGGCAGACTAGATGTGTCTTAACTGTCTAAAAGTAAATGGTAGTAAAACAGAGGTGTTCATACGAGGCAATCAACCCTGGTTGTAGGGTACCCATTGCTGGCAAGCCAAATTAGGCATATGCCCTACCCCCAGTGAGTCGATCAAAGATCTAGGCATCTGGTTGGACAATAGACTGAACCTGAATTGGCAAATTACCAAGGTGTGCTGCTTTGGACTGCTTAGATGTCTAAGAAAGTTTCTATGTTATTTACCCCTGAATACTCATAAAACTGTTGTGTAATAATTTCTAGACCGGACTACAGCAATGTATTATACTTAGGTGCCACGCAAACCCGGCCAGTAGTGGCTGGCAGGGAACAAGGGTTGAGGAGCGGGGTGTGTGTTGCGGGGGACAAAATACAAACAAAAAACCCCACTTACCTCTTCTGCCGTCCGCGTCTCTCCTCCGCTTCTCCGGCGAGTCCCGGAACCAGGAAACACCCAGGCTCCTTCCCCTAAGCTAATCACAATGCTGCAATGGCACTGAACGACCGAGGCCCAAAAATGGGTGCCATTCCCCCAAAAAAGGTTTGGCAAGTGTTTTTTAGGCCTAGTGTTAATGTGTGCAGGGCATTATGGGTAAGAAAACACATGTGTATCCACAAAAGCCACACCATCCCGGATTCTTCTAGGCCTCTGGTTGTCACAAATGCCCTAGGGTTGTTGCAGCTCACTGTGTATCACCCGACTCAGGTACAAATACTGCAGCCATTGCCATGGAAACTGAAGGAAGTTTTTTGGGACATTCCCCTAAAACTGTCATCTTCAAAGGGAGGGTGGGGGGAAAAACTGATTGTGCCCCTAAGGTTAAGAGATGTGGCCCAATGCCTAGACAGGCTGGTGTCCCACCCCATTCATAATTAAAGAATCACTGGAGTCCAAGTAATTTCTCTGCCCCCTTCCACAGGCAGATTGGGGGTAAACCCTAATCTGCCCCCCTCAGGAAGCAAATGGATTGTGTGCACCCCTGAAGATTGGGGTGGAGTCTGATGCCAGAATGGACCAACCCCAACTCATTCATACAAAAACATAGTCCCTATTAGGGTGCTGGGCTTTCTGCTCTTCCATGGGGGTAGAAAAACGGTATGACCTCCAGCTGAGGGTGCAACCGAATGACAGGATGGTTTGGCCACCCTCATCCCATTCAAATAAAAAAGGAAAGTCTCTGGTGTGCCAGTTGACTTTCTGCTCCATGGGATCAGTGGATTGTCCCCCACGGGGGAACTGAAAGACGGTGTATCCCTGCAGTGCTGCTGGTGCTGCCTGATGCCAGGACAGATCGGACTCCACACCATTCATAACAATTACTCTCTGGTGGGCTTTCTGCACCCTTGGCCTGGGCAGATTGGTTTAATGCTGAAGTCGACCCAGCTCATGGAATCCGAAAGACTGTATTTGACCCTTAAGTGGGTGTTATGGCCAGTTGTCAAGAAGGGCTACTACTGCCACATTTATATAAAAGTAAGATCTTCAAATGGCTCCCCATCAACCACAGAGGAACTGTCACTCAAGCTCTTGTCATCAGCCGGCTGGATTGCAACAACGCACGCTACATAGGAATCACCTCTCAACTCCTGAAGTAACTGCAGACCATACAGAAATCGGCGCCCAGGCTCATCCTCGACCTCCCTAAGCAGACCCATATCACCCCACTTCAAGAAGCTCCACAGGATCCCCATCCAGAAGAGATGTCACTTCAAGATGCTGATCCTCACTTACATAGCCCTACACAACCAAGCACCAGCATACATCAACCACTACTTGAACTTCCATCAACTCTTCAGACACCTGCGCTTTGCCTCCCTTTCCATTGCTTACACCGCCCGCATCTGCTAAAGCAATAGTGGAGGATGCTTCTTCTCCTACCTCACTGCGAAATCCTGGAACAACCTTCCCCTTCACCTCCGGTTATCATCCTCGCTGCTTGATTTCAGCAAAGGACTTAAGAGCTGGCTATTCAAATGATCCCTCCTGTGCAGCAGGGCACTCAGCACCTGGATACCCTCATGGGTGATAAGCCGCACTCTATAAAATACTGTTTGATTGATTGACTGATAAAAGTAATATTCCCTGCTGAGTTTTCTACCATCCTGGGGTGAGGTGATTAGGGTTGGACCCCCCCTCATTCTGCCGCCCCAGAATTGGCTCTAGGCAAGTCGTCGGGGGTGCAATTAGCCATATTGAGGTGGGTGGTCTGCTTCCCCTTCAGAAACCCTTGTGGTTCAGTGGAGTGGATCACAGCTCAGGGATCCAAAAGGGAGCTCAGGGATCCAGTAGGGAGAGGTACAACTGGAAAGAGTAGTCTACCCTTCCCAATGTTACTCATACAAAAGCAATTAGCATTCAGCTGGCTGATCAGTGACCCTGAACACAGCTGCTGCTGCCTGTTGCTGGATCTTTCAGCTTCAGCGGCTTATTTCAACAATATCAATGATGACAGCGTGTTTTGATAAACAAAAAAATGAGTCCCAGGCAGGGGTACTGGAAGCAATTAAACTCCTGGCTGGGGGACCTGATGAGGAAGCATTCGGGTGTGCATATTGAGGCCTTCCTCACTGTTGGGTGCCACAATGCACTGGACATGTACTTAGCATATGAGAAGTAATAGTAAGGGCATATCCAGCGCATCCTTATCATCCAAGAAGAATTTGGTAGATCAAGATATGTCTTTTTTAAATCTTCATAGCATGGTGATAGGAAACGTGATGTATGAAATGGATGTCAAAGCAAGATATGTCTTTTTTAAATCTGCATAGCATGGAGATAGGAAAAGCGATGTATGAAATGGATGTCAAAGCAACCTGCATAGACCCCTAATTAGGCATAATACAACATAAAAGTTGAGAGCTATTGGTAGAACCAAATGTTCTGTTGGGTTAGAAAAGCATGCTGTAAGTTCTGCCCCTGTGGAGGCTAATGCTCTGCCTGCTAGGAGAGAACATTGAAGGAAAGTGGAAACGTAGGCTAATTTAAATCACCATAATCATTGAGAATACAAAGAGAGGAGGATAGTCTTGTTGGAACCATCGCTGCTGGTCTGTAGGCGTTATTGCACCAGAATTTTGGGCCAGTGAAATTAGATTTTTTTTCTTATATTTTCATGTTCTATATTAATGTGGTGATTCAATGTGCAATTTGCTATACATATTTTTCCATTTGTGGTCATGGTGTATTATGTTATTTTTATTTTTTTCTCCATTATTTAGAGGGAATGCGCTGTGTGGTAATGTACGTGGACATCTGTGCATATGTTCTATCAGCTTTTATTTCAATGTAGTGCAGGGATTCTGCTCAGGAACTGAACTATGCTTGGGACCTTAGAATATCAGTGTATAGGGACTGAGTCACCATACCCCCTTAGTGTCTATGAGTCCAAGTCCGACTAGCTATAGTGCCTCACTTGCCCTCCTATCCTTACCAGAGGAACAACTGAATTGCCCCCGCCCCCCAGAACACAACCCTCTCAAGGATCGCAGTAACAGGACAGACCCTTTCGCTCTCTCACTCATACTTGTCCACAATAAAATAAACAAAAGACACGAAGGACGTTTAGAATATTTATTCAAACTATCGTGTCCTAAAATGCAGTATTCTGCTACAATTATAGAACAAATGCATATAAAAAATACCATTAGCATGGCTAATGAACCATATACTATAGAACGCCCTGTCAGGGTATAAGACAGATTATCCTAAACCCCCCCTCCCTTTCTACTGAAGCTAAGTGATTATATATCAAAGATCTCTGGGATTAGTGGCGGACCCTTAGCATACACAAATGGACATTCTACATCTCAATTGCTGCAGTGATCTTGTCTCAGAACTCTTGCTCCATGTGGTTTCTTACTCTCTTGTACTCAGTTATATGATAAGACACGTGTGCTCATAAACAGCAGCTGCATTCTCGTGTTATGTCTAGGTGCTAGTGCCTGACCAGAGAAAATAACAAGGGGAATTGTTGTTTGACCTTGTCTAGTCTGTTCAGACTAAATCCCATGAAAAGAACAGAATGCAAAAACATATGCAGGTTCCGTGTGAAAGTACAGTGCGACACAAACCAAGTATGTTTATATAGTAACGTGTGCAAATGAAAATGCGGACTACGAAATGCACAACCAGGCCAACACAGGGAAAACTACAATGGACCATGCAGGAAACACATGACAAATTTAGAATTGGGATTGTGAGGTTGGAACACAGTGTGAACAACAGCTTCAGGTGTTGGTTACTACTGTTAAATGAAGAATGCAAATAGATGCAGGTTGTGGGATGGGGATTAATAATTGCACAAAGCTCCAAGGTTTCTCAGAGATTCTCAGTTTATTGGTGCAATGTATTTGTATCCCACAATTGTGGAGTGTGCCACTACTACAATTAAGTTATTAGATTCCACTGATGGCATGTTGTCTCTTGTTTCAGGACACAATGTAGTCTACTTCCTCCTAGTGGCACACCTCGCAAGGAACAAAACAAGGTATCAGGTAAGCTGTTCGGAAAAATGTTTAATAAAATAATACTTTTTACTAGTTGAGATTTATTTGGATTCTTTATTAATAATGTCTGAGGTTGTGAATTTTCTACCTCCATCTGGGTAGGTCAGTCAGGAGAAACTCTGCAGACCTGTTTATATAAAAATATATCCCAGGAGCAGGAATGAAAAAAGACGAAGAAAGGAACTGTCCCATTAACCTCTTAGATCAATTGGGGGTGTTGAGTGATGATTAATGTAATTATACTGAAGGGTGATTTTCCTTTACTATCCGGCCTTTTATAATCATTAATACTCCGTCGGGTGGGAGGTTTCTGTAGCTATGAGTTCTAGGAGCCCAGGCTCCCTCCGTTTCAGTGGCATAAGGAAAGCTTAGGGGGCCACGCTGCAAGGAATGGTGAAGGAGCTCCTAGCAATACCATACCCTTGAGGTGACAATCTAGATGACTGCCCCCCCTGCACCATGGGGCAGGCAGGGGTGTCCTTTACACCACTGCTCCTTTTGTGCAATGTGCTACCAGGAAGTTTTCAAGTTATTATTTTGTCAAGCTGGAGGATTAAACTTTGCTTCGGCTAGCCTGGGACTCTTCACAACTCCACCTGACTTGGGCTACAATCCTTCAGGATGCTGACAGGTGTTTTCATTTAAGTTGCTGCTGAAGGAGTCCACCACTCCTCTAATCATGCATCGGGCTCTTCTTCCTACCCCTCTCTTTGTAGGTCTTCCTCTTTTGTCGGGTCTGTAGACCTTCCACTCCCGGGGTGACACTTGGTATCTACATTCCTTTCTCTTCCCCACGTTTGCACTTGTCCTTCTTCTTCTTGTTGTATCTCTCCACCTAATTTCTCTTTCAGCTCCTCTTCTTCCTACTCATAGAATGTGTCCCTTAAAAGCTGGGACAGTCTGGGCAAATCTGGGATGTCTGGTCACCTTATCCATGGTCCTTCTTCTCTGTCTGCATTGTTTTCCTCCTTTCCCCCTGTTTCTTTCTTTTACAGTTTTAAACCCTGGAGGGAAAGAAGGGTTTTTTTTTTAGTGTTTGTCTCTGTTTATTTCTTTATGTTTTTTTTGTCTATGTTCGATGTTACTTCTTGTTTTCTCCTTATAGGAGGTGATGTGTCACAAGGAGTCACTGGGATCAAAGCTTCAGGCAAGTTGTAGTCTCTGTGATGGGGGTAAGGGAGGAGCTGGTCTTCCATGATGCTTCGTCTGATCTATGCACTAAATGATCAAAACAGGATGTAATGGTACTGCCAGAGAATGTGCCAGATTAAATGGGTACTTGAATGTCTCCTGTGTGGAATGCAAAAATATTGATAAAATATTAAGGGAAACCCACACCTCTTAACCTAGGTGTCTTGCTTCACCATTGCATTTGACTCATCCACCCAGTATTCTTAGAAGGAACAGATGGGCTCCTCCATTTACAAAGGACTGCTTTTTAAAAAAAAAAGTGAATGTACCTCCTTTTTTCTATATTGGGGATCCAATATGAGAGATTAAAAATCCCTATATTTGATCCAAAAGAATGGGATTTTTTTATATCCTCTATAGGAATCTATTGTATTTTTAAAAGAGGAATCCCTACATTTTGCGAATGAGTTACTACCCTAACATTGGAGTCAGTAACTTTTTAATGGTTTGCAACTGATACTTCAGTCTCAAACCATTGATGCAAATGTTACTGAATGGCTATTTGGAATAGACGCCCTCAAAAAGCCCCCTTCAAAATTATAATTCAGGAACCATTGGTAATCACATTTTAGGAGTCCATAAAGGTTTGTTCACTGACTCCTAAAATGGGTATTCATACATAAAAAGTATATATCTTGCAGTTGCAAACACTACAGTTCAGCTCAAAATAGGTTAGTACACCTGGCCCCTTGTTCCATGCTCATAAGAAACAACCAAAAGTAGAACTGATCAAGATAAACCTCAAGTGCACGATGAATCATGAAATTCCCCTGTTGAGAAGGGTCTAGGGGTTCCTCTAAACTTTCCTTGCCCCTTTCCCCAGGATGGACTCTGTGTGTGACATGACCAACCTAGAATATCTGTTCCCAGCGCCCCTATAATGCAAAGTTTGAACATTAGCCCTCCTTAACACATTGAAATAGACAACTTTTTGCATGGGAAAAAGGGTCTTGAAGCCTCCCTAGTGCAACATGTTAGCACTATCAAAGGAAAATGAATGACTAGATGCAGGGCACAAGTCCTAAAAAAAGAAGTGGGGGGACTAACCAAGTTAAGCTGCATGCAAGTGACATCAATGGTGCATGACATCACAGTGCGTGACATTGCATGTAACATCACAGAAAGTAACATCACAACCCATGACATCACAGGAAGTCATATCACAAGAAGTTTAATTAGATCTTAAAACCTTAGACATATGTTTAGCAGTTCTATCATGAGTACATTGAAGCGCATTACAAGATTTAACAAGTGAGATTTTGAGTTGGGGTTGTGCCAAAAAAGTAGCGCAACCCGACACAAAATTTGGGACTCAATTTTTGTATTTATTTTAAAAACTCTGCCACTAAAAAACTGCCAGCAGTGGCAGTAAATCTGTTCAACTTAAATTTGTTGCAAAGCCTGCATATTAAAATATCTTATGGAGTTAATGCACCTAGTGCAGAGATCTTTGTGTGCCCAGTAAATCTAAGGGAAATGTAATAATGGTAAGATAACTCTGGATGTTAACGCATTTGCTGGAGAGATCTGTGTTTTCTCCAGCCCCAGTTTTAAATAAAAGCTTAGAGGGTTAATGTGTCTCCTGCAATGTGTCTCCTGCAAAGCACATTATGTAACATGCAGATGACAGATTTTTATTTTAAGTAGCTAGGAAAGTGGTTTACTGCTATTAACTCAAAGATCCTTTTGTTGCTTGCAGTTCATAAATTGTAATCCTTCTAATGTAGCACAGTGAGCTATGAAGGGCATGTGACTCCTACGATTTGTAACCCTCGCTATCTTATGTAACACATTGTGGACATTGATTTACCCACATATAATTTATTGTCAATGTATAATGTTAACATACGATGTAAAGTACTCTGACACACTGCATTGGGATGGGTAGGGCTATAAAAGAAATCCATCAAAATAGTGCCATTTCAATTGTTATTTGTGAAAATATTGGGACAGACCAACAACACATTTGACATTCTTCCAGTGTATGCATATTTCTTACATACAGGGACTGAACAAAGTCAAAAGCATACATCTCTTAAATACCTGTGAAGTGATAAACTGTGTCCTTCTTTGCATTTAGGTGTGAGGCACCAGATAACTCCCAGCCAGGACACTTAAACAAAAGGAGGCCTGATGTCCCCTTAACCTCGGCCTTTGTCTTGGGGCAGCAAAATTTAAAATAAGAAAGCTCCCTCCCTGCCTGCAGGTTGCTGCTCTGAACAAAAGCAGACAACGTGCAGGCATTGCTGAAAGTGTCCTGGCATCTGAAACCTACAGAGGGACAAAGTCAGCATATTTTAGTGGGGTTCAACTTCTTGGCAGGGAGAATGGCATCCACCCTGTGAAAATAGTGAGGGGACACCGTCTTCCCACGTGTACCCCTGACTTGTGCCATGAATAGATGCATGAATAAATTATAAAGTACATTTTTTGATCGGGCAACTTTCAAGGACAAATTTATCAGAGATCTAATCGTATTGAACGTTGCCAGGAGTTTTTAGTCTGCCCGGTTTTTCTTCTTTTTCTTTTTGCTTAAAGCTGAAAACATAGAACACCCCAACCTTAATTTGTCATTTTCAAAAGGTTACAATATAGTGTTTTATACTCCAAATGGCTCCCGGTAGGAACAGAATTCAGTAAAATGAACTTCTTTGCTACATTTCTTTCTACCAAGCAACATAACTTACCGTACTGTTTGTTTCCTTAGCATACAAATGACTTTTCCCTTTGGTATTAATTGAAATTATATGCATTCCTCTGTAATGCTGAGCAAGCCATAGCCATGGTATGTGTAAAATTAAAAAAATGGAAATGCAGAGCAGAATGCTTCCCTCATGGGCCTCAGTCCTGAGAAAAACTAAGGCGAGGCAGCTCTGGGAAGCGGTACATTTCTCAGGTGACTGCAGGAACTTGCTTCTGAGGCTACCCTGGGGCGTGCCAACATGGCAGCGATGTTTGTTAATTATGACACAGGTAGGCAAACGTGACACATTCCAGACCTGTCTTCAAAAATACATATTTATTTTGAGACTAAGTCACTCTTGGAAATAAATCAGCAGTGCTGTCAAATGTATTCTCCCGCGTGGTGTCTGTTGGGAAGGCCGTCGCACAGGCAACTTCATCATTCAGCATTATGGGAGAGGTGAGAGCTCGTGAGTGGTTAAATATTCCATTGGAATTATCAGAGGTAGAACAAACATAGTAGGTGTACAATTGTGCCTTATTCAGTTATTGGCACAATAATGTGAGGAACGTGTTTCATCAAGAAACAACGGCTACACACCTATGCCCACTACTCCTGGCCCTTTGACATACCTCAGTAAAAAATTATTGTCCAGAGATTTTAATTTTTGATTTGTATTTTTGTATCAATAGAAAAGTAATTTAGCTTGGGTAAACATTGCTAAACCGGGCCGAATTTTTCTGAACAACATTTTTTAAAATGGCGGATGTGTTACAGGGATGATGTAATATTGCGGGAACCATGAGATCTATATAGTTCATTTTGGTATCAAAACATAGGTTTAGGGGGTCAAGTAGTTGTATAGAGACAGAAAATAACTCCTCAGAGCAACCCTTCCATCATTTTGCAAAATGGCAGCTCTATAATGATATGTTTTAGTCATCATATTGGTAATTATTTTTAATATAGTTTTTGTTTCAGGTTTTCCGTTATTTCAAATTCGTAAACATGAGCGGAAACAGGTGCTAGCAGAGGATCTTTACCACCTGACAAAGTGTTGTTAACTACAAAATCTGAAGACTACTTCAACAAAGAAAAATGTGTCATATGCCTAACTAATCTTAAAGAAAAACCAACATCAACTGCGGCTGGACAAGAGAGAGCTTGAGATGCTGCAGAAATACGGCAAGAAGAAGTTCACAAAAGATTGAAACTGATGGCTGAAGAGGATCAAATATTTTATCATTGTAACAACAAGTGCTACAAGTTGTAAACAATGGAAAAAAGCCTGGAAAAAAATGTGTCAAAAAATAGTAGAAACTAGTGAATCACAAGAATCTGAGTCTTCTGAGAAAGTGACAACAACAAAACCCAAGGCCCATCCACTTAGAAGATCGATGGGTACCCCTCATTCATCTCAAACAATTGATCGGAAAGCAGATGATATTCAATGTGTTATCTGTGGTTTAGTCAGAACAAGGGCCAAACAGACTGACAAAAGAACAGAGTACAGATTATGTGAGTCTCAAAGGGCAAACATGTTTTTATCTGGAACTGGTTTCTTCCAAGATGATGTTTCCAGCCAAGGAGCTGATCAAAACAGTGGGGTGAATATATTTGCAGTGGATTTGTATGCCCACCTGAACTACATGTGTGCATACATTCGAAAATTTGAATGTACAATGAGCTCCTATCAGCAACGTGACCGCCAGCTTTCAGTTAAGTTTGCTCTCTTTGATAAAGCAAATGAAGTTTTAAAGCCACTCTTGAGTGCTGGCTAAGGATTCGCACTCAGTGAGATCAGAGAAATAATAGTCAACATTGATGAAACTTTATTGATCTATAATAATGAAATTAAGATTGTTCTGGTGAGAATGTACAATGACAGAATTCATTTTTGTCAGTCTAACAAAAAGAATGAGCCACTGATTTGACTCCTGAAGTTCTTGCTACCAAAATAAGATCACAGGATACAGTAAAATCAGCAGGAACCCTTTAGGAAATGTCCTGAAAGATTTAGATTTTGGACTTAATGACAAATTTTGTGATGCCCCAGAGCTCCGCAAATCATGGGGTCACCAAAAATGCCTGATGTTGTCTTTACATTTTTTACATCAATTTTTAATAGCAGCAAAGCAAAACTGTTACAAACTAAAGTTCTTGAGTTTGAAACAGCAGCCGAAAACATTGATGATAGCTTGAAAGATATAAATGAAGAAGTGGAAGACAATCCCATGAACCGACAAGCTTATGCTGTGCAAATGTACTGTCTTTTTCAAATCATGTTTTATGAATTACATCACGGCAAAAAGAAAGCTCAGCTACACATGATGACTGCCCACACAATGTATGACAAGTCCAAAATTAGAGAGCTAATCACTTCAATGAATAGGATTGGTATATCAACAAGTTGAAGTAACATAGTACGGAGCAGGCACCTGTTAGCAGCTCATGCTGTAAACTCTTGTGAATCTGACAGCACACCACTTCCAAGTCACTTTACTAGGAAAGGATTTACAATTGCTGTTCTTGATAATTGTGATTTGAAGACAGCTCTTCTTTGTCTGGAGCATCCAGCACACATGATACTGCAATGGTGCTTTTTCAAGACTGAACCAATTAAGTAGCTGCTGGAAAACAAGCTGTGTCAGCTGTAGGCATAAACAAACAAAGCTGAAAACTTATAACCCTGCCTTGCCAATGTGTGTAAAATCACTGCAAGCCATCAAGACTTCCCAGTCTACCAGAAAGTTTCAAAGTGGCTGAAGAGATGGATCTTCCACCTGATGCTGCAGACCACAAAGCTAATTTAACTGAATTTATCATATCGCTTATTTGGTGCGGACTGAAGGATGAAGAAAAGCCAGTTCCTCCGTGGGTTGGAATTCATGCTCTGATCTCCCAGAATACCGTCCCACTGAAGAAGGTTGGGTTTTTAGTAGTAATATCATCGTCAAACACAAACTGCGCAACAGTATGTTATTGTTATTGTTATTGTTAATTGATTTTTATATAGCACTAATCACCGGTGGGTCTCTAAGTGCTTTTGAGAGAGTTGCCAGAGGTCATAAGCGGGAGTATGGCCGCACAGTGAGGTAAGTTAAGCAGTGTCCAGTGCCTCTGTAAATAGGAACGTTTTAAGTTGTTTCCTGAATGGGAGGTGAACCGGTTCCTTGCGCAAGTAATCGGGCAATTGGTTCCAAAGTTGTGGGAGCAAGACGGAAAAGGCTCTGCCCCCTTTGGATGCAGTGTTGCATCCTGGGGTGGCCAGGCGGCAGGCCTCAGAAGACCTCAGTATGCGGCCCGGGACATAGTTCTTCAGGCGTTCCTTAATGTAGGCCGGGGCTTTGCCGTAGATCGCTTTGTGGGCAATGCAGAGGCCCTTAAATTTAACTCTTTGCTTGATGGGGAGCCAGTGCAGTTTGCCCAACAGAGGGGAGGCGTGGGACCGTCTTGGTAGCCTAAAGATCAGCCTGGCTGCGTCGTTAAGTACCACCTGTAGTTTATTGACAAGCTTTTGAGGAAGGCCTATATATAGGGCATTGCTGTAATCTAGTCTGGAGATGATTGTGGCTGATACGATCGTTTGTAGAGAGGCAGTTGAGAGGAGGGGGACAAGTTTCCGTAACTGTCTCATAAGCCCTATGCAAGTACCGACCACTGTGGTGACTTGGTTAGCCATATAGAGCTCTGAATCAATTTTAATGCCTAGGATTTTCACGGCATGTGCTGGTGTGGGGGTGGCACCCAACTCCTGGGGCCAAAAACGATCGCTCCAAGGGTTGTCTTTTGTGAGGATGACAAGGATTTCCGTTTTATCAGGGTTGATTTTTAATGCGTTTGCAGTCATCCAATTCACTGTGAATCTGAGGATGTTTTGTGCCACATCCTGGGCATAAGTGGAGTTATCAATCCGGAGGATGAGCTGAGTGTCATCTGCATAATTGAAAACACGGCAGTCCATGTGGGCTAGGGCTGTCACCAGGGGCTGTAAGTAGATGTTGAAGAGGAGCAGGGACAATGTAGAACCTTGAGGGACGCCGCAGGTGAGGATGCCTCTGTCTGATACCCGCTCCCCTAACTGAATCCTCTGGGACCGCTCCGTCAAGAAGGATTCTAGCCACTGGTGTGCCGGCCCATGAATACCCAGGGCCGTTATTCGATCCAACAGCCGAGTGTGGTTGACCGTATTGAACGCCGCTGAAAGGTCTAATAGAATCAGGGTGCTCGGTTTTTTATTGTTGGCCATAATTCTGAGGTCATCAAGAACAGATAGCATCACCAGTTCCGTGCTGTGATGAGCTCTGAACCCCGCTTGTCGCGTCTGGAGTAGTTGGCGTTGCTCCAGGAAGGATGAAAGTGTTTTGAGAACATGCTGTTCTACCACTTTCGCCAAGAAGGGGAGCTGCGAAATGGGCCTATAGTTCTTGAGACTAGCGGCATCTGCTCCAGGTTTCTTTAGGAGGGGGGTGATTCTGGCCTCCTTCATATTGGAGGGTAGGTGGCCGGTCTCCAAGGACTTATTCAGAAGCTGCTTTTCCAGGCCAGGAAGGGCCATTCGGAAGATCCTCGGAGGGCATGGGTCTGCAGGAGAACCCGATTTAATGCGATTCATCAATTGTGACAGTGACGAAGAATCCAGCAAAGGAAAGGTAGTGAGTTGCTTGCCGGGAAGAAGGGGGGCCTGATTCTGAACTAGGGAGCTCTGATCAATGGGGGTATTGTCAATCTCGGAAATAATGTCCCTAACCTTTTGCAGGAAGTAGGTCTGGAAAGTATTGCAGTCTAAGGGTGCGGCTGCAGATTTCACCTCAGACTTTTGGCTGAGTTCTTTCAATATTCTGAAGGTCTCTTTCTGCTTGTTAGGCGCGTCTGTAATTCTCGCCTCATAGTATGCACAGTTCTAAATAATTTCCAAAATGTGCATGCTCAGCTTGAAGACCAGCCCATCCTGCCAATTTTCAACGATTAAGGTGTTTTTCATATGGTATCTAACATTTATATGAGCAATCCTCTAGAATTTGATGATCTTTATCCAATGATGGGTGTTTTTCACATGACAAAAGTTGTATTGCGGTGGGCAGGAAGCTATTTCAGTGGATGTGGCATAGACGATGCACATATTGAGGCTTGAATCTTTGGAAGCAAAACTGTCCAGACAGCATTGAGTGGAACTCATTATGTTTGTTCGTTACAAGGTATGCTCATCATATCTGTGGCTTTAGAAACATTGCATTGGAATGCTTTTTGGAACAAGAATGACAAATTAGGTTTTGCATATCTTATCTAAGAAGTGAATAAGGCACATGGTGCACTTCATTCAAAAGACATAATGCAAAGCCAGGCAATGTTCAATACACTCAGTTCTAAATCAGAACACCAAGTTTGTAGAGTTTCTCAAAGAACGTAAAGAAAAATCAGAACTTTGCAAGTACTGCGGAAATGTTTTACCCATGATAGCTCTAGTGAAAAACGTGGTACAGGCTGAGCGGGAAGGTGATTGGGAGCTGCATGTGAAGACTGTGGAGTCACTGATTACTGTGTTTCGTGAATTTGATTGCATAAACTACTTGAGAAATGGGTCCTGTATTTGGAAAGAGTGAAGAAGCTAGAGGTAGAAAAACCATGGGGCACATGCATCAAGCATTTTACCGGTCGCAAACGGGCCGATTCTCAGAATCGGCCCGTTTGCCACCAGTAAAATGCTATTTCCGATGCATCAAGCCCATAAGGCATTCGCAATTAAGGAAATCGCAATCTTTGCGATTTCCTTAATTGCGAATGCAGTTAGGGGATTGCAAATTCCGATTCCCTAACTGCGATGCATCATGCATTCGCAAATTGCGTTTTTGCAATTTGGTATTGCAAATTACCATCAACTTCAAGTTGATGGCAATTTGCAATTTCTTAGAAAAATGCCTGAAATTGCATTTTCTAAGTGCCATGTGGCACACACATATGCCCTTAAGGCATATGTGTGCGCCACATGTACACACATGACAATTTTGGGGGTGCAGCAGGGTGGCCTTTTGGCCCCCTAGCACCCTTCAAATTGCATTCGCAATTTGCGAGTACCTATTTGGTACTCGCAAATTGCGAATGACTTCCTATTCATTCCTATGGGCCTCTAGGCCCATAGGAATGAATGGAAGGCATTCCTTAATAGCGAGTCACAAATTGCGAGTCGCTATTAAGGAATTTGTAGGAATCGCAAAAATGTTTGCAATTCCTACACGCATAAGGAATTGCGATTCCTAAATAGTGATTCCCTAAAAATCGCTATTTAGGAATCGCAATTCCATTCTTTGATGCATGTAGCCCCATATCTCTACAGAAAATGAATCCAAAGACATTGTTTTGGTGAAAGACAGAGAGGGCAGGTTCAATGCTGTGGCTCCAGATATGAGCTGTAATAAACAATCCAGAGATCACAGAAAAGTTCCAAGGGAATTGTTGGTCAGACATGTAAAAGTGAATATGTTGCTCAATGGCAGCTAGTTTAACATGAAGTCCTATCTATTTGCAATGTTTTCAGAGAGATGACAAATTCAAAATTAATGGACCATTGTGAAACTGTTCCTCACTGTGAACTTGTGGGAAAGAGAGGGGAATGTTGTAATAAACATGTTGACAGCCTTCTTCATTTCATGCAGCAGCAAGGAAACCTCTTTGAAATGAGTGAGCCTGTGCGACTACACAACTTTGTGACCAAACAATATCCGGATAACGATATAAAGACATGTCTACTAGATGTCCTGGAACATGGATCGAAGCTATACGCAGAACTGAAGCAGGAGAGATTTGTATTGAAAGAGAAAAAGCTGTTTGACATAATCACTAAAGCTAAACTTCCACGCTTTAATTAGCATAATAAGAGTTTCGTCCAACCAGCCACTACAAATCAGGTTACAAAAAAAGAACTTCCACAAGCACATAGAGAAATGGATGTAGCAAAAAAAAGGGGTGAATTTATCAAGGACATTCTGTTGCATGATCTTCTTCCAACAAAAGCATTATTTTATGACCATGCTGCAACCAAACCATAACAGCACAAACTCGTACAAGAGCTCGAAAAAAACCTTTAACCGGAAGAATTTCAATTAGAAAAGGTGTCCTCATTGAAAGCTGCTATTGTTATGGACTTTATGTCACAATTGCGAATGGTCAAGATTTTCCTCCATGCAAAACGTGGTCATTCAGACTGTTCTACAGATATCAAAGTAAGTGTGCACCTTGCAAGAACTGCACATTGTCTTTGACAGTTATCTTGAACTATCTGTCAAAGAATGTGAGCGAATCAGAAGAATGTCTACAAGTGGAACAATTGGCCTGGTCTGAATCAAAAATTCGACACATACGTGTGCAACTTGATAAATTCTGGTCATCAACATCAATGAACTTTGAGATGTTAACTCGCAAAAACATTGCTGGTGCTTCAGTGAACACTGAATTTCCAATTATTGTAAGTGGAATGATTGTCAATGAGGAGTTTATGCCTGCAGAGATATATTCAAAAGGTAAGGGCCGTCTTGCTCAAGAACTTAACAGCACATTGGAGGAAGCTGTTGAGCCGCATGTGGAGTGGGCTGTTTGAAATGGTTCCAATCGAGTCATAGTACTGTCAAATGACACAGATGTTCCTATTGGGTTATTTAGACTTGTTGCAATGTTCATAAGTCAAGGATTGTCAGAGTTATCGATATGTTATGGAACAGGTGAGAAAAGACACTTAATCGCGCTTCATATTCTGTACAAGAAACTTGACCCAGAGATACCCAGTGTTTTTATCAAGGCACATATTCTTCCGGGTGGTGACACTATGAGCAAAATTGGAACAAAGCTTAGAGTTTAACTGCTGAACCTGTGAAGTTTATAGAAAGATTTGCTGAGACAGAAGAAGAATTTGACTTTAAAGAAGTAGAAAAATACCTTGTGCGTGTGTGGAAAATGAGTTCTGACTGTCACACATTTGACAATCTCTGGTACAGTGAGTTCAATAGATCAGTCCCGCTAAGTGACCTTCCACCACAGTCATATTCTGTGCATGGATCCATTAAAAGTGCGTTCTACTTGATCAGAAGATGTGCAAATGTTTTGAATCATGCATATGTAGAGAACGATCCATGTGAATTTGGTTGGGAAGATATTGATGGGGTGCTAAAACCTATGACATTTCTAAAGCCTCTACCCACAGAACTTACATGTACTTGCAAAACCTGTGCTACAAAAAGATGTCCCTGTCGATAAGCTCTTCTCAAATGTTCAACAGTCTGCAAATGTACCACAAGAGATTGCCAAAACAAATGAATAAAGTGAACTATGAAAATGTGTCTAAAACACTAGTGATAAATATTTTTTTTTTTCATATTCAGATCATAAACATTGATGTATACATAAAAGGATTAAAAATCATTATTATTTGTTTCATTTCTATAAATGTTTCTTCTTCCTCTGTGATAGCCGCCATTTTGGAAAATGGTGGAAGGGTTACTCTGATGAGTTATTTTCTGTCTCTATAAGACTGTTTGACCCCCAAAACCTATGTTTTGATACCAAAATGAAGTATATAGGTCTCATGGTTCCTGAAATATTACATCATCACTATAACACATCGCTATTTAAAATGTCGTCTAGAAAAATTCGACCTGTATCAGCAATGTCTACCGAAGCTTAATTACTTCTCTAATGATCCAAAAACACAAATAAACAAGCATTGGCATAGCCAATAGGTCTCGCCTTTGGGACCTTATAAGTGTTTAGCCATGCAACAGTTGATATTGTTGCACCAAGGAAATTGTGCTGGATAACTAAACACTTATAAGGTCCCAAAGGCGAGACCTATTGGCTATGCCAATGCTTGTATTAATTGTGGCAGCAGCAAGGTGACCTCAGCATTATGCAACATGGCAGCGAGGAGTCATAAATGTTCTGTATTTTCGATAGAATATTTAGGTTTTAAACTTGCTCAGATTCCCTAAAAAAATGTTTACTACGTCATGTGCCCATTTATTTCTCTGACAAGAGCTCTGTGGGTAATCTTAAACATGCGCCTTTTCGAAATCGCACAACTGCGTTTGTGTAGTCATTTATTGCTGCATTGTGTCCTGCAACGCCAATGTCACAGAAAATGCCGCAGACTATCACCTCCCTTTCATCATTTCCAGGAGGTGCTTAGAAAATTTAATTTGTGTCTTTGTAGCTGAACATTGCCATGCCCCGTAGAGATGCTGCTTCGAGAATAGGCCCTTGTTTTGAAGGTTTATTCTTTCGTTTGTAGATATTTTCACGTTCTGTGCTTCTTAACTTTGAGTGTTCATTTGCTGCTTTTCAGAAAATTTGCGTAGGTAGTTATTACATGTTAATATATAGCATTAACACCTCATGGAGGATTAAAAAAAAAAACATCTGTTTTTCAATTTTCATCCATGTCTAGTATTGCATACAGTAAAACATGTTTATATAATGCACATCTCAAACAGGTGTGTTTCTAAGGTCATGGTTCCAGGGTTGAGATGGATACTCCATTGGGTGGTGATGGTCCACTGCAGACCATTGTCCAGCAGAGGGCAGCACTGAAAGCCTAGAGCTGTGCCACCCGTTTGTGTGAGAGACACCGCCCTTGCTGACTATGTTTAGTGCCATTATTCAAAGATTCAATATTGAGTCAGAGGAATTTCTTAATTAAAATTGTCAAATTCTGTTCCATCAAGTAGGACATTTCCCAAAAGCGATTTTTTTCACTGAGTTTTTTTAATCAACATCTTATTTACAATGTTGTTTTTGTGGCAATATGCCCCTTCCCATCTGATTTCCTAACCATTAAATAAAATCTGTAAGAACCTCAATCTTCAATGTAGTTTGAGGAAGACCAGTGATGAATTGGGTTACTTCATGCAACCTGCCACTGAGCTACTAAAGCACAATACTCAATATTAGCATATCGAAAAGCTGTAGTCTTCTTTTACCGTTCTTATTGGTTCATTTTAGGCCCGCCTACCTAGCAGCAGTACTAACAGCGAGCTTCAACAAATGGAATGGCAAATGTATTTGGCCAGTACTTTCTGAAATAAGTAGAAAAGTAATTTGCTATTACTGTGTTCCCATTTAGATTTTAGATGTTGACGGCAATTACATTTTGTTAGTCGTAAAATGCTTATTGGGCACAAATGATGACATTTTGCTGATCAAGATTTCCAGCATTCTGGCCTCTGAGGCATCCAGCCATCTTGCTTGTCGATTTGTGCAAGTCCACTTTCTTGTTTCTTATTCACCCACAGCACTGCTCTTGAGACAAATATTGAACATTTAAGCGCAAGGAGGAGGAGTTAAAATTAAAAAATAATAATTTCTAATCCCTCTTTAAGGGTTGCAGCAGATTTTTGGAAGAAAGGGTAGAAGCTAGACCACTTTCTGATTCAGCCTGATCAAACAACTGTCAGAATGATTTTTTCTAAGAAAGGACAGATACCTATTTTCAGGTTCTGCCATTTCAAAGGGCAGGCATCATTTTTGTTTTTAAGAAAAGGTAGATGTCTATTTTCTGATGACTGAGCTGCAGAATTAATTTTTGTTGCTTAAGGCTTCTCTTTCCTTTAAAACCTGGCTTTCTCTGAATAATTTTCATTTCCATGCGTACCTCTGGAAAGCTGCGTGCTGTCAGAAACAATGCCTTCTTTTCTGCGTGTCGTCGGGGGAGCGTCGGATTTATTTGGCACTTTGGCATTGCTACTAGAGAAAAAAAAAAACACCTCGCGTGAGATTGCGCAAAGCTTCGTGAGCCAGCAGCACGCTCTGCGATGCCAAGATTGACCCCGTTGGGCATTTGGCAGTGCCACCTAACAACAAGCTCACCATCTCCAGTGGCTCGCAGTCAAGACACCATCACGTTGGAGCATCAGAAGTGTTGTCCCCAAAAATAAAAACAAGCGCGCGCCTCGCGCGGCAGCAGAGGGAGGGGGGCCTGCGCGATTCCCTTGCGGGAGCGTGCAGCAAGGCGCGATGATTGTGACCATATGGCGCCACCATATGGCGCTGCGCGCTCCCGCAAGGGAATCGCCAGACGTGCACGCGTTGCCATTGCAAGCAATGCAACGCGTGCACGTTTTTGCCCCCAAAGCTGTGCCGATAACTAAAGGTCTCTCCTATGCAGCGCATGCGCGCTGCGTAGGCGAGACCTAAAAATGACAACCTCTGGACAGCAATTTTTTTACGGAGGTATATGAGAGGGCCGGGATTACACACTGAACTGAAAAAATACCACTATCTTTTTTAAAGATCTGCTGCTGTTCGTTTTTTTTTATTTTCATCTCATTTCAAGAATTTCCTTTGGCTGTCTAGCGTAAACTCAAATAGGTGGCCTTTATTTGGAGTTCTGGAGCTCAGATTTTTTGCAGTTTACTAGAAATTCTCTATTGTCTTTTTTTGTAAATCTCCTCTTGCTGTTCTTGAGCCTCTGCTCCTGGAAATCTGTGCTTTCAAAAAACAGTTCAACCTGACAAAATTCTTCTATATGCTCCAAAAATGTGAAATGTAATCTCATTTTCTGTCTGCAAATATTAACATTGCCGGGCATCTTGCATTTCTACTGAAGTCAAGTAGAAATTGTAAATCATCTTCTACAGGAGAGGGCTTAGGCATGAAGCTTGAAGTGGTTATTGAAGTCATAGAGAGAAGTGCTAGTATATACACATACTTCCTATTGTGTGTGCGCTTAGTTTTTAGGAACTACATCTTCCGCATCAACGTACAGAAAGTTGGTTACAGAGAGTTATTTCTAAGGTATATTCATTCACTATTACATTGAAACATAGAGTGTTCTATGGTGAGTCACATAGGATACTTTGCCCTTTTTTAGCCACTAAATATAACAGACAGCATTGATCAAGAAAAGTGATGAATCAGAGAGGTGGAGCCCCATGTCTCTGTTTTCTATCTTATCCCATTTCCCATTCCATGTTTCTACCACAGGCTGTCATATCCATGTCATATCGCTGTGTATGTAGTCACTTGTGGAAGGTGGTGAGAGTTTGAATAGTGCTTTGATCCTATCGGAACCTGAGCACAAAGGTTAGCACATTCTGACATAAAAACTCAAATGGCCTATAACTTGCATTGGAACAACATATTTACAGTGGCAGCTGATCCAATTTTGTGGTGGTGGGGCAACGCAGGAGCAAGGGGAACGGGGTTTAGGGGAAAATAATTTACTTTTAAAAATTACCTGCTCCTGCGACTGCCGCCTCGGTTCTCATCTTTCAACGCTGCACAGGCTCCCAGGGGCCAATCACAGCGCTGCTTTCATGTGATTGGCCTGAGCGAGCTGAATTGACATTCGGTCAGGCCCAGGGAGCCTATGGCTTTTCTCCAACCTGGCTGTACAACACAGCTGGGTTGGAGAAACACGAGTGTGCATGTCTGTTTGGCCGGCCAAACAGACATGCACACTTACAAGTGCCCAAACACTCCTCCTGCAGCAGGACGCTCAGCAGGATGCCCCCACCCTAACTTCGGCTGGGAGTAATGAAAAATAAAAATATAATATGGTGTTTTTATTAATATTTTATTTTTAAGTGGGGCGATGCTCTTCCGCTATAACGGAGGAGCCGTCCCAGCATGATTATGACAGGAATGCATCTTGTTGGGTACT
The DNA here is from genome assembly GCA_963921515.1 of Calotriton arnoldi. Taxonomy (NCBI): domain Eukaryota; kingdom Metazoa; phylum Chordata; class Amphibia; order Caudata; family Salamandridae; genus Calotriton; species Calotriton arnoldi. Next base: position 1,502,677 of record CAWUFW010003873.1, on the reverse strand, counting down.
TCTTCTCAAGATTCAATTGTCCAGCTCTAAGAGTGTAGTCTGAAACAAACATTTTTGTTTCTACTGAATGCCAGCTCTCTAAGTGTGCTAAAGGAACTATAGGAATTCAACTTCCTTCTATGTTTCTGCGGAAATACTGTGATGATGTGTACACACACGTGTGGGCGTTAGGAGGACTGAAAGGGTGTTTTGCTAGACCAGAACAAAAACCTTACTGATAAAGAGTTCAGATTAACTGTGCCTATTTTACTGATAGTGATCCAGCGGGTTACTAGCAACAAGCATTCATACACCGAATACTCACCTGGGCCCATTCATTCACACTATGCTAGCAATTTCCGCTGGTGGGGTCAGTTGTACTCTTTATCAATATCCCTGCTACCAATTACCTTTTCTGATTGAAGAGTAATGACTTACCAATGGACCCTTTGATAATTGGGAAGTTTAAAATGAGAAGATACAATACAATTCATAAATCTGAAATAATCACTGACTCAGGAAGTTATAAAATATTTATCTAAAATATTTAGCAGAGTAAAATACAAGTCACATGGCACTTAATCGTATATCAAGAAGGAAGCACTCTTATCATAAATTCACCTATTAATCAAAAATGACGGTCCCTTAGAAAGGAGAAGATAGAGACAGCAGTACAGACTAAAGATTTTCGAATATAGTTACCTAAAGGTGTGAAAACCAAACCCCTTGCCAAGGAGTTGGAAATGGGTCCCAAGAAAGATGAAGACCAAAGACCTCTGGACCAAATTCAGGACAGGATAGGTGACCTCTCTACCAACGACGCCTGCGTCGTTCCCCTCTCTGACACTTCGTTCCTCCTCAATACTTCCATGTCTTCTTTCTAATGGAATCCGCCGCCCTCACCTCAGGACCTCTTAGACAGCGATTCAGTCTGCAATCGATCAGCTCGTTCTGTACGCCTGCTCTTCTGTGTCTGTTCTGTGTGTCGTCTGCACTCTGTGCTAACTAATTAGCTAATTCTATATCTATTATACCCTTCTATGCCCATGTACCTCTCATTAATGTTTCAAAATTATGGGCCCACTAGTTCTGATTGGACAGGGACAGGGGGTTGATCCTCACACCATGTCAATTTAGTTCAATTTTCCTAAGCCCATTGTTTTAAAATATTGCCCCTCTCAATTAATACATTTGCTTTATTTCCCACCCATCTCACACATGGTTTATTACACTTTATACATAAAATGTATCATTATTTCAGGACATTTGGTGGAACTTGGAAGGTGATCAGCGGGTCATGTCCTTGGACGCCTTCCAAGTTGACTTCATCGCTTTTCTTTGTTAGTTTTCAGGGCGCATGCGCGAGTCACATGGCTCTCAAGCTTCCGTCTAGCCAACCCAGGCCCATTTTACGAACTAATAGAGAAGTCAAAGAAGAAACATTAGAATCACAAATAAATGTTTGCACTGTATACCTCCTAATTCTACTCTAATCCCATTTAATTGTCAATGTCTATCCCGCATTAGTAGCTTTAAAATATCACATTTTTAATTGCGGCAATGCGTAAGCTTAGCATGTGAGCACATTAAAGCGGCCATTTTAGCATACACTGCGCAGAAGCAAAAGATTCCCTCCAAGCAAAGAACGACGTCATACCACGTGACATGGTTGACACATGCGCAGTAGAGTTCCCGCGTTTTAGCAGCCATTTTGGATTAGACAAGGGTTATTTGTTAGTGGAAAACACATAGGCAAGCGTCACCTAGATAACAAATGTGGTGTTTGTGCATTATTAATAAGACATTACTTAATTTTAGTATAAATTAATTAATACTGTGAGAAAATTGCTTACGAGCAAGTCTTATTTGTGAGTCCTTGCTCCATCAATCCCCTCTCTGATGGCGTTTCTGAGCCATCAAAACTACCCACAACCAGATGCCAACTTAACAAACTTCTGTCACCTTCTCATTTTTACACTGTCTATTTTTATCCTTTCCTTTCACTTTCTTGTATATTTCACTTTTTATGTCTTCTAATTAAATTTCGTCAAATTTCCTTTTCTTTCCTCTTCCTGTCACCCTATATGTTTCCTTCCTTCTACAACATTTACACCATATCATTATTGACAATATTGTTATTGCTATCCCTACTAATGGTACTAATATTTTACCTATAAGTCCTTTTCCTACATTAGCAAGCCAGGTGCCAATTGACGCAATACTATTTTTCCCATACATTGTCAACTTCCAGTGGTTTTAGTTCCTTCTCAAGTTTAGTAATATTCTTTATGTATGTTCCAATTTCTGCACTTTTGTCAGGAATATACGTGCAACAATGTTTCGTTTTCAACATTTTATAAACTCCGCCGTCTTTTGCTAATAATATGTCAAGAGCAAGTCGATTTTGCATAACCATAGATCTAATCGCAACCATTTCTGCATTAATCATTTGAAATCCTCCAGCAGTATCTGTTGATAAACGATCAACCACTGTAGATAGTTTACATATTCTCCTTGAGTTCAGAATTACTCCCACTGAAGGTATCAATGCACCAAATATATCTCCTAAAATTTCTGAAAAACTAGCTCTCTTACTAGGTGTTAATTTACTATTATTTTCATTGCTTCCAGTGTTTCTTTTTACGTGGTATACTTTTGGAAAAACTATTCCAAAATAACAACTTCCATACCACCGTGCAGGAAGCCTAAAGTAAGCCTTATTCCCACACACATAATATATTCCAGGAAAGGCTGTATCTGTTCCTCCTTTTAGTCCCCAACCTCCAAGAATTAAGAAATTATGTTCACATACACTGGTACCAATAAAAACATTGTTATATTCAGTTTTTAATCTATGGAGACAAATTTTCCCTGTCTTTTCAAAATCTAGAGCCATAGCAGCTTGAGCCTTGCCAGGTGTATAAATACCCTCTTTCTCAGCCCAAGGTGGAAGATGAACCTTATGCTCTGATGCCTTCTGTTGGAAATGTTGTCTTCTATCTTGAACTAAGTTTAAAAATACCTTCTCTTCTTCACGAAATGAACATGTTAAGTTGCTTCTATGTGCATGTGTTATGTCTATTGACTTCATGGTTAAGAAAAATTCTCCCATAAACTGTGCATCTTGACTACTAAGCACTGGGTTCAATTTCTTTCGAATAGGAACCTCTGAAAATATCACGTTTGTATTTGAATAATAATACTGAAGTCTCCCTGTTCTATAAAATAAACTACTTAATACGCTACATGATATGCCATAAGTTAAAGGCAAATGATGATATGTTAAACCTTCTGCTACTGATTCAGGTAACTTCATACAGATGTAACAGTCATTAACATCCATGGTATCTACATACTGAAATAATAATTTAGTAAAGACATTTAAGCTAGTATCGTTATCTGTTACAACGTGATGAAAATCTGGTTCATCCTCTGCTTCTATTTCTACTCTGTGACTTTTCAGGTTATCTATCCTTCCTTTAGTAGCGTTATTATTCTTTTTATCCATTAGCATAAGGTAAGGAATTGCTACAATCAGAACTAACCACACTATAAGTACCACTATCAGACTACATATGCATAGAGCACAGCATCTTTTGCAACATTTTCGTTTCGGTTTCCCAGAAACTCCGTCTTCAGCCATTTTGACTAAGAAGATTTCTCTTCTTTCTTTTTCTCCTTTGGAATTTTAATGTTATCAAGGTGGTTTCACTTCTTTTTCATAAGTCAGTTCTGCACTTGTTCCTTCACTTCACTTGTCACCACTTTCACTTGTTTCAGAACTTTCGCAATCTTCGAGAATTATATAAGTCCAATCAGGACCTTTAAACTTATTGTTCACAACTTTCAGTCTTTTGCTTTTTCGTTTTTCAGTCCCACTTGTTTTCCCAGATAAACTTGTTATTTCATTTACTTGTTCTGGATCTTCACTTCGTGTTGCAATATGATATTTCACTCTCTTGATGACACTAGGCCAATGATCACCTTTTCTGGCTTTCTTGGGTTGCACTGTATTTTTGCCTTCCGAGTCTTTTCCAACAATCCCTTTATTATCAAGGTGTGGCACAATTTGGTTTTTTTCAACTTCAGTTTCCCACTCGGTCTGCTCTTGTTCAGGTCTTATTGATGTTTCTTCAGTTGCCTGAATGTGTGATTCTGCTAACTGACCCTGTTCAGGTTTGTCGTCTTCTTGCTTGAAATTTTCGTGTTCAATATTTTCTGTATTTTCTGCTCCCTGAACGTTAGTTTCTTGTCCTAACTGGTTCTGATCAGGGCTTATTGCACTTTGTACTTCTGCAGCCTGACCCCATTCTTCTAAACCTGACTGTCCCTGCTCAAATATTGTTGCTCCGTTGTCGATTTGAGCCCAATTTCCTTTCCCTATCTGGTCCTGCTCAGGCTCTCTTTTAGCTTTAACCTCCCTATCCTGAGCTCGTTCTTCTACACCAATCTAGTCCTCACTAAATTCTTCCAATCGAGCTCTGCTCCTTGTTTTGATAAAGACTTCAGGTATCTCAACCACTGGTATCCAGTCCTGACTTGTGCTCGGTTGTTCTTCTTCAGCTATTCCCGAATCTATCACTTGTGATTCTTCAGCTGTCCAACCTTCAGCTTCCTCAGGTTTTAATGCTGACTGAGGATCTCTTTCGTCAGGAGCTGACACCCTCTTGGTATGGCTTACGTGAATCCAAATAGGTAATCCTGCACATTTCACTGCTGTGTTTGTAACCAATATAACCTGACGGGGTTCACCCCACCTGGGTGATAGACACGTTTCTCTGGTGTGATGCTTCACTACCACCCAATCTCCGGGGTTCAGATCATGCTCTTGTTCAGGCTGCCTGGAAACTGCGTCTTCTCCAACCTGGTGAGAGACAGAACGCACTAGGTCAGCCAATCCTTTGCAATAATCTAGAACCATATCATCAGTTATGTTCAGCAGTTTATTTCCAGGTACATGTGCTTGTCTCATTGCTCGTCCCATGATGATTTCATGTGGACTCAATCCTGTATTTCTATCAGGAATGCTTCTGAGTCCCATCAGGACAAGAGGCAATGCATCTATCCGATCTAACGATGTAGATGCACACATTTTTGACAATCTTGATTTTATTGTGCCATTCATTTGTTCAACCACTCCAGAAGCCTCTGGGCAATATGCACAGTGCAATTTTTGTTCGATGTTAAATGCTTTACAGATTACTCGAATTACATCATTATTGAAGTGACTTCCCCTATCTGATTCCAAAGTTACTGGGAAACCGAACCGTGGAATGAGTTCTCGCAATCATAATTTTGCAACTGTTATGCTGTCATTCCTCCTGGTAGGGTAAGCCTCCACCCACCTTGAAAACAGACACACTATGACAAGTACATATTTCAGTCCTTTACATGGTGGTAACTGAATGACATCTAACTGTAATCTCACAAAGGGACCTTCTGCTTTTCCAATTTTTCCCAAACCAATCACTGTTTTTCTTCCCGGATTGTGCATTTGACAAGTTAAGCACCTCTGGCAAAGACTCTCTGCTGCAGCCCTAACCTTTGGATTGTACCAATTTTGTCTGAAAAGTCGAATCATGGCATCTCTCCCTACATGTGTGTCTCTGTGATACATTCTAGCCATTTGTGAAATCAGGCATGACTGGTCTGCCATCTGAATAGACCCAAACGTCATCATTTGTTCTTCGAGTACATTCTATTTTTGTCCAAACATCTTTCTCACTCTCCTCAACATCATCCTGCAATCATCTCACATCATTCCATGTCTCAGGTGTTGAACATAACATAAGTTGGCAGCTGATTCCCATTCTTTCGACTTTTCTGTTTACTGCCAGTCTGTTTCTGGCACAGTGTTGAGCAATTAAGTCTGCATATCTGTTACCGGCTACCACCCAGTCATCTCCTGACTGGTGTGCGGCACATTTCACCACTGCCAATTCTTTAGGTGATTGTATTGCCTCCAATAATTCTTTTACAAACTGCCCATTTTTGATTGCGGATCCTGAAGAAGTCATAAAATCCCTCTGCATCCACAGCTGGCCAAAATCATGCACAACCCCGTACCCATATTGACTGTCCGTAAATATGGTTACTTTTAAATTTTTCCCAATTTTGGAGGCTTTGATCAAAGCAATTAATTCGGCTACTTGTGCAGATTTGACTCCTGGTAAATAGGATGCTTCGACTATTCCAGAAAGTTCACATACAGCATAAGCTGTACTTAATTTGCCATCCTCATGCCGTAGGCATGAGGCGTCCACAAACAGCTCCCTGTCTGGGTTCTTAAGAGGCATTTCCTGTATGTCAGGGCGCGGTTTGGTACACAATTCTGTGACCTGTAAACAGTCATGTTCTGTTTCATCCCTAACTTCTTCGCAATGTGGATCTGGTAACAGTGTAGCTGGATTGACAACTGTGCACCTTTCTATAGTCACATTTTCAGCTACAAGAATTATTCGCTCATACTTTGTCATCCGACTTGGTGTGAGATGCTGAGTTCTAGTTCTCGTCAACAGTATTACAACTGCATGGGGAATGAACACTTTGACAGGATGTCCCATTACTATTGACTCACTTTGATCAATGCTCATACAAGTAGCAGCTACTGCTTTTAAGCAGCCTGGCAATGCTGTGGCTACTGGGTCTAAAGTAGCAGAAAAATATGCTATAGGACATCTGTCCAGTCCATGTCTTTGCGTTAAAACTGAAAGTGCACAACTTTCTCTTTCATAGCAAAATAATGTGAATTCTTTTGTATAGTCAGGCATGCCCAAAGCAGGTGCCTCACACAACGCATTTCTTAATTTTACAAATGCATTGGCACTTTCATCATCCCATTCAACTGGATCTTTTGCTTTCTTTTTCGTTAACTGAATTAAAGGCTTTGCTAGTAGTGAAAATCCTACAATCCATTGTCGACAGTAACCTACTATTCCAAGAAACATTCTCCCTTCTCTTTGTGTTACTGGCATTTTCATTTGCTTAATTATTTTTATTCTCTCAGATGTTATTCTCCTCTTGCCTCTCTCAATTTGATGTCCCAGATATTTAACTGTAGTTGTACAAAACTGTAACTTTTCAGGTGATACTTTATGACCTTCCTCAGCCAAATGGTTGAGAAGTACAATCGAATCAGTGACACAATCGTCATAGGTTCTAGATGCGATTAATAAATCGTCTATGTATTGAACCAAGACTGAGCTCCTAGGCATCACTACCTTCTCTAGGCACTTTTTCAGTATCTGATTAAAGATAGAAGGACTTTCTGTGTACCCCTGAGGAACACGATTCCACACATAAACATCATTTTCAAATTTGAACGAAAACAAATACTGGCTGTCTGGGTGCAATGGAATCGAAAAGAATGCTTGGCACAAATCAATTACAGTGAACCATTCCGCATTCCAAGGTATCTGGTATAGAATTACTGCAGGATTTGGTACTATGGGACAACAAGGTACCACAATTTTATTAATTTTCCGCAATTCCTGAACAATTCTATATTTCCCACTTGGCTTCTTCAATCCCATGATTGGTGAATTACAAGGGCTACTCAACACTTCTTTTAATATGCCTTGTTTTACCATTCTGTCAATCTCTTCAATAACTCCTGCTTTCACTTCAGCACTCATTTTATACTGTCTGGTATTTGGGAAAATTGCGCCTTCTTTTACAGTTATTTTGACTGGGTCTATATTTGCCATTAGACCTACTTCTTTTCCAGTAAAATCCCATACTTTTGAGCTCACTGTAGTTTTTAACTCTTCTGGTAATTCATCTTTTGTTATCAAGGAGAACATTTCATCTACCTCTGTACCTTGTTTGGCTATCATGAATTCGTAAACATGATCTTCATCCGGGGTCTGTATTGCAACACCATCCGGTGTGCAGAAAATAGTGCAGTTCATTTTGCACAATAAGTCTCGGCCCAATAAATTTACCGGACTTGAATCACACACTACAAATTGGTGCATCTCCCGGAAGTTTCTGATTCTTACTTCTATGGGTTCTGAAGGGGTGTTCTGATCTTTTGATTTGCTACACCTACAACTTGGATAGGTTCTCCAGAGAGAGGAAGGTCTGGGATGTCTTCTGTTCTTACAGTGGAACCGGTAGCACCAGTGTCCAAAAGAAAGGTGATATCATTACCTTTTATTTTCCCTTCAACATATGGACCTGACTGATCTACCGGTAAGGATGCGCCAAGTACGCACTCCTTCTCCCCCTCTCTTAGGCACCGTCATTGATAATCATATGGGCTAAACTCATACGCCGTGACCGCGCCCAGCGCCAGACCCCCTGGTCCGGGCATCCCCCGTGCCCGCCACATCAACAGACGCCGATACGACGCCAGCACCCTCCACGCACTCAACCCCGGAAAAGATCACGCCTGCTACCAGGCCACACCGAAGCGCACCCAAGGGCCCTTCACCTGCCGGAACTGCAGCTTCGCCAGCACCCGCCCCGCCAAACCACCGCCCAGGAAAGAACCCAACTACCTCAGATGCATCCTACTCAACACCCGCTCCGCCCGCAAACACGCCATCGAACTCTGGGACCTTCTCGACTCAACCTCCCCAGACGTCGCATTCCTGACGGAGACCTGGCTGAATCCAGCTTCAGCCCCCGACATCGCCATTGCCATCCCGGACGGATACAAGATCACCCGCAGGGACCGCACCAACGGAGTCGGAGGAGGCATCGCCATCGTCCACAGGAACACCCTCAGAGTCTCAACCAACACCGACGACACCCTCAGCACCGCCGAACACATGCACTTCCAGATCCACACCGATCCCAACACCACCCTCAGAGGAACCCTCATCTACAGACCCCCCGGACCCCGACCACAGTTCAGCGATTCCATCGCTGACTTCGTCAGCACACACGCCATCGCCTCCACGGACTACATCCTCCTCGGGGACCTGAACTTCCACCTCGAGAACAACAAGGACACCAACTCCACCACCCTGATCGACAACCTCGCCACCCTCGGACTCAGACAGCTCGTGACTACACCCACCCACGCCGCCGGCCACACGCTAGACTCCATCTTTTCCACAAGCCCACACGTCTCCTTCAACCACACCTCCGAACCCCACTGGACTGACCACCACTGCATCCACTTCACCTACAGGAAGCCCACCATGCACCACCGCACCGAACAAATGCCTCGCCGCTGCTGGAGCAGAGTCACGGAAGACCAGCTAACCACAACCCTCGCCCTGAGCCCACCCGCTGAACCATCCGACCCCGACACCGCCGCCCGCAACCTCAGACAGTGGATCGACGACTGCGCCAACACCCTCGCCCCGCTCAAGAATCCGCCCAACAGCGACACCAGCAAGAAAGCCACCTGGTTCACCGAAGACCTCCAGGCCTCCAAACGAACATGCCGAAAACTGGAGAAGATCTGGCTCCACGAACGGACAGCGGACAGCTACGCCGCCCACAAGAGCGCCACCCGCAGTCACCATCACCTCATCAGATCCGCCAAAAGGGCCTCACTCAAAGACCGCCTAGACAACAACGCACACAACAGCAAAGAGCTCTTCAACATCGTGAAGGAACTCTCCAACCCCAGCTCCAACACCAACGACATCCAGCCGTCGCGAGACCTGTGCGACTCACTGGCCACCTTCTTCCACCGCAAAATCGCCGACATCCACGACAGCTTCAACACCATGACCGCCCCGGCAACCACCGAGACCACTGCCCCCACAACCACCAACCGCCTGCTCTCCTGGACCAACATCAACGACGAGGACACCAGCGAGATCATGAACACCATCCACTCTGGTTCACCGCTAGACCCGTGCCCTCACCACATCTTCAACAAAGCCAGTACAGCCATCGCGCCCCATCTCCGGAAAATAATCAACATCTCCTTCAAGACAGCAACCTTCCCGGAAAGCTGGAAGCACGCCGAGATCACCGCCTTACTCAAGAAACCCAAGGCAGACCCCAAGGACCTCAAGAACTTCCGACCCATCTCTCTGCTCCCGTTCCCCGCGAAGGTCACCGAGAAAATCGTCAACAAACAACTGACCCGCTACCTCGAGGAGAACAGCATCCTGGACCCTTCCCAGTCCGGCTTCCGCAGCAACCACAGCACCGAAACCGCCCTCATCGCCGCCACCGATGACATCAGGACCCTGCTAGACAACGGAGAAACAGCAGCCCTCATCCTCCTGGACCTATCAGCCGCCTTCGACACGGTCTGCCACCACACACTACGAACACGCCTTCACGACGCCAGGATCCAAGAGAAGGCCCTGGACTGGACCACGTCCTTCCTTTCCGGCAGAACACAAAGCGTCCGCCTCGCCCCCTTCCGATCCAAGGCCACCAAGATCATCTGCGGCTTACCCCAAGGCTCCTCCCTCAGCCCAACGCTGTTCAACATCTACATGGCACCCCTCGCCCACGTCGCCCGACAGCACAACCTCAACATCATCTCCTACGCCGACGACACCCAGCTGATCCTCTCCCTCACCAAAGACCCTCACACCGCCAAAGCCCACCTCCACGAAGGAATGAAGGCCGTCGCCGAATGGATGAGGACCAGCCGCCTGAAGCTGAACTCGGACAAGATGGAGGTCCTCATCCTTGGTTCCAACCCTTCAGCCTGGGACGACTCCTGGTGGCCAACATCACTGGGAACAGCCCCGCCACCCACCGACCACGTACGCAACCTAGGGGTCATCCTCGACCCCACCCTCTCCATGACTAAGCAGGTCAACGCCGTTTCCTCATCCTGCTTCAACATCCTCCGAATGCTCCGCAGGATCTTCAAGTGGATCCCCACCGAAACAAGAAAAACAGTCACCCAGGCCCTCGTCACCAGCAGGCTGGACTACGGAAACGCCCTCTACGCAAGAACGACGGCTAAGCTCCTGAGACGGCTGCAACGCATCCAGAACGCCTCTGCACGTCTTATCCTCGACATCCCCCGACGCAGCCACATCACACCCCACCTGAGAGACCTGCACTGGCTCCCTGTCAACAAGAGGATAACCTTCAAGCTCCTCACCCACGCACACAAAGCACTCCACAACTCCGGACAAGCCTACCTCAACAGACGACTCAGCTTCTACACCCCCACCCGCCAGCTCCGCTCGACCAGCCTCGCCCTCGCCACAGTCCCCCGCATCCGGAAAACGACCGCCGGCGGCAGATCCTTCTCCCACCTCGCCGCCAAGACCTGGAACACCCTCCCCACCAACCTCCGACAGACCCAAGACCTACTGGCCTTCAGAAGACTCCTCAAGATCTGGCTCTTCGATCAGTAGCAGCACCACCCACCTCTTCCCCCAGCGCCTTGAGACCCTCGCGGGTATGTAGTGCGCTTTATAAGTGACATGATTGATTGATTCTGTAAAAGAAACTGTGAAGTTACATATTCATTCTTACCACTTCCTCCTTGGTATCCGATGTCTGTACCCTGCTTTGCTCTGCTTACATTACCCTGTATAGGAGCAGGTGGCAACTGACTTTGAAGATTTACACCCTGCTGTGAGTCATTCTGTGTCTGTGGATTTAAATTATGATTCGGGCCATTATTACTTTGAATCTTTTTACATTCGTTCTTCCAATGTCCCAACTTTCCGCATCCATGACAAGGAAATTTATTTTTAGCCTCCTCTCTACTCATTCATCCTCTTACCTTCCCACCATTTCCCGTGTCACCATTCAATCCAGATTCTTTTCCCTGAGTTTCTGTTGGATTATCTAAATTAATGCCCTGTCATTCAGCCATTTTCACTTGAGCCCACATTACTTTTTCCTGTAGTTTCTTGTGCCTGTCTTCGATATCATCCCCACAATATTTAGCATATTTAAAAATTTCATCTATAGGCTTCCCTTGCCAGCACAACATGTGCTGCTTAATCATCTGACAAATCTCTGGTTTTAGACCATAAACAAAATGATAGACAAACTGACTCATATTTTTGTCTCCAATATATTCAAATCCCCTATACTGCTTGAACACCTGTAATAGACGTTCATAGTAGGCGTGTACTGATTCATTCGCTTCTTGGGTTGTTCTATCTATTTTCACCCAATCTGTTTCTTTTGGTGGAATTTTCCCTTTCAAATAAGTTATCACCTGGTGATACTTCTTCATCACATCATTTGATGGGGCACCTGTCTTTGAATCCCTAGGATATGCCTTACTAGGCCAGTCAATTGTAATTTTACAATCTGTCCATAAATCAGCAGGTACCACTATGTCGAACAAACCATCTAAATCCTTCAACAAAACTTTTGAAACCTTCACAAACCTTTCAACCTGCTTGTACCATTCAATTGGTTTTTCTCTTAACTTTGGGAAATCATTCGTAAATGACAAAATGTCTTGCCTACTCCATGGGACATGGACGAAGCTCCTCCTGGAACCTCCCGCATTGGGTACATCTGCTCTACTTTCCCTGTTTCCTTCAATAAATACTCAGAAGTCGTTCTACTGAAACGTGCCTCTTCCTTTTTCTTTGTCCATCTAGTTTTCCATTTATCCAGTTCTCCCTATTTCTGTAATACTGACATTAATTCTTTCACTTGTAATTTCCTACCAGAAGTATTCATATTTTCTAAATCTTTGTCAGTAAATTCTGCTCCATATGGTCTCTGCAACACTTTTGACTTCCTTATTTCAATTCCCATCTCTGAAGCTAAGTCCTTTAATTTCTCATGGAATATCTTTACATTTCTGGTTATGCTCCTACATACGAACAATAGTTCTTCTTCATTGTAGGTATTTAGACGATCTACTCCTACATTACCTGCTATCATTTCTTCTAATTCGACTTTTAATTTGTAAATGTCCATAATCTTTGGGGGTGAACTCTGTCTGTCTGTTCCCTGTGCCCACCATTCTAAATCTTCCGGTGTTACTACGGTGGCACTTTTAGTTCCTGAAGATGTTATTATATTTACATCCTTTGAGCAACCAGGTGTGGTTCTTCTGGGGGTACTGTTTACAGAGTCTCGAATAGGCAAATCCATTAGTGAAATCATAGATTCACAGTCACTAATGTGATCATCAATTATTACAGCTTCAGGTTTAGGAATATTTACAGGTGTAGGCATAACTAGAAGTTTCGGGTAATTTACTTTGTCACCATATAAAGGAACCACTGGACCAATGGTTACAGGTATAGTTAGAGAATCAGGATGTACATTTAACTGCGTGATTTTCTGTATCAATTCTGCTCTGTTTCTGTCTAAGGCCTCTTTTTCCTTATCCTGAAGTACCCTATTAACTGGTGGATTATGCAGTATTTGAGGTACCAATGGTGTCCTCAGAATTGGTGCACTTGGGGAACATCCACTTGACCCTTCCTGATATGGTGGAGGGTTCTTTAATATTTCTTCCATAAATTTATCTTCGGAATCTCCAAACCCCGTCATATGTTTAGTCTTTTCTTTGCATTTACTCCCTAACGGCTCATCTGTCATGAATACTGGATACAAACCCTCGGTAAGCATCGCTCATCTAAAGTGTTTCATCTGACTTTCTCTTGACTCATTTTGGTGTTTAGGGAAAAATCCCCTATAACCCTTATTGCTTCTGGGTCTGTCACGTTCAAATGCCTCTGTTTCCCATTCTTCTAAGGCTTTGTATTGCGTTAATCTTGGTCTGGGTTCTAGTTCATTCATTCTTATTCTTAAATTTTGCAGAACTCTCCCATTGAAAGTACCATTCTCTGGGAAAGCTAATATTCCATCATCTTTTGTATATTCTATCCAATTTTCTAACCATATACAAGTATGATAACCTCTCTCCATCATCATGAATGATGTGGGCGTTTTTGCTGGTGGAATGATAATTCCTTCTCTAGTTTTGATGGGTTTATCTTTCTTAAAATAATTCTTGATCTTTTGTAAAAATGACATTTTTCTCTTTTTTCCATACATTTTAGGTAAATATCTATGTATTGAATTATATTCTGCAAATCTTAAAAATCTCCTGTCTGGGCGGGTTCCTGTCAAAGTCGGATCACGTTTCCACATACAATTTCCACTATCCACTAATATTTCAATTTTTATTCTGATAACCAATCAAATTCCAGCTAACAATTGTCTCGGAACCAATCCTAGCGCGGCTTTTCAGTGACGTCTATCTGATGACTCCTCCTTTACAATCTGCGCTTCTCTGTCCCTCGCTGTTTCAACCAATCCCAGCGCGGCACTTGTGACGTCAGCTTCTACTCCTGCCCCTCCCTTTACAAAAATCGTACGCTAACTGTAATTCTTTTAATACTTTTTCATTACATTTCAATAACAACATAAAACATTCGCTATCTTGTCAGTTTCTCTAAATAAAAGGATAGATTTTCTCATACTTAGTAAAACCCTTCCGTTTACTAGACATACACTACGAGTAAAACCCTTCTGTTTACTCTTCACGTAAGCTTCAGAAATACCTGCTACTTCTTCAATGTTACCCTTTCTAGGTGATATAACATCACATTTTCATCAGCCTATTCCTTTGCTATCACTCACACACACACAGAGTCCCTAACAAGTACTGATAGCCCTGCTTAACTTTTCAGTACAAATTCTGCCTGACAGATAACCTCACTGCTGTATGGCTTCCACTTACCATCCGCTATTCAAATTTCCCCGGGGATTTCTAGACAACATAAAACAAAACTTTTAAACAAACAGATGTTAGTTTATAAAAGTAAAATTCTCATTACCCAATTAACAAAGTGCAACCATCCTCTGATAACCAGAAAAATGAACCAGCGGGATACTAGCAACAAGCATTCATACACCGAATACTCACCTGGGCCCATTCCCTCACACTATGCTAGCAATTTCCGCTGGTGGGGTAAGTTGTACTCTTTATCAATATCCCTGCTACCAATTACCTTTTCTGATTGAAGAGTGATGACTTACCAATGGACCCTTTGATAATTGGGAAGTTTAAAATGAGAAGATACAATACAATTAATAAATCTGAAATAATCACTGACTCAGGAAGTTTTAAAATGTTTATCTAAAATATTTAGCAGAGTAAAATACAAGTCACATGGCACTTAATCGTATATCAAGAAGGAAGCACTCTTATCATAAATTCACCTATTAATCAAAAATGACGGTCCCTTAGAAAGGAGAAGATGGAGACAGCAGTACAGACTAAAGATTTTCGAATATAGTTACCTAAAGGTGTGAAAACCAAACCCCTTGCCAAGGAGTTGGAAATGGGTCCCAAGAAAGATGAAGCCCAAAGACCTCCGGACCAAATTCAGGATAGGATAGGTGACCTCTCTACCAACGACGCCTGCGTCGTTCCCCTCTCTGACACTTCGTTCCTCCTCGATTCGTCCGTGTCTTCTTTCTAATGGAATCCGCCGCCCCCACCTCAGGACCTCTTAGACAGCGATTCAGTCTGCAATCGATCAGCTCGTTCTGTACGCCTGCTCTTCTGTGTCTGTTCTGTGTGTCGTCTGCGCTCTGTGCTAACTAATTAGCTAATTCTATATCTATTATATCCTTCTATGCCCATGTACCTCCCATTAATGTTTCAAAATTATGGGCCCACTAGTTCTGATTGGAAAGGGACAGGGGGTTGATCCTCACACCATGTCAATTTAGTTCAATTTTCCTAAGCCCATTGTTTTAAAATACCGCCCCTCTCAATTAATACATTAGCTTTATTTCCCACCCATCTAACACATGGTTTATTACACTTTATACATAAAATGTATCATTATTTCAGGACATTTGGTGGAACTTGGAAGGTGATCAGCGGGTCATGTCCTTGGACGTCTTCCAAGTTGACTTCATCGCTTTTCTTTGTTAGTTTTCAGAGCGCATGCGCGAGTCACATGGCTCTCAAGCTGCCGTTTAGCCAACACAGGCCCATTTTACGAACTAATAGAGAAGTCAAAGAAGAAACATTAGAATCACAAATAAATGTTTGCACTGTATACCTCCTAATTCTACTCTAATCCCATTTAATTATCAATGTCTATCCCGCATTAGTAGCTTTAAAATATCACATTATTAATTGCGGCAATGCGTAAGCTTAGCATGTGAGAACATTAAAGCGGCCATTTTAGCATACACTGCGCAGAAGCAAAAGATTCCCTCCAAGCAAAGAAAGACGTCAAACCACGTGACGTGGTTGACACATGCGCAGTAGAGTTCCTGCGTTTTAGCAGCCATTTTGGATTAGACAAGGGTTATTTCGTTAGTGGAAAACACATAGGCAAGCGTCACCTAGATAACAAATGTGGTGTTTGTGCATTGTTAATAAGACATTACTTAATTTTAGTATAAATTAATTAATACTGTGAGAAAATTGCTTACGAGCAAGTCTCATTTGTGAGTCCTTGCTCCATCAATAGTCACAAGGACTCATATTTCTGGTAACGGGCCCAGCACTATTCTTACACTTTAGAACTAGTATTCAGAAATAGTTAAATACATAAAAGCAAAAATAAGTTTAACCTATCAAATAGAAAATTTAAAGAATGCAAATAGGATAGAAGATTATCAAAATGAACAATGGGATGCAGTGGTGGATAAAAATCTTATTTAGCTGTTTATGTTTTGAAGAACTACTTATTGAAATGTTGACTGATATTATCTCCTATTTGTTGTAAAGAAAACAGTACCTTCCCAGATATGGGTAAGGGATTTCCCATGGGGACAGCTGCTATGTTCCTATCTGGAGAAAAATATAGGTATGCAAAATCCATAATTTACTCACTTCCCTACTCCTTTCAAATTTGAACTATAGTACCAGTCACTCACACCTTATTTTCCCTCACTTCTGCAATTCCTACCTCAGTGTTTCTAGTACCTTACTGTACATGTCACATCATCTCCTACCCAAATAATGTTATACCAGTTGCTATATTTATTTAAATACTTGTATATATTCTGTCTCTCCCTCCGCAGGGCTTTTTTCATTTTTTGATGAAACTTTGAACTTATATAAATCTTTTGCTGTCTTTATTTAAGGCACCATGACACACCTTGAGCCTTGCACAAATTATACATAAGTTCAATATTAAATAAATAGAGTATTACTGTAATTTTAGAATGTGAATTGTGGAGACTAATACTACATGGCATACTTTTGCTGAGAATAACCGGTGTCCTACCTTCCTTCGAACCTTCTTCATTCAAGTTTTTAGAAATTGGTGGAGATCCTATCCCTCTGACCCAATTGCTTATAAAAAATTGCGTATAAAAATCCAAGTGCTGTATGCTGACACCTGTGATCAGGCCATGAACTATGGTGGTATAAGACTCTGCTTTCTTTATGCAGACTGGGCGATGATTTCACATTGCGTGATTGGTGGAGAACCCAGTTTACATCGATGGCCTATCACCCACCTACCCCAATCAATGAATGTGATATCGATGTCCTCAAACACTCTACTGCATGGCAACATGGCAGTGTGTGGGCTGTGAGAACAGTTTACTTATGGTAATGAGTAACATATGTCTTTAATAGAAGAGGGATCCAAAACATTGGCACCCTGAGTGTCCTCCTGGCACAGGGAGAAGTACTCTGACAAATGAGTAGTCTTGTGATATTAAAGCACCCACACAGTATTTTGAGCCACTCCCATGGAAAGCTGGCATATTGATGATCAGATTTTTAGGAAAATGTATGCAACACCCTAGTGTGTATGCTACACCTTGAAACATGTGAGCAGCACTCATATTAATAAATACATTGGACCTACTGCTATGGTTGCATGGCACCGGAAGGTGTTCTTTTTCTGTACGAAAGGACGCTTCAGCCAAACTATTCAACATAGAATATCAGGGATCATGAAAATAAAGGTAAAAGGAAACTGGGACATCCAGTCTTCAGGGGGAAATGACAAGCAGCAGGTGGGGGAAAAATCTTATACCAGAAAAGAACTTAAAGACGCCAGTGCAAAAGGCCGGAGTAATCTAAAAACAAAAAGGAAACAAACATAAATCAAGAAGGGGGCGTGGCCAGTTGCACGGCTAGGATGGCTGCTCACCTCTAAGCTCCGCAACACCTCTGACATGGTTCACCGCCAGGGACCCCTGCCATGAGATAAAATAATGCTCACAGGTAGGGGAAGACTGCAGGATCCAGGAGGTGGGAAGGAAAACCTCCCTCTACCATCAAAACAGTGTTTTTCCTAGCCTTTACCTCTTGCCTTGAACGCAGCAAGATGATGGCTTCAGTCTGCGGCCCGACGCTGTGGGCAGCGACATCAATCTCGGACCAAACTGAGGACTGAGAATCTGGTTGTGCCTCAGCCTGAACAATACTCCCTTCAGCTCATGTAGCAGACGTAGTAAGTCCTAGTGATTTAAGCTTCCTCAGCACTAACGGTCCCTCTCACTGTGACGCACTGCTTCTCAACACGCTAAAATTGGGGACTACGTAGGACACCTAGTCTAACCTCACACTGCCTTGCATTTGAACTGCCTTTTCTGCGGAGTCTCCTACTACCTTAATCGGTCTCATGCAGAGTGCATACAGTATAGAAGTGCAATTTTATTCCTGTGTTTTGCGAAATGCAGCTCGCATCCTTCTCTCCTGAAGGTCTGTTCATGTGACGCTGCTCACTGCACTATACGTACATCACGAGTTAGCTGCAGTTGGCCTGCCTTGACCTTCCCATAACCAGAAATTGCAGTTCTGGCGGAGATAGGACACTGACGCAGTGGAAAGTATTCAAGGAGGGATATGGGGCACACAAGAGCAAACTGCCTAGAATTATAGTGAATTAAAATTAATGAATTATAGTGGAGCCATTGTTTACAGGCATCAATAAAAAGGAAATGCATTTTCCCTGTTTAAATACAGTTTAGACTAGCCCGAAAAGCGTGCTCTGTGCACAGCATGGTCAGGTTACAGGTCACAGCTTGGCCGTTCTCCTGAAAGTAGTGGTCATACTGGAGAGATAGATATTATAAATATGGTGACATACCAGGAGAGCACTACGTAAGTTGAAGAACCAGCTACCTACTGCTGCTTTCTATCTCCTAAGCCTCTGGAGTGCTGTGATGTGGCTGCGCGATCCTGCCTACCCCCAACATGTGGTATACTCTTAATTATCCCTCCCAATTGACTTTAGTCAACTCCAGAGGGACAATGATGGAGAGTGCTAGTGGTCACACGAACGACAAGGCAAGTTTGAAATGCTCAAAGCAATCACCACCAATCCCGGAGTCTCTGGTCAAAGGCAGTCCAGACTCCACCTCCACTCTTGAGGCTGTCCTGCTTAAGCTTAATACCGTACATGATATCGCTCAAGGCATGAAAACCAACACAGACCTCCTTCAGGTAGAAGTGGCGGGAATGCGCAAAGATTTTAAAGCGCTAACAATAAGACTTTCAAACACAGAAACAGGAAGAAGTACGGTTGAAGACTTCACAAACTCCCAAGCTAAACATCTTCACAATTTAGAACGGTCCATTTCATCTTTAAGAAGAGATCTCACAGAACAGGAGGAACGCAACAGAAGGAGTCACCTGCGCATCTTCGGGGTGCCAGAAAACATCTAAAATTCTGCCCCTTTGGTTGCTGACTTTTTGGTATCCTGGATCCTAGAAGTATTACAAATATCCTTCAAAAAGGACTTTGACATTGAAAGAGCTCATAGGGTTCCCATCTTTAAATCCAAGGACATGTCTAAACCATGATCCCTGAATTTTAAACCCCTGCGCCACCAACACACGGAGCAAATCTTGGCTCACATGAGAAAGGTTGGGATTATTCAGTGGCAGGGCAACAGAATAAGCATCTCGCAGGATTATGCTAGAGACACTGTGATTTGTCGTAAAGGATTATTGAACCTACTGAGAAGACTTTTAGACATGGGAATCCCTTTTTCCTTTTCAGGTCAGTCGAAATTCCAAATAACTTTCAGGGGGCAAACCAAGATTTTTGTAGAACCATCAGATCTATCAATATTCCTGGATAATCAATCCAAATCGCAAATGGATTCAGATGCGTGACCTGACACCTCCATATCGCAATGACGCTCATGATCTGTTGGACTTGGTCTATAGAGCAAAAGTCTTCTTCCCGAACTTATCCTTTCACTGTTATATGGAGACCAATTTTATCTTTCCTCCTATGTACTTCTAAGGTTACGCTAACTGTTCTATGTTCACTATATGACCTTTCTTTCAGGGATAGTACTCTATGTTTTACACCACACGCTGTTTCAGAATTTAGGATATGATTATTGCTACAAGAGCCCTCCATGATCCCTGTTTGGCTGACAGCCAGTGACTCTATCTGTATGGTGCTGGGTCCATTTCTCGTCTACGTTTGCACACTCACTACGATGCTCATCACCAGTCGACACAGACTATGAATCTAGGACCACTTTATTACATGCTAATGATTATCACCATTCTCATTTCTATGTCACTTCATGTATACTCATCTTGGCTGGTATCTCCTTATAAATGATACCGGTTAACATAGCCTAGCTAGGCTTACTACACATTTTTCATGCACTAAATATATTAAGACTAATCCCTCAGCAGTACTCTTTAACATGTCTGTTTGAATGTCTTACACATTCTGACCTTAGATCTATTCTTTAAGTATGCCACTTACTGCAGTTCTACCCATAATCTAATGCTTTTCTACACTAGTCCTAGCTCTGAACCTAGTGCTACTTCTTTCAATGGTGATTCAATCTCGATGGAGAATTGGCTAGTAAGACTGATTACATGTTCAAAATCCTCAACTATGCTTATTGTTTACTTCATACTAATTGCCTTTATTTTTTCATAGATATGGTCATATCTGTGTGGTATGATGTCCTGTTTCTCTCAAAATGTTTGTCTGTGTTTGAGACATAACTTGGTTTGGAATATACTTGGAAAATTGTTGATGTATGCAATGTTTAAACAGAATGCATAGCCATTTAGGATTATGTGTTTATGTTACTCTTCGCTACACTTTGATAATTCGTAAGTGGTCTAAGGTTTGGATATCATTCTCGTTGATTGTTCTCTTTATGAATATCACACTCGTGGACGGCTTTCATTACAATTGGTGTCTCCCACCTCCATATGTCAACAAAATATTACCCGGCGGGTGTATCTGTGCTGGTCATGGCAGCCCTTGCTGTATTCCGACCACGTTCTTTCCCACGCAATTTGTCTCTTACTGACACCCCTTGGTGGGAAGGGGCTCTAACGCCTCACTGGAATGGCCTAGAGCAAGTGTGACTCCTCACAACTGTTTGCTTTTCCCTAATCCCCCCACCTCCATTTTTGTTTGATGGGATGTCTGCTTCATCCCAATTGACCCTTCATCTCTCTCGATCTCATATTGAGCCCCATGCACTGATGTGTATATCTGTTCCACACACACTGTCTCAATGCCGGACATGAAAGTTGTTTCTTTAAACAGCAAGGATCTTGTTAGACCTGGCACCATTGTCGTGGGTCTCCCCTGCATTTTTTGCCTTTGCCTCCTGTGTTTTTGCTGTGTTTTGGACTCCGTTTTGCTGGTCTAGATGCTTTAGGTACTTTGCCACTGCTGTTCAGTGCCGAAGTGCAAGTGCTCCCTTTGTAAATTATTGTTATGGATTGGTGTTTCCATGATTGGCTGATTTGATTTACTAGTCAGTCCCTCGTACAGTGCACTGTGTGTGCCCAGGGCCTTTAAATCAAATGCTGCTAGTGGGCTGCAGCACTGATTGTGCCACCCATGTAAGCAGACTGTAAATGAAACTCTGGCCTGCCATTGCAGAGCCTGTGTGCAGTCTAGTACTGCCATGTCGACTTGGCAAGTGTCCTCACTTGCCAGGCCCTAGCCTTCCCTTTTCTTACATGTTAGTCACCCCTAATGTAGGCCCAAGGTACCCATGTGGGCAGGGTGCAGTGTATGTGAAAGGTAGGACATGCCCTGGTGTGTGTGGCATGTCCTGATAGTGATTTACTTCCAATTTCGTTTTTCACTATTGCAAGGCTACCTGTTCCCATAGGATAGAATGGGGAGTTTGGTTATAACATCCTATAATCATAACTACCCCTGGGAACAAGGTAGGAAAATAAAGTTTAGTATGCCTGAACTCAGAATGTTAAAATGCGTCTTTTAGTGAGGGTGATTTTTACATTCTTTAGAATGTAGGTATTTTCTTGCTTAGCCATCCAGTGTGCCTCTGCTAGGTTTGTGTATTGCATGTCTGGCTTTGGATGACAGGGGCTGGGGAGGAACAGTGGCTCCAGAGAGTCTGATGAGGCAGGGCTGGGATGAATAGACCTGGGCTGCATTTAGAGTAGGGGGAAGAGATTTCCTTTCACCTGAATGGGCCTGGTCTGCCTTCCACAATGCTGTCTCCACCTCCTGCCCGGAGCCTGCACCAGAGAGGACAGAACTGGTTTTGACCAAGCACAGGGCTTCTCTGCCACCAGAGAACAAAAGATTTTGTAGTATAAATATTGGGGCCCAGACCCCAGAACTTTAGATCATTTCTGGGAATCAAGAGGAACCTTTGCCAAGGAGAAGAGACGGAGAAGCTGAGGAAGAATACTGCCCCTGTGCTGTTTGCTGTCTGGGGTTGGCCTGCAGTGGCTACTTGCTGCCAAGGAAAGGAGAAAAGGACTTTGCTGTTTGCTGTGCCCCCTGCTTGAGGAAGATCTCCAAGGGCTTGAATTGAGCTTCCTCCTGTTCTGAAGTCTCAGGGACACAAAGACTTCACCACCAGCTCCCCTGAACCTCCTTGCTGGGAGTTCTGACCTGCTAAGAGGTGCCTGCTGTTGTTTTGGGCCTCTGGAGGCTGTTTGCCGCTGGGAGCTGGGAAAAGTAACACAACTTAGCGAAGCGAGACTGCTCAGCACCTGTTTCCGACGCATCGCCGAAAAAATTGTCGCATCGCTTGCACGTGGCTCGAGAAATCGCTGCACGCTGCATCGAGTGCACCGATCTCCGAGATCACCACACTGATTTCGATGCAAGGCCTGCTGTGCGGCTGCAAGAATCCATGCATCGTTCCGGATCGTCGCATCGCATTAAGGCGCCAAGTTTGTCGCATCGTTGGGGGACGAAGTAAGAAACCGACGCATCACCTCCCCACGCAGTAAGAAACCGACACATCACCTCCTCTTCGGTAAGGAACCAAGGCATCACCTCCCCTGGAGCAAGGAACCAACGATCACCTTCCCTGAGTGTAAGGAACCAACGCATCACCTTCCCTGTGGCCCGTTTTGTTTGTTTGCGTGATGCATCCAAGATACTTTGTGTGAAAAGTGTCACATCTGCAATTTGCTTTAAACAGAACTATTTCTACCATCTGAAAGTCATATTTTTATTACTGTATTGTGGATTTTTGTAGTTTGGTCTTGTTTTGGTTTAGATAAAGATTACTTATTTTTCTAAACTGGCGTGGTGTCCATTTGTAGTGTTTTCACTGTATTACTGTATGTGTTCAGAAATGCTTTACACACTGCCTCTGAGATAATTGCCTGTCTGCTCGTGCCAAGCTACCAAGGGGGTGAGCAGGGGTTATTTTAGAAGTGTATCCCCCTTACCCTGACCAGAAGCAAGGGTCCCTATTTGGACAAAGGTACCTACCTCTGCCAACTAGAGACCCCCATTTCAAACAGGTCTGAACTACCCGGTAAAAAGAGCTAAGATCCTAGACTATTGTAAGGAACTAACTGGAGACCTGGTTCTCCTCCAACCAGGATATGCTTCAAAGAGGCTTTGCTAATAAGGAGTGGGTGGGTTTCAGACATAGCGTGCTCTCAAGCTAGCCGGAAAAATAATGGGGTTCTTACCCTCATATCTAGGAACTCAGGATTAAACATAATCACAGCAGAACGTGATACTAATGGAAGATGGCTACTTACGAGGCTAACTAATGGCGCTCAGAAGCTATACATTATGAATATTTATGCTCCCAATATAGATGATCCTAACTTTTGGTGTACTATCAACAAAAAACTAGCAGATATCCTGCAAGGGTCTAAAGTAATAGTAGGGGAGATTTTAATCTCCCTCTGGACCCCACCTTGGATCAATATTCAGCGTTTAGGTATAGAATCCCCAAAGTGAAAAAACAATTACTTAACCTTTGCACCTCACATTGTCTGTTGGATGCCTGGAGACTACACAACCCGAAAGGTAGTGACTTCACTTTTTTCTCCCCTCTCTCACTCTAGCTTCTCCCGTATTGATTATCTCCTTGTTGATGCCTCTCTGCTAAAAGACACGGTTGACACAAAAATTCATCTGATAGTTATTTCTGACCATGCCGCAATTTCGATGTCCATCCGTAGCCTTGCTGACAAAGGTGGGAGCCGAACTTAGAGCCTCAATACTGAGATCTTAGAGAATGAAGATGATATTGCGGAGCTCAATAAGGAGATAAATCTCTTTTTCAATGAGAATGAAAACTCTGTTAACTCACCTATAATACTATGGGATGTGTTTAAATATGCAATGAGAGGACAGATCATTAAGAGAATGTCCAAGAAAAACAGTGAAATTAAGGCCTCTCTTCAGGCTCTTGGAGACAATATAAAAAAGAAAGAGGCTTTGTTCAGACACTCTAATGATAAATCCCTCCTACAGGACATAAAACAGTTAAAATACACTTTTAACTCTTTTGTCAGTAAAAGAGCCTATCTTGAAGTTCATGTTCAAAAATCCCGACATCTATTACTATGCAACAGAGCTGGTAAATTACTGGCCTCCCCTCTGAAATATAACAATCTCAACACCCAAATCTCCCACATCAAAGGCAAGGACGGTTCACAAAAAATCAACAAGCAAGACATTATCGAGGTCTTTCGAGAATTTTACCAACAGTTATATACCCCTCAATCGGCATGTGATAAGTCAAAATGCCTTGAATTCCTTAACTCACTCCCTATTTCTACGGTATCGGACGAAGACAGATCAGCCCTGAATAAACCAATAGAAATAGACGAGATGGTTAAAGCAATAAAGCCCATTTGCTCAGGTAAAGAACCTGGGCCTGATGGCTTCCCAATTGTGTTTTTATAAAACTTTCACATCCTCTATTATCAAATACCTTAAAAATATCTTAGATCAATATGCCATATCGAGCAAGGTATCCGGCACGGCTGCTGAGGCCAATATTGTGGTCATACCCAAGGAGGGTAAAGATCATTCTGATCCAAAAAATTTCTGCCCCATCTCACTTTTAAATATGGAAGACAAAATCTTCACGAAAATCCTTGCCAGTAGGCTGGAGGGCCACATTCCCTAACTTATCCATAATTCCCAAATCGGCTTTTTTAAGGGACGTCTCGCTAGAGATAATATCCAATTTTTGCCACATTCTAGAAAAAGCTCTACTATCATCACTGCCAACTGCGACAATTGCTCTTTACACGAAAAATGCATTTGACAAGGTGTCTTGGCCTTTTCTACACGCTGTACCAGAGTCACACAAACTGGGTGACCCCTTCATTAACATGGTCCTGGCTCTGTATGAAAATCCCAAAGCAAATATTAGGGTTAATGGCTCTACCTCCTCTTATTTCCACTTTCACCAAGGAACGAGACAGGGATGTCCCCTCTCTCCCTTACTTTTTTTTTATTAACTATTGACCCATTACTTAGGTTACTCAATGTGGACCTGAACATCAAAGGCATTCAGTTTGGACAACAACATTTTAAAACAGCTGCATACGCAGACGACATCCTTATATTCTCTGAAGATATTGAGATGGCTATTCCTGCTGTAATTAGCACTATCCATGCTTTCTCGAAAATGTCTGGTTACACATTAAATAAGGACAAGACGCAAGTATTCCCCTTAAACCTTTTGTGTCTTCCTTCTCACCTAGCAGATTCAGGTCTTAAGTGGCAATCTATTCGTTTGAAATATTTGGGGATCTGATTCTGTAGAGACCATACGGATACAATACTCTTGAATGAATCTCACACAATTACCAAGGTCAGGGACCTATTTAATGCCTGGTCTCCAAATTCATCACCTGGTGGGCTAGACTCCAAACACTCAAAAATGATGATCACCCCTATAGTTAATTTCTTATCATCCATGCTTCCTTTAAATCTCTCTCCCTCCTATTTTCAGGAGTTCGGCAAGATCACCTCAAAGTTCCTCTGACTGGAATGATAAGAAAGCTAGGATCTTATACAAATCTCTTTGGAAGTCTGACTCATTAAGTGGGTGTAGTCTCCAAACTTGGAACCTTCTTCAAACAGCCTTTCTAGCAGCCCAAGGGACTTCCTGGTTTCTCCCAGACTCGCAAAACACTCCACCATGGCTATATATTGAACGCAATCTCTGCTCCCCCTTTGACATCCTCCTTTCTCACAATGTCGAAATTCACCATACCTCACTCTCACCGCATTCTTTCTGATACGGCAAATGCATTAAAAACATTAGACAAACGACTTCAGGAACCCATCAATCGCTCTAAATGGGCATCCTTATGGCTCAACCCTAAAATCAATACTGAGCTTGACCGTAAAACTGCAAATATGTGGGCCTCTAAGGGAATCAGATTAATAAAGGACCTGTATGATACCAATCATGATTCTCCCCCCTTTCTAGCCCTAGCCAGGAAACACAATCTCACCAGCCTTGACTTTTACAGTTTCCTGCAAATTAAGGTCAAATTATCCAAACTTGAGCTGTCCAAAAAGTCAGCCCTAATCACGATTCTTACCCTCTGGCAATGCTCGGGACATATCGCATCTAAAGTCTATACATTTTTATCTGATCCCCTTCCCCACAAGAATCAATTACCTGTACTAAATGGGCCAAACATTTTGAGAAAGGGGTTTTTGAGCATATTATAACTGACTCTTGGCACACGATTGGCAAACTTTCCTTGCATAGCAAAATTGCACCATCTCTCATTCAGGCAAAATTCTTCACAATTAACCTTTTACATTGGACTCTAGATCACCTACATAAACTGAAACTAAGAGATAATGGCAAATGCTGTAATTTCAAACTTGAGGCTGGCACACACTAACACATGTTCTTTGGGTGCCACCTATTAAACTCATACTGGACATCAATACCAACATGTGTCAGCAGTCCTTAACACACCCATATCCCTGTCCTTCTCTATGGTAATGTTGAGTCCCTGGGCTCCCCCCTCTCCCCTGCCCTTAGACTCTATAGATATGGCCCTGCTGGACTTGCTCTTAACCATTGCAGTTAAAATCATACTTACAGAATGGAAGTCTTTCCAACACCTATCATAGCACACCTGGTGGGCTTGGGTGTCATATCTCCGTGGGGCTCATACAAAACTTTCAGGTAGGCACTCTGCACTACCAATCTCTAGTAGGGTATGGCAGTCCCTGGATAAATACATGGAACTAGGTTCTCAAGATCAATGATTAACCCCGCCACTGGCCCTTACGAACTGCACTGGGGTCATGAAGCAGACATCCCAACCTATACCCTTACCCTTCCTCCTCCCATTTTCTCTGTTTTCCCTTTTTTCTTATTTTTGATGACGATTCAAAGTAGGGCTCTTTTTTATGCTCTTGAACACATGTTCCCTGTTAGTTATACACTGGACACATACCTCTGCTCTGTCCTTGTCCATCTGCTTGACTTTTTTTACTTTCTGCCATATCAACTGCCATCTCTACTCAATTGTACTCTCATGTGCATCCTGTACCGCATTTATTTGGCTTGTATCGCATGTATGTCTGATTGTATGCCTTTTTCTCTTTCAAAACTAATAAAACTACTTGAACAAAAAAAATAAGTCAACAAACCTCCAGGATCAAAAATGCAAATCAGGAGCTAGAACTGCTAAGAAACCATGGAGCATGATCTGGATCTACCTTTGATAGCGCAGGCTTCCATTGCTGGCCCAGAGGTGGGAAGACTCTATTTTGAATTTGAATAGCCACTATGGAACCAATGAGTTTCTGTCTCGGGTAATGATTGACAGAGAGCAAAAAGACATGCCTTCAAACAATTGCCATGAAGAGTTAAAAGGAGACCTTTTGTAAACAAAGAGCAGCAAGATAAGAAATGCAACTGTTAGACAAATGGAATGGAACGAAGGATGGCATTCTGCAATGTGCTAGAACAGCAATAAAGACCTGGGGCCATGTTATAGGAAGTGTTCCTGGGGCGCAATTGACATGTTCTGCTGCATTTTGCACCCCGGGGTGCATGAGCAAGGGCCCTGCTGTAATACAGATTTTGTTGGCTCTAAATATGCGTCAGTGCAATCTTAAGGGAGCGTTTCCTCATTTGCATGGGTATATGATTGCTGTGAGTGAGGGAATCCTTTGCCTTTCCATCTTGCACTTGCGCCGTGTTAGACCTGGCACCATTGGCGTGGGTCTCCCTTCCATTTTTCGCTGTTGTCTCCTCCGTTTTGCTGGTGTTAGATGCTCTGGGCGCTGTGCCACTGCCCTTCAGTGCCACAGCGCGAATGCTCCCTGTGTAAATATGACATGTGAATTGGTATATCCATGATTGGCTTATTTGGTTTACCTGTTAGTCCCTAGTAGCGTGGCCTGTGTGTGCCCAGGGCTGGTAAACCAAATGCTGCTGGTGGGCCTGCAGCGCTGGTTTGCGCCACCCACAGAAGCAGCTTGTAAAGTGTGTCTCAGACCTGCCACTGCAGAGTCTGTGTGCAGTCCAGAACTGCCATCTTGGCTGTGAAGTGCACCCACTTCCCAGAACCCTGAACCTTCCCTTGGCATCATGTAAGTCACCCCTATGGTAGGGTGCATTGTGTGTGTAAGGTAGGACATGCCTTGGTGTGTGTAGCATGTCCTGGTAGTGAATTACACCCAATTTCGTTTTTCACTACTGTAAGGCTACCTGTTCCCCGTAGGCTAGAATGGGCAGTTTGACTATTACATTCTATAGTCCTAACTGACCCCAGGAACATGGTAGAAAAACGAATTTAGTATGCCTGAGCTCAGAATATTAAAATACATCTTTTAGTGAAGTTTATTTTTATATTCTGTGTTTGAAAATACCACTTTTAGAAAGTAGGTATTTTCTTGCCTAAGCCTTCTAGTGTGCTCTGCTGTTATGTGTATTGGCTGCCTGGTTTTGGAGGGACAGGGCAGGCTGAGTCAGACCTGGGTTGAATAGAGAGATCTGCATTTAGAGTACAGGGAGGGGTAGCTCCTTGACCTGAATAGGGCTGTGCCTGGCAAGGTGAATGCTGGCTCCACCTCCTACTGTGTGTCTGATAGCAGACCCCCTCTTTCTGATAGGAAGGATGCAGCCTGGTAAACAAAGTGCTCCAGGACTGAACAGAACTGGTTCTGGCTAGGCTCAGTGACTTGTAGCTTTTGAGAACAAAGACTTTTGGGGTATAAATATCTGTGCTGAAACCCCTACAAGAGGTATTGCTCCTGGACATCAAGACGAACCTCTGTCCGTGTAACTGAAGAAATCTTCAGGAGGTGACTATCCTTGTGCTTGTGTGCTGTTTCTTGGATTGGCCTGCAGTGGTTACCATTGGACTTGGAAGAAGAGGGAAAAGGACTTTTGAGAGAACTTTTATTAATCTTGCTAAAGCAATCACCCAAGGGCTAGGAGAGAGCTAGCCTCCTGTTGAAGTCTCAGGCACATCAGACTTCACCACCAGCCTCCTGATTCCTCCCAGCGAGGATTTCTATCTGCAGGTGAGGCTCCTGTGAGTTCCAGGGCCTCTAGTTCTACTACAGAGAAGAGAGTGCTGACATCGTCGCTAACGCACGTTTGCGAGCCTCCGCAGCCGAAAGCGCCCGAAAAATCATTGCGCTGCTGCCGCTGAGTGCTCGCAACCAAAGATCGAGTCATCGCACCGAGATCATCGCTTCACGACATCGCAGCGCGGACGCCGAGCGTCCATCATTTTCATCGCATCGCATCAGGATCATCGCTCCCTCGCGGAGTGCCATTTCTTCGCATCGCAACCCGATCGCACACGCAACAGGATCGTCGCCTCGTCTCCTCCCTTGCGGCAAGGAGTCATTGCACCAGCGGTCTAGCGTGCAGAAGTTTGTCGCATCGTCTCCACACGCATCAGCAGATCGGCGCATCATCCTCCCTCGCGGCAAGGATTTAACGCATCGCCGGCCTCGCGTGCAGAAAATCATCGCTACAGCTTCTTTGCGACAATTTGTTGGTTTTGCTATGAAATCCAGGTACTTTGTAAGTAAAAGGGTCGCAGAGACCACTGCTTTGAACTGAACTCCTCTTGGCACACTTTGAACTATTTTTGCAGCATTTCAAGAGTAATCCTATTTTTCAGTATTGTGGCTTTTTATCGTTATTGGTCTTGTGTTAAGTCTATATATCAAGATACTTATTTTTGATAACTACTTGTGTGGTGTCCCTTTGTAGTGTTCCTCACTGTGTTACTGTGTATGGTCATAAATGCTTCACACACTGCCTCTGAGATAAGCCTAGCTGCTCGTGCTACGTTACCACAGGGTGGAGCAGGGGTTATCAAAGGGTGTAGCCCTCTCACTCTGACTTAGGAAGAAGGGTCCCTACTTGGACAGTGGCCAGCCATTGCCAACTAGAGACCCCCATTTCTAACATTGGTGGCAGCGGTGGGATCTGGACTTGCATTTATGATCGCATACAGTAATTATAGTGCACACTACTAGTGAGTGCAGACTATAACGCAACCACATACGTTTTTGAGGTTTTGATTCTATTTTTGATTAATATTGCCAGTTATTACTACAATGGGCAAGCCCAGATCCAATGCCTCGGAGGATCTCTCCTGGGAAGAAGAGAAATTAGAAACCTACAATGCCAAGCAGCTCAAATATTTTTGCAAACAATTCACAGTCCCTATCACAGGTCTCACTAGAAGAGAGGAGTATTACAAGGCGCTGAAGGCCTGGCTAGAAGCCAGGGATGCCCCTAAGAATATGGGAGAGCTTGTGGAGGGGGAAGAGAATGCAGGAGAGCAGCAGGGCGAAGTAGTAGACTTAGTAGGAGATAAAGCAATTTCCAGCCCGGGCACTATTGTGTCCGCTAAGGGTCTGTCCCCAGAAGAGATGGAGGACAGGGAGAGAGATAGGCGGCATAATATGGAGATGGCTAAGCTTAAAATGGATGGTCACAGGGACCTAGAGAACAAGAAGTTAGAATTTGAGATTATGAAAATGAAACTTGAGCATGAGAGAATATTGAGGGAGTTGGAGATTAAAGCAAAAAGTGTAGAGATCTCCCCCTCTGGTGGCAGCATACCTGTAGTGCATACTGAGCATAGAGTGTATATACCCAAGGAGGTTATTAAGGATTTCCACAAAAGTGAAGATATTGGGCAATGGTTTGCCGCTTATGAATTAGCCATGGTGTCCCACCGGGTCCCTGAGAAGGATTGGGGAGCGGGGTTGTGGGGATGCTTTGTGAGTGAGGGGAGGGATACCTTGTTGGACCTGCCCCCAGAAAGTCGAATGATTTATGGCCACATGAAGGAAGCTTTGATGACCCGGTATGGTTTGACCCCTGAGATGTATAGGCAGAGGTTTAGGACCTGCAAGAAGCTAGAGGGTACCACGTGGGTTGAATATGTGTATTTTTTTTGCAGAGCAATGGAACGCTGGGTAAAAGGTAGCAAAGTAGAAACTTTTGAGTAGCTTTATGATTTGATTGCATGGGAGCATTTATCTAGTAACTGTTTTCCTGAGCTACGCCAGCACCTGATTGATTGCAAGCTGACTAACCATAGGAAGCTTGCTGAGGAGGCGGACCGCTGGGTGAGCACCCGGGTTCGCAAGGTTCCAGTGGGAGACTTCGCCAAAGGTGGGCAGGGTCCCCAGCAGAGAAGTGGGGGGACAGGGGTAAACCGAGGAGTTCCAAAGAGGGCCCCAAAGTAATTCCCAAGGAAACCAAGCAGTGGTGTCCCAGCCTCCCCAAGAAAAGAAGCCAGTGCCCCCGACAGGTAGGCCTGTTCAGAGGGGGCCCCTTACTTGTTATAAGTGTGGTCAAGTGGGCCACAGATACTATGATCCCCAGTGTCCTCAGAGGGATACTAGTGCACCACCCCGTGCACCACCCCACCAGCTTGCAAGTGTAGCCCTGGGGGGAGGAGATGGGTGCCCAAGAGGGGTGGGATCCCGTAGAGTTGACCCTTGTCTCATTAGGAGACTTTGAGATGGTCCCTAAGCCTGCACTGCCTGATAACACTAAAAAGTACAGGCAGTGGGTGACCATCAATGGCCATAGAGTGGAGGCTCTAAGAGACACAGGAGCCAGTGTAACTGCTGTCAGCTCCCGGTTGGTGTCCAAAGAGCAGGTTGTCCCCCATGCATTCTACCCAGTAGTGTCAGCAGACAACTCAGAGAGCCAATGTGAGGTGGCTCAGGTTCCCTTTGAGTGGGGGGGTCTCAGGAACTCTTCAGGTGGCTGTGAGGCCCGCCATGCCTGTAGACTGTCTGTTGGGCAATGATTTAGAGAACTCCCCGTGGGCTACGGTGGAGAGGAAATCTCACTTAGAGATGTTGGGTCTGCCTGAGTGGGCGTGTGCCACCACTCGGTCCATGGCAGCCAAGGAGGGTGTTGAGAAGGACCTGGAGCCTGAGAGTATGGCCCAGATCCCTGCCTTAGAGAGAAGGGGCAGGGGGCGCGGGGAGCCGGCCCCCTTGGTTCCCACGGCCCAGGAGGTAGCAGACCCTGAGGGGGATGCCCTGGAGCCTAACGGGGAGCAGATCGCCGAACTGGGGGACCTGCCTGAGCTGACCCATTGACAGCAGGAAGGGGGACCCACCAGGGAGGAATTTTGTGAGCAGCAGAGAGTTTGCCCCTCTCTTGAGGGTATGCGGCGACAGGCTGCAACCCAGGCAGAAGGTGACATGTCTGGTTCACATCTGATTTATTGGGAGAACAGTCTCCTGTATAGCGAGCCTAAGGCTGCTGAGCCGGGGTCAGCCCGTGGGCTGGTGGTACCCGAGTGCTTCAGAGCCTTCCTACTGGGGTTGGCTCACGACATTCCATTGGCAGGACATCTGGGGCAGACCAAGACCTTTGAAAGGCTGGCCACCCACTTTTATTGGCCCCAGATGCGCAAGAGTTCAGACACTCATTGCAGGACATGTGAGACTTGCCAGGCAAGTGGGAAGAGTGGGGGAAGATCAAGGCCCCACTCCAGCCCTTTCCAGTTGTTAGTACCCCATTCGAGCGAGTGGGCATTGACATTGTGGGGCCTCTGGACCCCAAGACAGCCATGGGCAACAGGTTCATCCTGGTCTTGGTGGACCATGCCACCCGGTACCCTGAAGCCATCCCGCTCAGGACAGTGATGGCCCCCGTGGTGGGACGTGCACTGATGGGGATTTTCTCTCGTGTGGGATTCCCCAGAGAGGTGGTGTCTGACAGGGGGACCAGCTTCATCTCCCAGTACATGAAGTCTCTGTGGAAGGAGTGTGGGGTAACTTATAAGTTCATCACTCCTTACCACCCCCAAGGTAATGGTCTGGTTGAAAGGTTCAACCGGACCTTGAAGGGCATGATCATGGGCCTAGAAGAGCCCCTGAGGCGTAAGTGGGATGTCCTCTTGCCATGCCTGTTGTTTGCCTACCGTGAGGTGCCACAGAAGTCCTTAGGGTTCAGTCCCTTTGAACTCCTCTATGGCCATCCGGTAAGAGGGCCTCTGAGTCTGGTCAAGGAAGGCAGGGAGCAATCTCCCAGGAAACCTCCCCAAGATGTATTTAGCTACATGTTGGCCTTCAGGAACCAGACTCTGCGTTTCAGAAAAATTGCTGAGGCAAATCTGGAAGCCAGCCAGGAGGAAATGAAACGTTGGCACGACCAGAATGCCACTCTGGTCGAATTTCAACCTGGTCAGAAGGTTTAGGTACTGGCCCCAGTGGAGCCTTGTGCGCTCCAAGATAAGTGGACCGGTCCATTTGAGGTGGTGGAGCGCAAAAGTCCAGTTACCTACTTGGTGGACTTTCAATCTCACAGGAACCCCTTGCGGGTCCTGCATGTGAACCGCCTGAAGCCCCACTTTGAGAGGTCTGAAGTGGGCATGCTTCTTGCCACAGATGCTGGGATGGAGGAGGAGAGTGAGCCTTTTCCTGACCTCCTGTGTGCAGGAGAGAAGGATGGGTCAGTGGAGGGTGTGGTCCTCTCCACCACACTGACCCCTGAGCAGCAGAGAGATTGTCACCAACTGTTTGGGCAATTTTCTGATTTGTTGTCCCTGGTGCCTGGTGTCACTGATTGGTGCGTCCATGAGGTGGACACCGGGGACAGTCCTCCTGTCAAGCACAAGGCTTACGGAGTGACTGACAGGGTCAGGGCTTGCATTAAGGAGGAGGTCTCCAAAATGTTTGCCCTAGGGTTGATTGAGTCCTCTAGCAGCCCTTGGTCCAGCCCCGTGGTTTTGGTACCAAAAGCTGCAACGCCTGGTGCCAGACCTGAACTTAGGTTCTGTGTGGACTACCAAGGTCTCAATTTGGTCACAAAGACAGACGCGCACCCCATCCCCAGAGCTGATGAGCTCATAGATCGGCTAGGGGCTGCCCGGTACCTCAGCACGTTTGATCCGACGTCTGGGTACTGGCAGATCGCCTTAACTGATGGGGCAAAAGAGAGGTCAGCATTCTCCACACCAGATGGGCACTACCAGTTCCGTGTGATGCCCTTTGGGATGAAGAATGCCCCTGCCACCTTTCAGAGGTTGGTCAACCAGGTGTTGGTTGGGCTGGAGGATTTCAGTGCCGCCTACCTGGATGACATTGCAGTGTTCAGTTCCTCCTGGGAGGACCACTTGCGCCACCTCTGGGAAGTGTTGATGGCGCTGCGCAGAGCAGGCCTCACAATCAAGGCCAGTAAGTGCCAGATTGGGCAGGGTTCTGTGGTGTATTTGGGACACCAGGTGGGGAGTGGCCAAGTGGCGCCCCTGCAGCCCAAGATTGAAACCATCCTGGCTTGGGAGCCCCCAAGGACCCAGACCCAGGTGAGGGCCTTCTTAGGACTCACGGGTTACTACAGGAGGTTTGTCAAGGGGTATGGCAACATTGTTGCACCCTTGACTGAGCTGACTTCCAAAAAGCAGCCAAAGATTGTGAACTGGACTGACACCTGTCAGAAAGCTTTTGATGCCCTCAAGACTGCCATGTGTACAGCACCCGTACTCCAGGCGCCCAATTTTGCTAAGGAATTTATTGTCCAGACAGACGCTTCAGAGCATGGGGTGGGGGCCGTTCTGTCACAGATAAATGAGGAGGGATTAGACCAACCTGTAGCCTTCATCAGTAGAAGGTTACTTCCACGGGAACAGAGGTGGAGTGCAATTGAGCGTGAGGCATTTGCTGTGGTCTGGGCAATGAAGAAGCTGAGACCATACCTGTTTGGGACTCACTTCCGGGTTCAGACAGACCACAGGCCCCTCAGATGGTTGATGCAGATGAGGGGTGAGAATCCGAAGTTGTTGAGGTGGTCCATTTCCCTACAGGGTATGGACTTCATGGTGGAACACCGCCCTGGTACAGAACACGCCAATGCTGATGGTCTGTCCAGATTTTTCCGCCTTAGTGATGAGAACTCCCCAGGGGATGGGTAGTTCTCCCCACATTTCAGCTGGAGGGGACACGTGTTAGACCTGGCACCATTGGCGTGGGTCTCCCTTCCATTTTTCGCTGTTGTCTCCTCCGTTTTGCTGGTGTTAGATGCTCTGGGCGCTGTGCCACTGCCCTTCAGTGCCACAGCGCGAATGCTCCCTGTGTAAATATGACATGTGAATTGGTATATCCCTGATTGGCTTATTTGGTTTACCTGTTAGTCCCTAGTAGTGTGGCCTATGTGTGCCCAGGGCTGGTAAACCAAATGCTGCTGGTGGGCCTGCAGCACTGATGTGTGCCACCCACAGAAGCAGCTTGTAAAGTGTGTCTCAGACCTGCCACTGCAGTGTCTGTGTGCAGTCCAGAACTGCCATCTTGGCTGTGAAGTGCACCCACTTCCCAGCCCCTGAACCTTCCCTTGGCATCATGTAAGTCACCCCTATGGTAGGGTGCATTGTGTGTGTAAGGTAGGACATGCCTTGGTGTGTGTAGCATGTCCTGGTAGTGAATTACACCCAATTTCGTTTTTCACTACTGTAAGGCTACCTGTTCCCCATAGGCTAGAATGGGCAGTTTGACTATTACATTCTATAGTCCTAACTGACCCCAGGAACATGGTAGAAAAACGAATTTAGTATGCCTGAGCTCAGAATATTAAAATACATCTTTTAGTGAAGTTTATTTTTATATTCTGTGTTTGAAAATACCACTTTTAGAAAGTAGGTATTTTCTTGCCTAAGCCTTCCAGTGAGCTCTGCTGTTATGTGTATTGGCTGTCTGGTTTTGGAGGGACAGGGCAGGCTGAGTCAGACCTGGGTTGAATAGAGAGATCTGCATTTAGAGTACGGGGAGGGGTAGCTCCTTGACCTGAATAGGGCTGTGCCTGGCAAGGTGAATGCTGGCTCCACCTCCTACTGTGTGTCTGATAGCAGACCCCTCTTTCTGAAAGGAAGGATGCAGCCTGGTAAACAAAGTGCTCCAGGACTGAACAGAACTGGTTCTGGCTAGGCTCAGTGACTTGTAGCTTTTGAGAAAAAAGACTTTTGGGGTATAAATATCTGTGCTGAAACCCCTACAAGAGGTATTGCTCCTGGACATCAAGACGAACCTCTGTCTGTGTAACTGAAGGAATCTGCAGGAGGTGACTATCCTTGTGCTTGTGTGCTGTTTCTTGGATTGGCCTGCAGTGGTTACCATTGGACTTGGAAGAAGAGGGAAAAGGACTTTTGAGAGAACTTTTATTAATCTTGCTAAAGCAATCACCCAAGGGCTAGGAGAGAGCTAGCCTCCTGTTGAAGTCTCAGGCACATCAGACTTCACCACAAGCCTCCTGATTCCTCCCAGCGAGGATTTCTATCTGCAGGTGAGGCTCCTGTGAGTTCCAGGGCCTCTAGTTCTACTACAGAGAAGAGAGTGCTGACATCGTCGCTAACGCACGTTTGCGAGCCGCCGCAGCCGAAAGCGCCCGAAAAATCATCGCGCTGCTGCCGCCGAGTGCTCGCAACCAAAGATCGAGTCATCGCACCGAGATCATCGCTTCACGACATCGCAGCGCAGACGCAGAGCGTCCGCCATTTTCATCGCATCGCATCAGGATCGTCGCTCCCTCGCGGAGCGCCATTTCTTCGCATCGCAACCCGATCGCACACGCAACATGATCGTCGCCTCTTCTCCTCCCTTGCGGCAAGGAGTCATCGCACCAGCGGTCTAGCGTGCAGAAGTTTGTCGCATCGTCTCCACACGCATCAGCAGATCGGCGCATCATCCTCCCTCGCGGCAAGGATTTAACGCATCACCGGCCTCGCATGCAGAAAATCATCGCTACAGCTTCTTTGCGACAATTTGTTGGTTTTGCTACGAAATCCAGGTACTTTGTAAGTAAAAGGGTCGCAGAGGCCACTGCTTTGAACTGAACTCCTCTTGGCACACTTTGAACTATTTTTGCAGGATTTCAAGAGTAATCCTATTTTTCAGTATTGTGGCTTTTTATCGTTATTGGTCTTGTGTTAAGTCTATATATAAAGATACTTATTTTTGATAACTACTTGTGTGGTGTCCCTTTGTAGTGTTCCTCACTGTGTTACTGTGTATGGTCATAAATGCTTCACACACTGCCTCTGAGATAAGCCTAGCTGCTCGTGCTACGTTACCACAGGGTGGAGCAGGGGTTATCAAAGGGTGTAGCCCTCTCACTCTGACTTAGGAAAAAGGGTCCCTACTTGGACAGTGGCCAGCCATTGCCAACTAGAGACCCCCATTTCTAACACGCCATATTACAGATGCGGGCTTAGAGGCATAAAAGTCAGAAAGGGGTGCACATTATGTGAGCCCTCTTTTATTGACCTCTGGATAGCACTTCTTGGAAAGGGGGAATCGGGGTCCCAGAACCTACAAGCTTTCCCCCAGCAAGTCAGAGTAGTCACCCCTTTAAAAAGGAAGAGGAAAAGTTGCTGTCAGCACAGTGAACTTCAAACAGCTGGTGTGTCTTTCACTAATGTTCTTCTCTGGTTGCTGGGATAGCTTCACTCCAGCACTAGTAACAGCGCATTTGCTGTGATACAGCAGACTATCCTCCCTGCACCCAGAGTGCAGACTTAAGCATGTGCCAGGGCAGTGGTTAGGACAGGGCCCTGTATCGGTAATGCAGATCCTGGAATATGAAAAGTACCATCTGAGTGCATGTGGTGGAAACAGAAGGACACATAATGCGAAAGGCAGAATTGTTAGGGCCAGCAATACAAACAAATCCATGTAAGGGGGAGTCAAGGTTAACCGGAGTGGGTAAACACCTCAACCTTCTCAAGAATGTCAGCAAGTGAATGCAAAGAGTGTGCAGTGATTACAGAAGCCAAATGGGAGTGGTATGTAAGGTACTGGTCCACGGAGATGGACGCAGAAGATTCACAACACACATGAGAATTGAAAGAGATAGCTAGTGGCTGAATGATGTCTGGGGACCATAGCACAAATGAGATAAAGGTCCCGTGGAGAACACATTCTTCGTCTGCTTCGTGACAAGTACCCTGGCACAAGAAGGCTGCCCCTGACCATTTAAAAGCATAAAATGTGATTTTCTGTAATGTGAATTGTAGTATCGAAAGATATGCATGGAATTAAAAGTTATACCTTGATTGTGAGTAGAGGTTGATAGGGCAATAAAAGAAGGGTAAAAGAAACTGACAGAGAAAGTAAGACAAAATCAAGCTCAGCAGCGGCCCATTCTTAAGGGTGGAAGGGCCCTGCCTCCCCTGCTTTTGGCAAACATGAAGAGTGTCTGTCAGGCTGAGCAAAGTGGCGAGGTGGGCAGGGCCAGACTGGCCGTTGCAGGCACCGGGTGTTTCCCCGGTAGGCTGCCAGGGAGGGGGCCGGTTTTAGGCCCTGGGGGGCCGTTTTTGTTACCGGCGGCCGGCAATATCGGCCCCCTGTAACAAAAACGGCCGAAATCGGCCGTATCAAACAGCTCGACCGCACCCCCCTTCTCACCCCCAGGGGGGCCGGCCGAGCTGTTTGCCAGGGCCGGTTTTGTTTCAAAGTCCGGCCCTGGAGGTGGGATCAGCAGCTCTCACTAACCCAATCCTACTCTATGATAAGTAAGGGACTGATGTCCAAGATCAACCAATGAGGGAAGGTGGCAGTCAGAATCCTCCAGGAAC
Organism: Calotriton arnoldi; assembly: GCA_963921515.1. Taxonomy (NCBI): domain Eukaryota; kingdom Metazoa; phylum Chordata; class Amphibia; order Caudata; family Salamandridae; genus Calotriton; species Calotriton arnoldi. The sequence continues at coordinate 1,463,553 of CAWUFW010003873.1, read as the reverse complement.
CTTGGAGGCCGAGAATACTGCTACAGCTGGTAATTGTTGTTTTTTAATCTTTGGTGTTTGTCTGTATGTATGAATGTATGTGTTTTGTGAGTGTGTCCTATGAATGGGTGCGCATATGCTTGTGTTCTTGCAAATGGTGGGTATATGTTTTCATGCTTGAGGATGCATGGGGGTGTGAGTGAGTGTGCATGTAGGTGGGTTAGTGTATGTGTTTGTGTGGACCACCCGCCCCTGTCCTGCTCGAATTACTGGCCAACAGTAGCGGTCTGTGGTGGGAGTGCCGCCGGGCGCTGACGTGGGGCGGGGAGGGGCAGGGTGGGGGGTAGTAAACTACGGATTACAACCGATTACAGGTAAGTACACATATAAATAAATAAAACGAATTTCATTTCTCGCACTGCATCGCATTTGGCGATGCAGCGCGAGAAACGAAATTCGTTTTATTTATTTATATGTGTACTTATCTGTAATCGGTTGTAATCCGTAGTTTACTACCCCCCACCCTGCCCCTCCCCCGCCCCACGTCAGCGCCCGGCGGCACTCCCACCACCGACCACTACTGCTGGCCACCACTGATCAGACTCAGGAAAGAATACAATTTCAAGGAGACAAACAGTAAGAGATATGCTGAAGGGGGGCAGAGAACTTTGGAAAGACAAATGAGCATGAAACCTGAAATGAAGACAGTGGAATAGTAAAGACTAAAAAGTAAAGAACCAAGAAGGCCAGAGGCATTCAATAGACTGTACTTGACTGAAATTCCCTAGTATCTTTCCAAGAAACAGAAAATGAATGGCCAACTAGATAAGAGGCGGAGTGTGAGCATAGTTAAAGAGAGAAAATAGGATTTGAAGAGAAGAATAAAGAAAAGACTGAAATAGAAGCAAAGCATAATAAGCATATTAAGGAACACTTGCATATAAAGAGCATCAATAATCTAATTGTGATAAAGTATGCAATGAGCAGTGTAGATGCAGAGAACGGAAGAATAAACTGGATTTTGAGGGTATTGTACAGTTTTTTGTTTCTTTTTAAAACATGTTTTTATTCAATGCTGCACAGGTATCACATTACATATCGACCCATCAGGTCACGATGTGTCAAATAAGGATAAAAAGAAACCACCAATTAACATACACTCCGGATTAGCAGTGCAGTGTGTCCCAGCGGCCTAAATGAGTGACCGTGTGCTCCGCTCGGAAGCGTCATTGCTGGGCGCACGGCAACTTGTGTGGCATACAGGACAGCTCCCATAGAGCGAGATTATGCGTAGGAGAAGCCAATATCAACTGTAACGAAAGGTATTGTACAGTTATAAGTGGATGTTTTACTTTCAATGCCCTCAACAGTCCTCCTTTCTAAGCATTTTATCAGTGACCATCGTTTGAAGAGGGGAGCTGAATGCTATCTGATATTTAGCTCCTGACCTAACCAATGGGCACCTTATTTTGAACATTTACAAGTGACTTTCAGGCCCTTAGCCACCTGTGCAGATGTTTTACTACCGGGGTATTCTGTTAAAGAAAGCAATAGTCAGACAGGTCTCAAGCCTGGGTACCTATGATACACCACCTCTCTTTACGACAGATGTTCCAGTTGTCCATCTTCACGCAGCACTGTGGAAATCAATTACTTTATTAATGTTTTTATTCATTCAATTACCCATTCTATGTCATCAGTTGACATACTGAGCGCGGGAATGTAGGATGGTGCATGATTTAAAATTGTTCAAAGAGAATTGTAAATTCATACTGCTCCCTTTCGAACAAGTGCATTTCAGTCAGTTACACATTATTAATTTCTTAAGTAATTTCAATTACTGCACAATATATCTGCCTCGAGAGGATGAGTGACTGAGTCAATTAGCAGGCAATTAGCATTACTGTATAAAAGCGGAATCACCATTTGAGTTAAACCCAGCACAGGAGTTAAATTGACTGAATGAACAAGTCATTATCCACGCCTGCTGGTAAGATTACTATTAAGTGAGGGGCGAAGCCTTGTTCATTTGAAACTTTAATGGGTTTGATCTTTGCTGAAGCTGAATCTTCATTGCAAGTACATGTGTTGCCTTAGTTGCATCTCCCCATCTAAAAAAACATCTTATGACTGTGACCTTCTGATCTACAGACCAAGAGGTAGCCTTGCTCAAAACCTAGGTTTCATAAAGGTCAGTAGGGTGGGACAAGGTCAGAAAAATATGAAACATGTATGTGATTGACTCTGCCCCAATTAGGATAGGATAGGATAGTATTTACAAAACGCACTAAACCAAAAGGTGTCAAGGCGCTAGGCGAACGGAAGAGAGACCAGCAACAGCCAGCTAAGAAGCAAAGAGCCAGGTCTTCAGAAGCTTCCTGAAGGTCTGGAGTGAGTCAGCCGTGGTGATAGAAGGGGGCAGAGAGTACCAGAGTTTAGCGGCCGCCACTGAGAATGAGCGGCCACCCCATTTGGACCTACGGAATCTGGGAGAGACAAGTTTTTTATGAGTGGAGGATCTCAAGGCTCTTCCTGGAGTGTACCATTGGAACAAGGTTTTAAGGTGTGGTGAGCCTTTGCTGTGCATAGCTTTGTACACCAAGTTCAGAGCCTTGAAGGAGATGCTCTTCCTGATAGGAAGCCAGTGCAAGGCACGGATTCCTTCCCTGGCGAACTGGTGTTTCGGGATGTTAAGAATAAGTCTTGCTGCAGCGTTTTGCACCACCTGGAGCTTGTCCAGAGAACCTATGCTGGCATTAAGGTACAATGCATTGCAGTAGTCTAACCAGGAGGTAACTAGTGCAATGATGGTGGGCCGATGTAGCTCCGAAGGGATGTACAGCAATACTTTCTTCAAAATTTTAAGAATGTAGAAGCAGGTACTAACTGTGCGGTTCACCTGGGCGTCAAAAGACAGGCCCTCATCAAAGAGGACTCCCAGATTTTTAGCCATTTTAACCGGAACAGGAAGGGGACCACAGTTTGCGGGCCACCAGGCGGCAGACCAAATAGAGGTTTGAGGGCCAAGAACCTCGGTTTTGTCCGTATTGATTTTAAGAGAGTTGTCCTTCATCCAGCATATTATGCTGGACATACAAAGATTGAACTTTTGAGCAACCAGCTTCATATCATTGGAGATAGAGATTATGATTTGCGTGTCATCGGCATATGAGAGTACCTGAAAGCCGAATGATTTTACCAATGAAGCCAGGTGGGGTCACATAAAGATTAAAAAGAGTGGGGCTGAGCGAAGAGCCCTGGGGGACCCCACATGGAAGGCCAAAGGCCTTGGCTTTGAACCCGTCATAACTGACAACATTGGTTCTACCGTGCATAAATGAGTGAAGAAGCTGCAGGGCCCTCCCGGTGACTCCTGCTTCCCGCAGTCGCTGAAGCATGCGAACTGGGGAGATGGTATCGAACGCCACCAAGAGGTCGAGCAGAATCAGCACCGCAGATCCGCCCTGGTCGACCTGCATGCGGATACAATCCGAGGCTGCTACCAAGGCGGATTCTGTGCTATGACCTTCCCGAAAACAGTTCTGGGAGCTGTCAAAGACGTCTTGAGCTTCAATATGTTTCATAAGCTCGACGGTGATACATTTTTCCAGTATCTTGGCAGGGGCAGGGAGGAGGGAGATGGACCTAAAGTTCTTCAGCTCTGAAGGATTGGCATTGGGCTTCTTAAGGAGTGGTGAGACAATGGCTTCCTTCCAGATGATCGGATATTGCCCAGACAAAAGAATATTATTAAAGACTTTGCACAGGAAATCGGCTATAGGGTCAGGAACAAGTCTTAGTGTGGACAACAAGCTAGGATCCGTGGGAGCACCAGATTTAAAGCCAAGTAAGAGTTCCTTTATGCGAGGGACTGTAATGGGAGGAAAAGATGCCAGAGCAGGCATAGGAGGAAAAGATGCCAGCGCAAGCAACCCAGGGGCCTGGCTGGGCTTTCCCTTAGGAGGAGTCATGTTTTCCCCATCAGCTGCCTCTGCGGCAAGGTCAGCTACCTCGGAAGGGGAGAACTCATGAAAGATTTTCAGGACTTTCTCCTGGAAGTAGAGTGCTATATCGTTACAGAAGTTTTGGGTGGGATTCAGGAGCTGTGCTCCCGGTGGTTCAGCGATCTCTTTAATAACTTTGAAGAGCATGCTGGAGGAATTATCAGCTGACTCAATCTTGTCAGTGAAGTACTGGGATTTGGCCTGGAAGATGACACGTTTATAGTTCCTCAGAAGGGATCTCTGCTTGACTTTTTCCCGAAGACAAGGGTCCGCACGCCACCTCTGTTCTTGCCGGCGACATAGGCGTCTGAGATCCATGAGTTCTGAGAACCATGGAGCTGAGGGTTTAGCTCTTTTACTGGCACAACTTTTAACTGGAGCAACAATGTCCAGTGCATTGGTAATCCAGTTGCGGAAGCCCTCCGCCGTGGGGGGGTGAGTGGTGGTGTTACCGGCCGAGGCTGAGATCAAGGCAGCCTTCCAGTCCGTGGCCGTGACCTTATTCAATCTTCTACATTGTATGTTCTAGGGGGTAAACATGTGATGGCTTTAGTGGGGGGAGGGAAAGTAACATCGAACTCAACCAGCCAGTGGTCAGCCCAGCTGAGAGGCTGAACTGCCTTAATGTTAAGACTGCTATGGTTGGCAAAGATGCCGTCCAGAGTATGGCCAGCCCTATGGGTGGGAGAGTGAACAAGTTGTTCAAATCCCATGGAGGTCATAAGGTCTAGAAGGTGAACAGAGTCAGGGTCCTGATTGCATTCAAGATGGAAATTAAAATCCCCAAGAATAGTGTAGTGTGCCATGGTGACAAAGGGTTCAAGAGTCTGGCCCCATGTCTCAAGAAAGGTGGCCCTGGACCCTGGCGGGCGGTAGACCAAGAGGCCAGAGAAGTTGCGATTTTCTGCTGACTTGATTCCAAAAGTGGCTGCTTCCAGAGGAGTGCCGGAGGCACCCTCCAGAGGGGTAAGAGTGCAGCTGAGGGAATCCCTAGCCACCAAGGCTAGGCCGTCACCTCTTCGGCCAGGGTGGTCGTATCTGAGGATAGTGTAGCCTGGGGCGACGGCGTCCGTCAGGTCAGGACCAGAGTGCTCCTTTGTCCAGGTCTCAGTGATAAAAAGGCAGTCCAAATTAAGCGTCGTAATAGTAAGGGCGATTTCAGTCTTGTGCCTAGTCATGGAGCGAGCGTTAATGAGTGCTACCTTAAAAGTGGTAGGTCCACCAGCTTTCGGAGATATGTGTTCATGCATCGCAACTACTCCAGGCCCCTGGGGCCAGGCCGTGGGACCCAAGATGGAGGCCTGACCATTAATGGGGCTAAAGTTGCACTCCCGGCAGTGGTCTGCCTCTCCTGTAGCAAGATTAATCCAAGCTGCACACCTCCTGTGCAGGGATTTTGGACGCAATTCAAGAAGGTGCGACCTAGAGTAGGCTATGTTCTGGCACTTGCTGTTATAGGAGGCAAAACGGGCAGCATGCCTGGCCCCTGGCGCCGACCAAGCGCGGACGGGCGCAGACGGGCTTGTCTTCGGCGCGCCTTTGGCGCGCCCGCTGCGCGCGCCCACTACACACTCGGGGATGCATCAGGTAGATATGCCCCCCGTGACCGGAACAGGAAGTGCAGATTGGAGAGGGAAAGACGAGCTAGACCGCCAACCACTGTAATGGCGGCCGGCTCAGCAAACCAGAAACAATGCAAGAAAAGAACTCTTTCTGCTCAAACGGGAAGCCCCGCGGCGAACCGAAGAGTCCGAGAGAGAAGACAAGGAGAGGCAGAGAGTGCTCACCGGAACACTCCCAAAGGTAAAAAAGATTAGGAACTGCAGTAGAGGGTCGAGTAGATATATTAAAAATAGTTAGAAGTTCTTAAAAAATTAAAACCAGTCTTGTAGTAAAAGCTTTGCGTGTGTACGGCTGGCAGAAAGGAATAGAAGCGCATCTTACTTCTTCAAGTGCCCGCCTCCCAATGTTTCCTGCAGATTAGGAAGTCTCCCAATTTGCATGTCAGCAGGTCTGATTTCGCACAGCACACATTATTGCTGCTGAGTGAAAGGCAAATGATAAAGGCTTCCCAATGGCACCCTTCGGCAGTGTTACATTAAAGAGATGCTATTATAAATTGGTCATATCTGGGATATCCCACAAGCTGTTTTCTGATGACATCCGGTTGACATCCATGGTATGTTTGCACTTTTTAAAGCACATTTCTTTTTGGGATCCTATGGAATGAATTTAATTTAGCATCTAGATAGCTTAAGCAGCCAATCACTTCCATCCTATCACCTTTGGAGGTTTGATATAAACAAGGTGGAGGTGAAGCCACGCCGATTGCTTGCACATCTTCAGGTGCTGAAGCTGCCACGTTAGCGTTTTTAAGGTGTGCGCATTGCAAAGTGTGATTCGATCCTGTACATCTGCGATTGAAGCAAACTGTGGTTCACAGAGATGTGAAAATAAAGGTAAGAGATGAGGGCCTAAGAGCTGGCTACGCTATGCAGACTATTTGATTCTTGAGGATAGCAATGGTGACAAGGAAAGGCCGGGGCATAGACAGCATTACTGTCATAATGTTTCAGTGCATTGTGATTATTGCATGCATAGATTCAAAGTATGTTTCTGAATCATTAGAATACATTTCAACATGTAAATTTAGCATCACAAACTTTTTTTAGAAGTCAACAAAGACACAGACAGATATGAGGAGAAGGATCACAGGGGTAATAAAGCCCTGAAAAGCCTACAAGAGTTTGCTTGAAGATGGGAGGTAAGTGGGAACAGCAGGTTGGTTTGGCAAGTTTAAGGGTAAAGGTAACCATGGAGAAGAGGGGTTTGGAAGTATCTTTATGGAGAGGGGGTACACAAGGATAGTAAAGTGTGTCATTATTGAGCTGTCAGTTTTTTGGGGCAAACAACAGAAGGGGTTATGGTGCAGAAAAGGGAAGGGCATAGTCAAGGGTGTATTAAACAAGTTAAGGGAATCAGTAAGGGAGAAATTGAAGGTCAACAGGAGTTCAAAGAGTGGTTCATTAACACATTCCTTGTATGGAGGGATGAATTTTGGGTACAAATTCTCATCTGAAGATTGATGTGGAATGTTTGTGAAAATGGGCAATGTAGGAAACCGTGATGACTGTCTGAAGCAGGTATTTTCTAGATGGACTGGGATCAGCAGAGAGATCATTAGGTAGTTAGAGAGATTGGTGAAGGTGGTCCCATGGAGTTGAGTAGAGTGAGCATGCAGGTGATATCAGGATTGAAGAGTACGATGACACGCTGAGAAACTCCAGTGGGATGTGAGTATTGAGGTTAATGTCACCATGACAGATGAACAATAAAGGTATGCTTCTAGGGATGTTGACCAAAGAGCAGGTGGTGTTCCTCACAGAACACAGCTGCTTTAGGGTAGCTAGGGATCCAAGGAAGAATGCTACATGAACTATGACAGAATATGAGAAGTGTAGTGTAGATTCTGTCATGCAGTTACAATAGGTAAATGACGCATGTTGGTCTGGTCAGTCAATACCATAATACTGGCATTGGACTGACTGGGCCCGATTCACAAAAGTAATCTGAGACAAAATCTTAACTTTACGACTTTCGGTATTCACAAAGGGCATTTAGGAGTAGTAAACTTAGGATTCCTAACTCTACCACTCCTAAATGCCCTTTGTGAATACCGAAAGTCGTAAAGTTAGGATTTTGTCTCAGATTACTTTTGTGAATCGGGCCCTATAATTAAAGGGTGATGAAGCTGAGTTGTGATGAGTGGAAGACAAATTGGTCCATGATGAAATATTTTTGGGATGGAGGCGATAAAGGTTCAGAAATTAATGTTTGAGATATAGTAAGGTGATAAGGTATCAGTAAATGTATTTAGTTTAATTTATTCTGCTTGATATACCTCAAAGCTGCTCCAATGAGCATCACATGAGCAGTGAAGGGCTTTATAAGAGAGATTTTGTTTTACCAGGAAAATCTAAATCATGAGCTGCTCTACATAAAACAGCATTGTGTGGGCGGTGTTTGGTCAAATAGCTGTGCATTTTAATTTCCACTGTAGTGGCACCCTGCTAGAATACTGCTGTGTAAGAGGGTTACATTAGTACTGTTTAAGCCTTCCTTGTATGTGGACCAGTACCTGTGAAGAGGTACGAGATGGATTATTTTGGGGATGCAAGGTCCACTCCACAATGTGGAAAACAGCTGTGTGCTCTCTGTCCCATGCAGTTCCTTCTTTTGTTTAACACTGTAAGGGGCATATTTACAAGGAAATGTCGGAGCATGGAGCTTCACCAAATTTTGCAGTGCAGCGCTCTGACATTTCTAAAACGCAGGGATGCATTGTATTTACAACAATAACGGTGCACCCTGTGCTTTCCCTAGTGCTGGCGCTAAAATTAGCTGACTGGCGCAAACGCAGGCACCCTTGCACCATAGTGCAAAGGTGCCTGCATTGCAGGGAATGATTGTTTAGGTGCTGGAAGGTGTCCCCTCCTGCACCTAAACAATCAATAATGGTGATTTGCTACTTCTGTGTGTGCTGCAGAATGCAGCACACATAGAAAAAGCAAAAGCGAGGAGAAACAAAAGTATTTCTTCTTGTTTCGCCATTCTAACGCCTTCTCTTGCATAGCGTTAGTTTTTGGCGCTGCCTCAGATTTACAGATCCTTGGAAATCTGGGGCAGCGTCAAAAAGCAATGGGTGTTGCAGTGAAGCGCCCACAGCAACACCCATTGCATGCCCCTTTCATGCAGATACCTGCCTGAAAGGGTACCATATTTACAAAGCGCCATTAAGCCACAAAAAGTGGCTAAATGCCAATTTGTAAATATGGAGCAGGGCATTGCGCCACAGGAACGTTGCTAAAAGTGATGTTCCTGTGTCGAAATGCCCTTGTAAATATGCCCATAGATCTCTAGTTCTCTCCCCAGGCAGCTAGGGAACAGTTATCTGCTTTTATTTCTATATTATGAGTCTTTCAAGTGTGCCCCAGGTATTTTGTTTTACATTTTAAGTTTTGCTGCCTGCAAACTCACTGGAAGGCATATACACACATTATAATTTCTATTGGTATATTTTACCTCACTAATTTCTTACATATCACAATTGTTCATAGCAAATTTTAAACTGTGCTTTGCTAACGGATAAATTAGTCATGGAGGGTCGTGTCATAAAATGAGCTGCTTAGGTAGTGGATCTGTCAGCTGACTGCTAGTGGTGGGCAAAGTTTTAATTATGCCCACATAGCTGGGTGAATTTGGGGACGGTTTTTACTTCACAAAAAAATATAAACTTTACCTGTAGTGTGATGAATGAGACATTTGGCTGCAGGAATTTGTTTCAATACTGTGATCTGAGTAGCAGCAAGGAAATATAACGACCACTGCTCGGCAATGTCGGGTCCTTTTTGCGCTCCTGTAAGTCCTGCCTGAGATCAGGGCCAGACTGGCTGTAGCTGGCACCGGGCGTTTCCCCTGTGGGCCGCTAGGGTGGGGGCCGGTTTTGGACCCCTGGGGGGGGGGGCGTTTTTGTTACCGGGAGCCAGTTTTATCGGCCCCCTGTAACAAAAACAGATGCAGTGTTTTCCATGCGCATCCCCCACCCCCTGCACCGGCGGCCAGTCCGACTCAATTGCCAGTGCCGGTTTGTGTTCCCAGACCGGCCCTGCCTGAGATATCTACAAACCTTCCAAACCACACAGCCCCTGCCCCCTCTGCACATGGAGAAGCATTTCTGCAAGTTGACAGATCTCATCCTAGCTGTGGGGAAAGAAGACTAAGGCGTTGTCCCGATGTAAAAGGTAAGAAGTTGCTTCTCCCGGCCCTGAGCGTTTGTAAAAAAGCCGATGCTGTAGCGACAGGCCATTCTTAAGTCTCAACATGGATTTTTTTTAACTGAGCCATCTTTGCAATTCAGGAAAATGTCACAGTTTAAAAAAATGAAAAGTTTTATCATCAATTCTTTTTAACAACCTGCTGTAATATTATTATTATTATTATTACTATTATTATTATTATTATTATTATTATTATTATTATTATTATTTAGATCTTGTAAAGCACACGACTACCCAGAGGGTTTCCCAGCGCTAAGCAGCGAGCATGACAGCTTTAAGGAGACAACTCAGAATAACCAGGTTTTCAGCTCCTTCCAAAAGGTGAACAGAGAGGTGCAGCATCACACCCTATGTGTCTTCTCAAATTGTTCGTCAGTTCAATTAGGCTTGTGTGAAATTCATATTACACTGGCATAATCCGTGGAATTTCATGTTACGCTTGTTAAGCAAAATTCCTGAAATTATGCTATTAAGCGACTTTGCATAGTTACTCGTCATTCACAGTAAAAATTTACTGCGAATGCTCAATTCGAGTAAAGATTTACTGCAGACCCACGGGAACAACAGAACTAGAGCAGCTGTTACTTACAGTGATTTTGACTAAATGCACCCTTGCTTCAAAAATTGATATTGAGGATGAATGTCCCTTTAAAATATAGCATATGACAAATTTTCGTTTGACGTCATTTTGCGGTAATTTTGGGCAATTACACGAAAGTGAGGTGCGCGAATATCGCTCACCACTAAATTTAATACCAGAAATTGATATGCTTCAATTCAAAGCCTTTTTCAGGACCGATGCTGTCACATCTTTGCCTCCCCTTCATTTGGGGAACTTCAAACCTGACAACATATCGTAAATCATTATTTAATTACAAATCTTAAAAGGAGACATTTCTTACAAGCATGCCCCCACTTTCACCAATAATTTAATTAGAAGTTCGTGAAATTAAGACAGTATCTTCATCAGACTTTTATCTTTAAAAGCAATCAAATCACACCATCTAGTAAGTGTCATTGTGAAGTGTATTCACCTTACAGATTACAGGGTCTGAAACAGCCTGAATCAGAAACGGTTCAAGTTGGGGGAGTTGTGGCCTAATGGCCAGAGCTGCCAAACTTGGAACTCGGGAATGAAATTCGAGCCCTGATGTTGGCCCAATATCCTGCCATCTAGGGCAAGTTACATTATCTCCCAGTGCCTTACAAAAAAACTAAAAAATCTAGATATGACCTTCTGTGGTTTAATTTGGCGCTCATGGAAAGGACTGCAATGCCCTTGGGCCAAGTGTGTGCTTTATAAAACTACAACAACAAAAAATACAAACATTTGGAAGTGTTATCTCCAACCTCCGCTTGGAGATTTAGCAAACACAGGGGGATATTCTCAAGAACGTGTGATAATTATCGCAAAATTAGCTTAACGCAACTTTGCACATCGCAGTCTATCGCAGGAAAATAACGCTGTGTTAACGTTGTATTCTCAACACGGCGGTACCATGCAAAGGTCTCACGCCAACGCGTCAAATGACCGCAATAAAATTACCGAAACACGAACGCGGAAAAAGTTGCGATGTGGCCAACCGCGATAAAAAAATCTGCGATAACCAGCGACAGGCCTGCAATTCCCACGTGTCATGCGGAAAATGCACTATAAAAGCACCGAAAAACACAAACAAAATAATTCAAAATGCGTAGCACCATGGAGGAAGCCGGAGCAAGTACAGAGGACGATCAGAACCTCACAAGCCCCCAGGAGGACCAGCTTGGGACCTCGGGGTCAAGGAAGGGCAAGGAGAAGAAGACGAGGTTCAGTCCGCAGGAAAAAGGGATCATCATCACAGAGGTGATAGAACACCACCAACAACAGTTCATCACCTCCAACGTGTCATTGGCAAATAAAAATGCAATATTGCAGTCCATCCTGGACAAGGTGAATGCAGTCGGAGGGAGGAGGAGGACAATTGGAGAGGTCAAGAGGTGCTGGAATGATGCGAAGCACAAAACCAAGAAGAAACTCGCTGACAACCGTCAGGCAGCAATGCAGACTGGAGGTGGAAGTCCAGCGGAACACCAGGAGCTGGATGAGATGGAGGAAATGGTGGCCACAGTCATCAGTGGGGAGACGGTGGCAGGAGTTGGTGGTCCGGACACTGCTCGACATGACCTGACACAACAGCACCAGGGTGAGTACCGAACAGGGACTGGGGTGACGGGGGGGAGAAGGCCACAATGGCACACATGCACAATTAAGTACAGCACACTGCATACCCACAATGACTCTGGACCATGTCCCTGATCCCCTTGGCACACTGCAGCACACATACAAACAGCAAGTAGGCCCCCGTCCACTATGGGCACTAAGGGGTCCCTCCCCACACAGCACCAATCTCACAACCAACCCATGCACACGTGTTAAAACCAGCAAAGCTGCGTGTCTGTGAGCCACACTGACAATGCAAGTGACACTGCATGACGAACAGCATGGCTGCAGTCCAATTATCATGACATGGTGCATGCCAAGACACTGAGGTGGCTGAGTGTGGAACACATCCGGAAAGGAGCAGGTCACACTCTGACACATCCACGTGCACAAACAACCCCTGACGTCAACAACACATCTGTGGATAAACCATGCCCAAGAGTCCAAAATCCGAACTAGAGCCAAAATTAGCCAAGTCTGCAACATCTCAGCACTGTAGAAGCACAGAAGTCAAAGGCACACCGTCTCAAAGGGATAAGGAGCAGCAAAATCACAGCTGCAGGGGCGACTCTCCCACAATGCAGCACACACACATAGCAATAACAGCACAACATCATTGACGACAATGTGGTACAAAGTGCAACACTCTCACTACAGAACAGAGGACACAAATGGTTCCGCTTGTGCGTAGAAACTGGCCAATCACATCTGGCATAGCAGGAAACTGTGAGATGATAATGTACGTGTACAACCTCACATCCGTGATGTAGTTCAAATGTCCACTGTCCCGCATCAAATAGTCAGCTCCTCCCAAACAGTCACAATGTACATTGTCATGCAGTCTGTATGTAAACTTGAACAATGAGTCAACATACATGTCAACACAATGTTAAAATGCATCTCCCCTTCACATTACAGAGGGACAATCAACAGCTCCTGCAGAGCAGACCAGACAACTCATCAGTGATGATGAAGAGGACCTCCACACCTTTGACACCGACGTCCTACAACAGCTCATGGACAGCTACGGCAACCCACCTCCAGGAGCAGGGCAGCCCAGCTGCATCAAGGAGACCCCACCCCCTGCACAGACCACACAGCAGGAAGCACCCACCACCACGGCTGGCTCCCAGCACCTCACCGAAGAACACATCGCATTCCAAGGCCAGGTGTTAGACTGCCAGAAGGAGGTGGCTGAACAGGTGCGGGTGGGGTTCGACCTCATGGCAGCCAAACTAGATGACATACATGGGTGTCTAAGTCCCATCAGGGACCACTTACACTCCCTAACGGACACCCACAGTTCGCTCCATGATGTCCAACAATCCATGCCCGACATCGCTGGAGTCATGACTCTGAGAGGAGAACAACTGTCTAGTCAGAGTGGCCTCAGCGATGTCAGCCGAGAGTAGGCACAGATGCTGAGGATAATGGAGAACATGGAGCGGATGCATGCGGAAAGAATGGCTGCCACGGATGCACACCAGCGAAAAGTTGTTGGGATCCTCCATGCCCTGCAGATCCTCATCATCCCATTGCTGCCACTAAGGCAGTCGCTGATGAATGCTGCTGGTACTTCTACACACACATCTCCGGCCCCTGATGTGTCAGTGGCACACAGTGCTGCTGTTCCCATGAGGCACAGGGTCAGACTGATTTGCATATGGCCATGTCTGAACTGGGGTGGTGGAGTGAGCTAAAGAATGATGATGGATTAAACCCAGATCAGTTGACTGGGGGTGAGTGTTTGATTGGCTCAAACGTTCCGTCCATCATCCACTTTTGTATCGCTTTGTTTGCCCTAAGTTGGCGGGGGTATGCCCAGACGTGGGTCCCTTGCTCACTTTGCCACTGGTTTCAAGCAAGCCTGGCTGATGACGGCTGGAATGCCAGAAACCGGTCCTAGGATGCTTGTTTCCGGTCCAGGGAAGACATGGCTTGGCAGTTCGGGCTGGACTGTTCCCATGAGGCACAGGGTCAGACTGATTTGCATATGGCCATGTCTGAACTGGGGTGGTGGAGTGAGCTAAAGAATGATGATGGATTAAACCCAGATCAGTTGACTGGGGGTGAGTGTTTGATTGGCTCAAACGTTCCGTCCATCATCCACTTTTGTATCGCTTTGTTTGCCCTAAGTTGGCGGGGGTATGCCCAGACGTGGGTCCCTTGCTCACTTTGCCACTGGATTCAAGCAAGCCTGGCTGGTGACGGCTGGAATGCCAGAAACCGGTCCTAGGATGCTTGTTTCCGGTCCAGGGAAGACATGGCTTGGCAGTTCGGGCTGGACTGTTCCCATGAGGCACAGGGTCAGACTGATTTGCATATGGCCATGTCTGAACTGGGGTGGTGGAGTGAGCTAAAGAATGATGATGGATTAAACCCAGATCAGTTGACTGGGGGTGAGTGTTTGATTGGCTCAAACGTTCCGTCCATCATCCACTTTTGTATCGCTTTGTTTGCCCTAAGTTGGCGGGGGTATGCCCAGACGTGGGTCCCTTGCTCACTTTGCCACTGGATTCAAGCAAGTCTGGCTGATGACGGCTGGAATGCCAGAAACCGGTCCTAGGATGCTTGTTTCCAGTCCAGGGAAGACATGGCTTGGCAGTTCGGGCTGGACTGTTCCCATGGGCACAGGGTCAGACTGATTTGCATATGGCCATGTCTGAACTGGGGTGGTGGAGTGAGCTAAAGAATGATGATGGATTAAACCCAGATCAGTTGACTGGGGGTGAGTGTTTGATTGGCTCAAACGTTCCGTCCATCATCCACTTTTGTATCGGTCAGCCGAGAGTAGGCACAGATGCTGAGGATAATGGAGAACATGGAGCGGATGCATGCGGAAAGAATGGCTGCCACGGATGCACACCAGCGAAAAGTTGTTGGGATCCTCCATGCCCTGCAGATCCTCATCATCGCATTGCTGCCACTAAGGCAGTCGCTGATGAATGCTGCTGGTACTTCTACACACACATCTCCGGCCCCTGATGTGTCAGTGGCACACAGTGCTGTAGACCAAAGATCAGCACCCACATGTCAGACAGATGACATAGAGGACGAAGATGCAGGTGATTCCACCTCTGTAGTAAGAAGGAGCCAGTAGCATTCTTCTCCGCCATATGCCCTGTTTCAGCTTGGTTCTGCCCTCTGCATCATGCCCTGTAACAACACCTCCCACTGTCCCCCGAAACACTCTGCGACACTCACCTTGGACCTCGACATGGACTGCCATATTTTGTTTGCTTACCAATGACACAGCAATCAGACTGCGGACTGTACTCTTCCTTTTCCGATGTACTTGTCAATCCCTAAATGTCTCTGGCTGGCCCTCCACTGGGCTACAATGTAATGTGGGGTTTGCATGGCCATGTACTGCTCCAGCTCCGACACTCCACCGAATGTGAGTAAATCATTCAAATTCACACAGATATGTCATGTCCATAATCGATCAAGTATGAAAGTATGGATGAATGTAAGGACATTGTTTGCCCAAAAAGGTACACCCTGGGAAATGAAAGCAATGCGCATGTTTGACCGTGACACACATAGGAAGTGAGATGACTGGGAATGTGTGCACTAGATGTGGCCTCATTGCTCTGAAATAACAATCGCGCAATTCCTCAACTTTGCCCCACGCAATGTTAGAAATAGGGCTGGGTATGAAATGTCAAAGTCATTGGCAGGCCTAAAGTAGTGTCCCCCATCACATTTGACAACAGAACATCTCTTCGCATACCTACTCACACTCAGCTGGGTGGACACAGCCTGTAGTGATGGATCACATTGATCCACATGGCAAGAATATGGATACCATACTCAAATTGCTGAAGACACGTAAGAGCACAGGTCTATCAGCAACTATCCCAACCACTATGTCTGGCTCACAGAGGTGGAGCTGGCAATAGGGACTCACCCCTAAGTGAAATGCGTCAGTCAGTCCCTCCCTGTGTACGGACAATGCTCATTGGGGCACACGATTTGTCATTCTAATCAACACTCATCACAGTTGAACACTAGTGAAGTTGCGTAGACTTTATTGCCATGTGCGTGTCAGTACGGGCAAGACAAGGGCCACAAAATGCAGACCAATGCATCAGACACTAACAGGCAGCATTCGGTCACGGTACAGTTCCACGTGACAGGCGTTGTGCATGCGCCCGGGATGTTCTGCCATTGCGTTGGTGGCTCTCGTAGAACCGGCACTCTTCTGACCTGCGGCAGTTATGTGGATGATATGCCACAGCTTGGAGCAATGCGTTGTATGTGTGCGCAACGTTTGGACGTATGGGTTGATGTGTACGTAAGTGTCAAGGGCATTCCATGCAAGAGTACCTCGAGCAAGAACTTCTGTGTGTGGGGTGTGGATACGTTGGTCCTTCATTAGCGCTGTGCGTAGTGTGGGAGTCGTCATCATCTGCTATGGTATCTCTCTCAGGGGGTGCCTGCCGCATGCAAGACCAAGGTCGGAGGTGCAGGTGTCCTTCCGCCTCATGTATTGAGACAAAGGAGCTTTCATCCCTAATGTTAGTTTCAGTAGCGGCTCCTGGTGGGAGTGCTACCGGGCGATGACGTGTGGCGGGGGAGGGGGAGGGGCAGGGTGGGGGTAGTAAACACCGGAATACGGATGAATGCAGGTAAGTAGACAATTAAATTAACAAAAAGAATTTCGTTGCGCGCGCTTCACCACCAAATGCGATGCAGCGCGCGCAACGAAATTCGTTTTATTGATTTAAGTGTCTACTTACCTGCATTCATCCGTATTCTGGTGTTTACTACCCCCCCACCCTGCCCCTCCCATGCCCCACTTCACCGCCCTGTAGCACTCCCACCAGGAGCCGCTACTGGCTAGTCTGACTACTGCTTGCATTCTGGAAATGTGATGTGGCTTTCGCGCTGCAATTGAGGCTAGGCCTTAGGCTTATGGTGCACCAATAGCGATACACACACAACAGTTGGCATGCATGAGCCAAGAGCCCGAGCGGCCTTGCGCTCCTTGTTCAATCCCTTCGTGCGCGGCCACCCTCCGGGTGCATGCAACATTGCAACATTGTCGATTGCAGGCCGTGTGGCGCAGACACTGCAACAGAGACACACGCATCAGTTGGTTTCCTGTCCAGCCCAGAAATGAACCACGCCCAGAGCCCAGGGATAATTATTCACACCCCTACGCTGGCCTGGCGTACGCTGAGCCAGCCCATTCGTCTTATGTATAAAGGGGGGGGGACGACGCTACGTGTCCCAGTTCTTCCCCACTGCCGGAGGTGACATGGCTGCGTCCGCCTGGCATATCACGAGACTCAATCAGAAAGGGTCCATGACTTACGTTGCACAGAGTTGGTGGCACCGGAAACACTGCAGCCGGCATGGACCTACCGTCACGGGACGGTGACTTTCGGTGCACTGAGGTAGGGGCACCTTAGGTGCTGAGCGGGTGTGCAGCCTGCGATGATGCGCCATCCTGGCGGTCCGGACTGGTGAGGATTTGTGTGAGCACTGCTGGACCGCAGTGTAGGCCTGAGCCAGCGGGCAGCGCGGGCCTACCGCCACGTGGCATTGCCTCGCGGTTCACAGAGTTAGTGGCACCTATAGAGCTGAGCGGGTGTGCAGCCTGTGATTATGCCGTGTGCACTGATATGATCTCTGCCATTGCGAAATCAAGACCCACAATCACGTGTGTGACCTAGTGGCCCGTGGGGCGGGGCTGCATGATGTGGAGGCTACCAAGGACGCGGACCCCGGGCTTGGAGCTTGCACCGGCATGTGGTGGGCCCTCTTGGAGACACGCTGGTGGCAGAAGGTGAGCAGTGAGGCCTGGGTGCGCAGGGGCGGTCAAACACCTCTGGGCGGCGGGAGGGGCTGGGGTGCAGCAGCCTGTGTGCGCAGGGGCGGCCAAGCGATGATGGCGTGTGCAATGATATGAACTCTGCCATTCATAAATCTGGACTCTGTTTCAGATAAGGGACCTGGTGGACTGCAGTGTATACCGGCATGTGGTTGGAGACACACCGGTGGCAGCAGGTGAGCAGTGAGGCCTGGGTCCGCAGTGTCGGCACTCTCTCTCCCTCTCTTCCTTTCACTGTCTCTCTCTCTTCCTCTGTTACTCTCTCTCTCCTTCTCCCTCTCTTCCTTTCACTGTCTCTCTCTCTTCCTCTGTTTCTCTCTCTCTTTCCTTCTCCCTCTCTCCCCCTTTCTCTCTCTCCCTCTCTTTCACTCTCTCTCTCTCCCTTTCTTTCTTTCTCTCTTTCTCTCTCTCTCTGTCCTTTGATGAGCGCATGACACACCTTCTTATCTTGAATTTTGTCTTGCAGGCTGTGTCTTACATATTGTCCAGAGAAGACCCGCCATGACTCTTCCGAATAGTTGTTTTGAGTTAAATTTGAATAAAATAATTTGTTTGGAAATTCAAAGATGAATGAATGATTCTCCTTTTTCTGACCACACATGAATGTTGATTGTTGTACTTGTACGACATCAGGCGAATTGTTTTGTTCATGATTTCATAAAGTTGATGTAAAATATCTTTGTTCGGGGTAGGGCCCGAGGGGGGGGGGTCCTGGGGGTGGTGGCGGTGGGTGTTTTGGCCCTCTTGGGTGTCCGGCTGCATGATCAGTAGCTCCATGGCATCTGTTGTTCTTCTGGTGTGGCTGTGGGCTTGGCTCCCATTTCTGGTGCAGGTTATCATCCGACTTAATACCAGGTAAGAGCAGGTGTTAATTCCCTGCTGCTAATGCGCCTTATCGCATGTTTTGTGATCTTATCGCCGATCTGGCTGGTCGTTGAGAAAGTTGCGAAGTGGTGTTGTCGCGGATTTTTGCACAGGAACGCCTACTCTGCATCTCATTAGCGTTAGTTCCCGGTGTCATCCGTGGCGATGTTTTTTGCGGCTGCTATCTCTGGAAAACTGGCGATGTCGGCTGTTAGCACCAGCTTGTGAATAGGGCGATAAATCTATCGCCACTTTGGCTGCGATAAAGTGCCGCTAACTCGGCGATAAGTCCTTGAGAATATGCCCCACAGTACGGTGTAGATAACAGATGGGCAATGGTAAAATATGGAAGAGGTGTGAATGTAAATCAGCAAGTGGCTGTGCTCCCCATACCCCGCCCCAGTGCAGGCAGAGTGGTCGGGGATGGCTGTCTGGTCAGGACGAGAGTTGAGATTGACTGAGGTGAATATAAGCTACCAAATGCTCCAACAAGAGACTCATGTTTTATAAATCCGCAAGATTATTTCCACATGCATTCTACTCACATTAGCAAATAAATGCTAAATTGATTTATTACCATGAAATCGTTACTTCTTCCTGGCAGCGTTACTGTAGCTTTCAAGGAGATTTTCTGAACCCTAGATTACAACACTCAATATGGCAGCCAACATCTGCCAGTGAAGATAAATACTGTGGGCTTGATTCCTAAAGGCATATGTGCAGGTTTGACTTGTCCCCCAACAAACAGCATTTTCTTTTTCAGCAATATTTTTATTGGGTTCTCACCTTAGTGTGTAATAGTTACAGCACAACAAATTAAACTAAAAAATAATTATATATCCCTACATCTATTCCAAGTGGTTTACAGATCATCACATCAGTATTACACATAGCAGTAGTTACACCAAAAGGTTTTTAAATTATCAGTTTTTAAGGGTGACCAAATAGTCCCATTCCTCACCATCGCGGAGCGCATAGTGCATATGCTGGGCCCTTATTGTGAACCTCCAACAATGACCCCCATTTGCTTTCAAATTCCATAACTTGCCCTTCCAGCTTCTGCGTTAAATGTTCCATAGCACATATTGTTCAAAGTCTGTAGTACCATTTTTCTACTGGGGGTGTGGCGGATTTTTTCCAATTGAATGCGATTGTCAGTTTTGCCACCCGAGGCAGTGTAATATTACATACCTGTTTTGTTTATGTAGGCATTTAATTCCAGCTGGTCGCATTCCCAGAATCACCAGCCCTGAGACCTCTGAGAGGTGGTAGCCCAGGACCTGCCACAGTGTCTTCTTCACCTCTTTCCAGAAGGGTGTTACAATGCAGCATTCCCACTATATGTGCAATGTTGTGCCCAGTTCACCACATCCCCCAACATGCAACACTAGTTTCCGGATACATGTGTTTCCATCTTACCGGTGTATAGTACCAGCCAAACATTTCCCTATAATAGGTCTCCCTATTTTAGTATTCAGCAAGCTTTTATAAATATCTCTTCTAAGGAGTTCCCATTGTTTGAGTTGAATTCTCATCTCTTGTGGGCAGTTTTACAAGCCCCCTGCGCCACCAGTACGTCACTTTTTGTGACGTACTGGTGGCGCATTTCACTTCTCCGTATTTACAAAGACAGGAAAAGCCACCCTGCGTGACTTTTCCTCTCCTTGTAAATATGGCCCCTTCACACGCAGCACTTTGCGTGGAAGGGGCGTTCCATGGGTGTTGCTGTGGGTATTCCCACGCAACACCCATGGAACGAGACACATTTCCAGATTTACGAGGAATCGTAAATCTGGAAATGCGTGTCAATGCTACGCCTCCCCAGGGGAGGCGTAGCGAGGCGCAACGAGGAGAAATGTTTACATTTCTCCTCGTTTTTTCCTCTTTCAAAGCGTGCTGCATTCTACAGCACGCATTGAAAGAGGAAAATGCCTGTAGTGAATGTTTTTGTGCAGGAAGGTACCCCTTCCTGCACAAAAACAATCTCCCCATGACGCAGGCATCCTTGCACCATGGTGCAAGGGTGCCTGCGCATGGCTGCAGTTTGTGCGCCAGCGCAGGGGAGAGCACAGGAATGCGACATATTATTGTAAATATGTCGCATTCCTGTGCTTCGGAAGTGCCGCAGCGTGGCGCAGCCAAAGGGCTTGCGTTGCCGCGCTGCAGCACTTCCTTGTAGATCTGCCCCTTGGTCTTTTTCCCACATGAGCTCTCCTGTTGGCCTCATTAAACTTTCATACTGTCATGCTATTCTTCCTTTTCTCCCTATTTTCTTCATGCTCTCCTTCTCAAATTTTTTTTTCTCAGTTAACTGCCTCTTTGTTCTCTGGCTGAAGGGCCCAATGTCAGATCTGAGCATATCTCAACCTTTTCTTCTTGTCCAAGTTAAATTCGAACCTGCATCGCAAAAATGATGTATTCTCCCTGATAATGAACATGTCTGGCAGCATTTGAAAAGCCAATCTCCCTCCAATTTAGAAATTCTTTGTCCCCATATTTGGTGTGAATGACAGGTTAAAGTGCATAGGAGTATAGGATGACGGGAAAGATGCTAAATGCAGTCAACCAGCTAGTTTGTCTCATATATGTAGGGTTGTTCCCACTCGCGTACTAATAAATGCATTCTTCAGCCTCTTTCTGATGACCATACTATATCCCAGAGCTTTCTGCCAACCACTGTTCATTCCATTGGCACTTATGTGATTTCTACTACATATTTGGACAATTCCATTATTACTCACAGCTGGGTAGCTTCATAAAATGTTCTAAAATTGGGAGCGCCGTACCTCCGACTGCTCTGGACTGTTGTAAAAGTTTAATTGCCACTCTGGGTTTTTCCATATTCCACACAAAATCATTTAATAGCTTTTAGAGATGGACAAAAAAGTTGTCTTTAATTACAATTGGTAAGCCCTGAAAGAGGTACAGCAGTTGTGGGAGCACATTCATTTTAACTGTATTTATTTTACCTATCGACGAAAAGAAAAGTAAAAACCATCAAATAAAGTTATTCATGATCTTTTCTATTAGAGATGGAAAATTGATACCAAATAGGTCAGTTATTTCAGGATTAATCTCTATTCCGAGGTATTTAATATAGCACTTTAGCCAGCAGAACCGGGTCTCCTCAGACAATTTCTTTATTTCCTTCTGTGTGAGTGAGAGGTTCAGAATCTCTGCCTCCCCATATTTATTATATAGTCTGCAACCTCCTCGAACTACCTTATCTGTCAAATTAGTGCTGGGAGAGACCATGCCGGTGTACCCATGGTAAGCAACACATCATCGGCAAACAGAATGAATTTACCTTCTACTAAGCCAAATCGTATTGCCTCCACTTCCTGCAAGTTTCTAATCATACCTGCAAAGAGTTCAATGCTAAGCGCAAAGAGGCGATGGGACAGGGGACATCTCTACCTCATGCCTCTTCCCACTGCAGTCACCTGTGAGAGCCTTCTTTTTCGTGAGATTCGTGCTATTGGTGTTTTATAGTTCACCAAAATCTGTGGTCCCGTTCCCACCTGTCTCGGGACATTCTGTAAAAAGGTCTAAGGTACCCAGTCAAAGGATTTCTAAGCATCTAGGTATACAAGGGACGCCGGTGTCTGTTTTGTCTCTATTTCCTCAACTAAATGGATTGCTACACATGTTGATCCAGTGAGACCATTTCTGGTAGGATCTACTTTCAAATGTAATTTAGCATCTATATTAAGTAATGTAATTGGTCTTTATCTCTGATCCTTGCCTGGTTTAGGAATGACAGTTATAATCGCCTCTTTCATCGAGGATGTTATATCCCCTTTTTCAGCATATTTGTTGAAATGATTAGTCAATTAAGGGGCAAGTGTTCTGCAGAACATTTTCTAAAATAAATTCCCAGGAACCCTTCTGATCCCTGGGCTTTATTTGTTTTAGGTGTTTTATTGCCTTTGTAACTTCATCAACATTAATGGGTGACACTGGCACTTCCCTCTGAGTGTTAGATATTGTGGGTAGTTTTGTTCATGTGAGGCAAGACGGCCAGCCAAACAGATATGAGCATTTTAAAGTGCACAGCTCCATGCTGCTGCCACTCAGTAAGGCTGCACTGGCCCCGCCCTGCCCCGTCACTCAGTTCAGGAAGGGTCGATTGCACAGCTCTGGCCTGTGGGGCGACGCTCCTCTGCTCAAACGGAGGAGTCGCCCTTGCTCATTTATTTTATTAGGTTGAGTCTCTCCCTCCTTCTGACTCACCGCCAGTGTCGCACTGTTTTTTCCACCTCACTCTGCTTCACCTCTCATTGTCCCTTCTCTCCACCTTGTTCAGAGTTCATGCCCCATCTGACTATAGCGAATGCACCAGGGCTCCACCTTATCCACCTTTCTCTCGATGTACCTTTACTATGCCATCACTGGATAGCAATCTCTTGGGCCCTTTGCTGCAAATGATCCCTCTGTTGTGTGTTATTCTCAGCCTTCTTTATCAATACGCTGGAGAGTGCCTGCCATCTTGATGGCCTCCAGTGCTCTCATCTGTCGCTCTGGGTTTCTGACAAACTTCCACTGTCTAGAGTAAATTTGAGACCGCCACAATACATACTTCATACTCCTGGTAAGCATGTCTTCTCAGTTAGGAGGGGGGATGCCAACAGCGTAGAGAACCACAATAATGTCACCTTAATAACAGCTTCCTGTGCTGCAGCCTTGGGCAAACTTTGTATATGAAGGTAGTACCTCGCCATTGTGGTAAACGTAGGCACTTTGAAATGTGCTGCTGTCATCATCATAGTATGGTGGCATGAGGACCCCGATTTAGAGTATATACAGGAGTGTAGCAATGAAGTGGCAAGGGTGACTCAGGGCTGGGAGTGGCCCACTCTATGCCAATTATGTTATTCTTTTTACTCAACTAAGGGGCATTGGGGCATTATCCTTGCTCACATTGGTGATCAGGCCATACTTTCTATGCCACAAACAAACAAATGGACATTGCAACGTTTACTGTCTAAAAGGTTTGCTAATTGAGTCCTGTCACATGTCACCACAATATTATAGGCACCATCTATTCTCCAGAAACATTGATAATGCCCTTAGACCCAATTTACAAGCATTAGCCGGGCCCATCAAATGAACCTTTGCATCAAAAAGCAACTACTGCACGAAGAGTTTTGAAAAGATAGCACAACATATCCTAATCTAATTGTATATCACATAATAAACTATTAAACCTACTTCACATTTTGTGATTAGACATTAACAAACTTCATCACTATCAGAGATTTCTGTTCTTGGGATCAATTACCTGAGCTCAACCTTGTGATCCTTTTCCACTCAGTCAGATATTTTTAAAGTGTGTATTAGTTTGAACAGATTATGGCTTGATACCAGAAGATGGAACTTAATTCAACTTCAGCGTTAGAATAAGGGCCTAATTACATATACAGTACAGCAAATCTAAAAGCTATAAAGTAGTGACAAAAACAATTTCCATAAACTAGCAAAAATGTTCACAAAACACTTTGGGGCCGATTCCGATTCGGGCCGGAAATCTCTCCGACCGAGCCGGATCCGGAGAGATTTCCGACCGAGCCGGACTCCCGCAGTCCGACCGAGCGAGTACGATGCGGCCGTATGCTGCCCGACTCGATTCGGTCAGACTCCCATTGAAGTCAATGGGAGCCGGTCGTACAATGCGTACACGGGCTCCCATTGACTGAATGGGTACGTCGCGAACAGGGGGGCCCCATACAGTGGGTACGCGCCGGTGCGACTCGCACCGTACATGCATGTTTAGGGGAGACCCTTGGGTCCCCCCTGTGTGCGACTCGTGCGGCTACGCGTGCAGGGGGGTCCGACACGGACCCCCCAAGTCCGGCTCCGACAGCTCTTTGGAGCCGGACGCTACGAGTCGGTCGGGCTGTTCGAAGCGCGCATCGTACTTGCTCGGTCGGGTAACATCTCCATTGCGTGGTGCGAGTCGTGTCCGTACGAGTCGGTCGGAGCGGTTTGGACCCGGGAACGAGTCGGTCGGCGATTTCGCGTACGCTCACATCATACTTGCTCGCGCGGACGACCGTACGAATCGGTCGGAAACTAGGCCTCTGAATCGGATCCGGTTAAGCCGAATCCGATTCGGTGCCCTACCGGCCGAGATCGGAATCGGCCCCATAGTATGTATATATTTACTAAACTGAAGAAATTTCTGCATGAAATGAAGTTTATTTGGTAAAGAAGTCTAAGTTCTTGGAGCAGTATAGGAAAACGTTGCATTAGAAAAATAAATTTTTGGGTCTCGCCTACAGACAGCTTTTAACAGTTTGTTGTTGAGGACCTAATGCAGATTATACCAATATTTACAGTTGACTTTGCACCAGCCATTTACTTATCACTGGTTAACTTTCTTGTCAGTATCATTACTTGCATCTTATTTAATGGCTTCCCTTCCTCTTCTTGTGTTTGTCCCTCCCTTGGGGGTCTTTACTATCTATTTGAATGGATTACTTTTATCCTTCCATGCCTCTCCACATCAGGAAGCCACTTTTCATTTCAGCACTCTATTCAGCATGTTCTGTTGCTCTCTCCCCCGGGTGCTGCTTCCCTTCTGCCCATCCCTGTCCACCAGAGCTCTCTCTGTCACATTCTTTCTATTTTTGTTAACCTTTTGGAAGACTCTGCTGCTGCAGTTTGCTGCCGGGCTACTCCTTTAAAAACCATAATCTTTGGCACCCATTTTATATTTTAAAGTACTGCTTCAAGAACGCTGTTCGCCATCTTGGATTGGTACATTAAAACAAAATAAAATGTTTAAGTGTCTAGTATATACTATTGATATAATACAAAGTATGAATATAACATGATATTTATCTGCTGTTGGCAAATGCTTACCAAGCTATATTTGAGGTGCTGTTGATGACGCTATGTGTTGTGTCTACAACATAGTATTGTACTCATTCCTCCATCTTGAGGTTTGCCGGGTCACCTGGTTTTCTGTTTCTCTCTTTGTGAGAAGGGATGGACACCTCACAAAATAAAGTAAATGTATAATGGGAAGCATGACGTTTGTGAAACAGCTTCACAACTTAGATGTCACCAGTCTCGACCAAGGTCAGCTGAAGCCAGTCCGGAATATATCTTTCTGTTGGTATTTACAACCCCTAATTAAAAGTCATATCTGCATACAATTATTATTATTTTTTTATTATTTATTTTTTGCGAACTTGTAAATAAATGCACATTCAAGATGTTGGTAGAGAACATTAAAATACTGAATACAGCTTTCATTCAACAGCAAAGCTTCTGCCGTCTCATCAAGGGCTCAGGAAGCAATATCACAAATTCCACTGCTAAGTCCTGCATTTGTGGCCATTTCCCTTTATGACCACTGATTTGAAGTCAACTTCGAGGGTAAATGGAGGGTTCACTTAAACTTCTCAATCATTGTGTCTTTTTTGCTGGAGGCACTGCTGACAAAAGTATGAATCAGTGCCAAATTATCACATGTTCTTGTGTAGCGGTGGACATCTGTTCGTTGGGGACTTGCGAAGACATCTACACTCATTTTACGTAGGGCTTTCGACAGCTGCATATCACTTGAAGTAATGTCATGACACACATTGTGTTGGTTGCTCTGACCTTCGGGTGACAGGCACTGGAAGGGGCCCAGGCTTTGTGGGTAGGCCTGGGCAGAGTTTGTAGAGTCGCACTACGTGGAACTCTGCATAACAGTTAAAAATCATGGCCAAGCTAGGTGGAATTCCGTGGGCGGGTGGAGTTTCCTGGCATGCCTGTTCGCATTGCGTTTTCCGTCAAACACAATGCAGAGTACGTCCTTGTGTTTCAATTCGCGCATGAACGCACCATGGAGCTCGCATGGGCGCAACCATCTTGTTTTCTTACTCGGTTTATGGTGCTGGGCCTGTTTTTTAATCCCTCTTTAATCTTTGTAATCATCCGCCCTCCTAATTAATCTACCCCTCATTTTCATTTATTGTATTAGTGTGTGTTTTTGTGTCTGTGTATTTTACTGTTTTTTTTTGTAATTTTTCATGACTTTTTGTATTTTTTCAATTTTTCCCATAACTTCTTTATTTCTTCTTTCCTTCCTTCCTTTTCCTGTTTCAATTTTTACCCCACCCAGCGCCATGACAGAATAGGGCGACCAGGGGAACAGCGATGCCAGCCCCCCCAAACAGCTAGGCAGGTGCTCAGCGCTACCTAATCATACTCATCATCGGCGCTCGCTTTGGCGATTAATTAAGAAGCCATTGCTAACTCTTCTGTCCTTCTGTCACCATAGTGAATCAGTGATATCAGTGAGTTAGCGTTCTCTGTGACTTTCTTTATTTAGCTTGTGGGGTTCCAAGGTATTTCACAGTGATGTATAGTATGCATCAATGCATTGCAAAAAAGGAGACTGAGTTGGTCCATCAAGGGGTTGAGAAATGAGAATAGAATCAAAGATCATTCATTGCAATGCATTAGTTCCAAATGCAGTTTTTGTTAAGGAAATTTGGAATGGGGATTTTAGGATTAGTATGGCCAACTCAACGATGGATTAGATCGTTTTCCTCTGCCGACTATGCTACTTTAAAATTTTGCCTTGTTTATTTTTTTACATTCTCTCTCTTTTTTTCAACTTCCCTATCCAGGGATGGATGAGTGAAAGGATGGTTGGAAGAAAGGGTAGATATTGAATGGATGGATAATGGATTGGAAGATTTGGTGAAAGACTGGATGAGAGAAAGTAAAGTTTAAATCATGGTGGCTGTAGGTGAATTAGAATGAAAGGATGAATTAATATTTGGATTGCTTAGATGAATAAGCATAGAGAGGGGCATGCTTCTCACCTACTTCGCTTACTTTGTTTTAAGGTTATAAAAAGCTATGTTTCAAAATGGGAGGTATTTTTAGAAAATAATTCTGCTCCCTTGACTTACTGTATTTGTTAAGCGAGGCAGGTGTATCCCACCCATCATCATTCATCACCCCCTCCGTGCCCATGGCATTTTGCCACCAAAGACTGAAGTGCAGCATGGTTCAATTCGTGACTCCAGTGTTGGCTGTGCAATGCGTGTCTGCTTCAGTTAATGCAGCATTTACAAAGTTTTCAATGCATTGCAAACTGAGCATGCAAGGTGTGTTTCCCTTCACCCACTCAGTCACCGCCTAATACGTCACTCCTTTATTCTTTCCTAAGTTCTTCCGTCCCAGCCTACAAACAAATTGAAAAATCCATCCTTGGCATGTGCCACATTTTATAGCCATGTGAAGTGATTCCAAAATATTTTTAATGGTTTCCTATACCAGATTTATTTTCTGCCTGGTCAGTTTTTTCTCTTTCGACTTTCGACAAGTACAGTGACTGAATAAACCAAAGCTTAATAGTCACATGATGAATCAATGATCAGTGTAGTGAGAGTGACCTCTCTATTCTATATCAAAAGCTCAACCTTACCTGCCTAATCCTTCTACCCTATCCTGCAGTAGAGTAAGTCAAGTTTCCTTTCCTTACAGCCCAGCAAATTAATTTGTTGGAAATAATTTGTGGTGGTGGGCGAGGCCAGTGAGTAAAGTGGGACTTAGTGCATGATTTGATTTCAAGTTTTGCGTATGGAATACGATGTGATGAACGTGCCAAATACAATCTTTATAGCCCGTTCCTTTCCCCAAGGTCTACTTACGACAGACAGGATAATATCTAAATTTTATATGGAAAGTGTGTGAAGTAGTTTCTTATTTATCAGTCATCTGCCTCTTTGGTGTCAGGGTAGAAGAGGATGGCAGTTGGAGAAGAGCAGGGCAATTATAAATTAGAAAATATCCGAGGCGCTGGCTAGCAATGAGCATGCCTCCATTAATTTAGCACAACACACAACTTGTGCTCCATAGTGCATAATACCTTACTCATTAATGTGAGGTCATTTATTTTTCTATGCAAAGTGTCTGTTTAGTTACTTGAGAAGCCTTTAGAAGAAAAAAAAATCAAATCACTGTTTATTTAATCTGGTGTCAATCTGCCTTAATACTATTCTGCCACACAGTCAGTGATTTTATGCGAGGCATGTGTGAGTATACATAAAATTGGCCTTAAGACTCTCCTAATCATAATCACATCAAATTCCAATGGCCCTAGAGGACCAGCAATGTACTGCTACTGTGCCACCCACTAATTTCAAACAATTGTTTGCACAGAGCATTATTTATAATTTGTCTATTTTCTTTCTGTTTTTCTCAATATAGCTACCCCTGCTGGTCCACCCGTAGCACCCAACAGGCAGAATATAGTGGCCCGTCTGCAGCAGCAGAGGCTGGACCATATCCAGCAAGAATACTGGCAGTTGGTGGTCCTGGAAGAAGAAGAGGCAGGCACAGCTCCCTCTCAGCCAGGCCTCAGTGCAGCCATTCACCCTCAGCCTCCCGGCCATTCCACCACCGGTGCCGCCACTGGTTGACAGGGGCCCTGACAACAACTGCTGCAGCCCCCTCCTGCTCTGACAGGCCATTGCTGTGGCACATCCTGCAGTGGCTGGCCGCTATGGAAAGCCGACTTGTCAGGATGGAACAGAGCCTGGACCAGCTCTGGACCCAAATGGACAAGGCCCTCTTCTAGTCCTTTTTTAATTTTTGTTGTGGTTGGAGGGACTTGTTGTGGGTGGAGAGGGTGGGAAAGGAGTTGGGAACAGTTTTTTTTTTATTTGTTGGACATTTTGTGGACATTGGTGGTTGCGTCAATTTCTTTGGTAAGAGGGGTGGGCCTGTTTATAAAAAAAATAAAGTCATCAAAATGTGTGCCTTTAGTTTTTACGCAACCTGTTTATCTGCTTGTAGGAGTGAATACCGCTTAGCTATATTTAGTTATACCTCTGTAACTATCTTGACCATTAGGGGGGATGCTGCCATGACCTATAGTGCCTACAACAACCTAGATAAACAATTACTTGCAGT
Organism: Calotriton arnoldi; assembly: GCA_963921515.1. NCBI lineage: Eukaryota > Metazoa > Chordata > Amphibia > Caudata > Salamandridae > Calotriton > Calotriton arnoldi. Next base: position 1,433,904 of record CAWUFW010003873.1, on the reverse strand, counting down.
AGCAGTTAGTTACTTACTTACTAAATTAACTAGTTCACTTCACCCAATAGTTTTCTTACCTAAATATAGATGAAGCAATAACAGGGAAAGCATCACAACTTCACAAGTGAGGTCCCACTCCCACCCAAGTGAGCTCCAACTGTAAGATTAATATGAAGGATTATCCATCGCAGGCAACTAAATGGAAATATAAACATGCAGTTAGTGGGTTATAAATTATTTTGAAGCTTTACAAAGAATTGAGACCAGACCACTACATGACCCAACAAAGAATTCCTGATAGTGATAAAATAACACAAAATAGCATTAGTAACTTCTGAGCAATGGGGAGCTATTATTTAATTAAAACTAAAGTTACAAAATCCTTGAGTCACGAAAACTGGACTCAAAATCTATAGTGGACAAGGTTAGACATTTACAGTTACGCAACACAAGGCCTGAATGATGATGTTGATGACTGATGTTCTTCATTCTATATCTAAAAAATGGAATGTGTGATCCACTGATGGTGTAAATTAAGCCACACCTTAATAAATCACATCACCTGGGGGAAGAGGGTTAAGAGGTTTGATGAATGGATGGAAAAGGGGATTTGGGGAACGGTTTTGCAAAGACAAACACTACTAAAGGACAACATTCATCTGGGCGATGAGCAGCACATCATCGTCATCAATCTGTTGTGGAAGGAAATGAAGGAATGAGCATGACACAGTACAGGTAAATGCCTTGCAAACAGTCCTTCTGCCCCAGAGACCCAAAATATCAGATATCTAAATGTTCTGTCTTCTAGGCTGGAAAAAATAAAATTATGGAGGCTGTGAACCCCCCAACCCAGTTCTCCAAATATGATTGTTAAAAGAAAAATGATACTGTATTGCAAAATTAGGTGGTGCATCTGCATTCTCTTTGGGAATGTCGATCACTCTTGGGTGCCTTTCTGGACTGGTCGGGTAGGTAAGCAGGAATGTTGAGTTCAGCTTTTGCCTTTCGTTCGTGCAGGAGATGAGAAGGCCTGAGAATTGTAAAACAGAAACTGTATTTTAGAGTCAAGGTGAAGGAAAGAAGGAAGGTAAGCTTTATGAGTAGTGTACCAAGAAGACTCAGAGGCAGAGCAAAAAAAATAAGAGGACTCCAATTCTTACTTTTGCCACCAGTGCAACACACACACACACTCAGCAGCATTTAAAAAATCAACGCACCTCTCTCCATTCCACATAACTGAGTACTAGGCCTCAGAGTCATAGTTTCCCTTTGAAGTCGATAACATCTTGCTTGTAGCTGTTGATATGGTAGTCCCACCCTGAGTTTTTCCATCCTCCTCCTGACTCAGAGTAACTCCGTCCCAGTGACAACCCGAGGAAGATAGACGTGTAGTACACTGCTGTTGAAGAACAAGTAGAGAAACAGAATTGCAGTATATTGCATAGGTTTTTGTTTGTTATTTAAAGTGACTGTTCTGGTCTCTGAAGAACCAGAAAAAAAGAGTGGACCCAGCAAGTAATTCTGGCTAAGTGTGAAAGGTGCAATTGCCTCCAGGAAAAAATTATCACCCATCATTCAGGCCCCAAGCATTGCATATCATTTCAAGCGAGTTCCAAAATTACAGTAGAACACCCTCCCTCTCTATCTGCCACCACATGAATCATCAATCATCACTCACAATTACTCAATAATCACTCGTTGGTGCAATGGTTACCTGTTCCAATGCAAGCACGGTGGTAGGAACACTATCTTGTCTTTGATGCAAGCAACAGATTGGAATTTGGCAGTCTTGTAAAACAAACGATTGTCTATGGCAGCCCTCTTAGGTAATGAAAAAACAGAAGGATCATAGGAGTTGAAGTAAGTTTGTAAAGGCCAACAACCTCCAGGAAAATATTATCACCCATAATTCAGGCCCTCTAACATTGCAAATCATCTCAAGCAAGTTCCCAAATTACAGTTGAACACCCTCCCTCACTGTCTGCCACCACATGAATCATCAATCATCACTCCCAATCACTCACTCACCATTGCAATTGTAGTTACCTCTTCCAATCCAAGCATGGGTAGGTTAGGTAGTAGGTACACATATACATCTTTGAGACAGGCAACACATTGGAATTTGGTATTGGCACTCTTGTTAATCAAAAATTTTCTGGGGCAGCCCTGTTAAGTGATGCAAAAATGGATAGGCATGTAAAGGAGACAGGCATTCTCACCAATGTCATGAAGGAATTATGGAGGTTTCTTCACTGCATACTGGTCCAACTGCAATACGCTAATATATGTGACTAAAAAATGGTGGGGCAGCATATAAATCTGATGCAAACAAAATGTTCCACAAGCTATTTTTTTTGTAAAGAAAGAAGTTCAATGAGAAATAATTCAAAAGGTCTATGGTGACACTGGCATACTCAGTCCAGGCAGTAGAGTTCATCCTGAAACTCAGGTGGTTCCCCCAGAAGTTGGTCAGCTAACACACTTGATGCTGACCAATAATCCTTCTCTTCCTCCTGTGCTGTTTCAGGAATGGTGTAATTGTATGGCATGAAATGTTGGTTCATTTTGATCACATTCAATCTCTACTTGTTTTGAAGCAAGAGACTGGTCCTTCTCACTGTAACAGCTGCACCAGCTGCACTGAACACATGCTCAGCAAACACAATGGCTGCAAGACAAGCCAGATACTTTATTGACAGCCTGCTTAGCTCTGGTCATTGGCCCATCTTCCCATACCAATATATCAATGGGTTTTGATCCACATAGACTTCTTTTGGATCATTCAGATACTCCTCGAACAACCTGCGGATGGTCATTGGTGCTGCCACTTGCTCGACCTCTTTTGCCATCACCTCTGCACTGGACTTAATGCTGATTGAAGCCAATACAATGCAGAGGTTGGGTCCGGTCCTTTTGCTACTGTTGTTGCCAATGTTCGGGCTGATGGTGTTGTTGGCTGCTGTAAGGCAAGACTTCCCTCTCTGGAAGTTGAAGTCGGCACCCCAGAACTGCGGCGTGGAGCTCTAAATTCTAGCCGTTCTTCTTTAAGTCTCCGGCTTGCGCAACAATCCATGTCTTGTATTTTGTAACATCCCCTTTAGAAAGAGGAATGAAAGTGGGCAGAATATTTTTTTACTGTGGTTCAAGTAGTGTGGCACAGATGTACTCTTTGGACGAGATGATGTTCTCTTGCAGCCTTGCATTGGAAGCCAATTGAAAGAGTAAGCTCTCAACCTAGGTATGCGCTTCTCTGTTTTCGTTCACACCTGTGGGGGACGAACCTTTCAGACACCTTCTTTAGCTGGTGTAGCAGATGCAACAATGGGATAGCTTGGCCCATCGTACTGTCCTCCTTGCTAACTTCCCATGTGAAAACCTCAAAAGGGAGTAGCATCTGTGTCAGGCATTTGACTAGGCCCCATTTCGCCACATCCATGGTCATAGCTTTCCCAACTGCATCCCATCCTCTTTGAATGGCATAGTCATTGATCTGTTTGTTCTGCTCAAACAGACGTTGCAACATATAATAGGTTGAGTTCCATCGTGTTGGCACCTCCTGTATCAGGGCTTTAACTGGTACTCTATTAGCACAGTGAATAATCTGCAACTACTTCCGGGCTTTAAAAGAATGGCTGAAATGAGGGCAAATTCCTCTGCAGATGGTCAGTATGTTGCTGACTATGTGTTGTTTTTTGAGAAAGTCTTTCACCACCAGGTTGATACAAAGCTTGTCCAACCAATTGCAGCACATCGTGATGCAGCAAAGGACCAGCAACTCTGGCAAAATAGGTCCGATTTGGAAGCTTGGAAGCCACAAATTCGAAGAATCCCACTCCTTGCACAAAAGAAAAAGGGAGGAGGTCCAGCGCTAACATTTTTGCCAGCTTCCCATTGTACAAATGTGCTGTTGAGTCGTTTTGCAAGTAGGGCTCCTACTGCCTAAGCATGCCGGTAATAGTAGCATGGATTTTCTTATTTTCTGGGGCCACTGATACAGGCAACTTTGGAGAAGTAGGCGGTGGTAGATTCAATGTGCATCATGGTGGGGCGTGGTTTCTCCATCTCACTCGCTGAGGTGGGTGATTCTTCTTGCGCATTCTGGGAACAGGGCTGCTTTGTGTAAGGATTTCACCCTCTTCTTTCTCATCATCACCTCCCACCGTGATTGGACATATAACTGATGTTCTCCGGCTCTCCTCACCACTAAGTTCAGCAATATTTTTAAGGTGCTTCTCCCACGTTTTTTCATATCGGTCGGTTGGCCTACAGTACCATAATGTGAACCAGGAGTACCTCGGCAAACATTTGTGTCGCAAATGATGCATACTACAATATGCTCCCCCTCTTTGCTAACTGTAAAAAAGTCCCAAACTGGAGAGAAGTACTTTTTTACTGTGCCACTACAATGCCTGAAGAAGAACTGGAGGTAGGTGGGTGTGTCATCGATTGCCTCTCTGCAGTGAATACTTCTACTGAGCTTGGGGTTGGTGCAGATCTCAACTGGGGCTTTGCAAATACGGGAGCTGGCAGTTGAATAGCAATGTCAAACTCCTCTGTGTCCCCTTCCACAATGGCTAGCTCGTCATCCTCCTTATCAACCCCTTCCATAATAGTAGCACTAAGCTGCCAAATGAAAGAGATTGGAGCTCTGCATAGGTAAATGGAATAATAATCTTTTAAAAAATGAAGGTAAGTTTGTGCGTGTATGGCAGGCAAAATGGTTCAGGGGTAAATGGAATAATCATTAAAATAATGCATGTTGCTGATGTGTCTGCAGTGCACCACAGCCAGGGTATCCAGGAGGAAATGGAGTTTAAAAAACTGAATGCTGTTGCGCGGCTGGGAGCCTATGGTGGATGGATGGTTAGATAAATGGATTGACCGAGGCAAAATTTTAAAAAAGTAAAACATATTTACAAAAATATAAAAATGTTTACAAAAAGTTTCAATGACATTTTTTTAATAACTACAAAAATGTAAATAAATATTACAAAATTAAAATACAACAAATTAAAAAGATAAAATAATTGTTTTTATAAAAAACTATGAATGATTGCCAATGTTTGTATGGGAAGATGAGAAGAATCTAATTATGAGGTAAAGAGGAGAAAAATGTAAAAAAAAATGCAAAAAATACAAGTAATATATAAGCACTGTTCATCAAAATCATATTCTTAATATACATACTACAATGATCCTCAAGCATATTATTAAACTGTTGTTTTAAAAACCACAAGGGTAACCCAAGAATTACTAGGATCCAAGGGTACTTTGCGATACTGCAAACAACGGTCCCTAGTCAATAAATGTGCATAAAATGTTTAAAGAAACACAATAGTTCTCAATATTTATTTATTCCAATGACAATAAACAAGAGATTTTTAATTAGAAAAAAAAAAAGTAGGGAGTGTACAGTCACAACAATAAACATACAGGCAAGAAAACAAAATGCGACCAGTAAACATACAAAAAATCAGGGTCACTTATTTCAACAGAAAAACACTTCTGCACCCAAACAAAAAGTTTATTCAAAACAAATGGGTCAGAGAGTGGGTCAATGACGTTTCGATCCGTTAACAGTGTGGGATCATCATCAGGGCAACATATTGTTTGCCCTAGACATAACTCAATGGTACCATGAGATTATTAACACCTGTGTCAACCCCGGTAGGCTGGTCTCTCTTTAAGCAAACAGAAACTGATAGCGGGTCCAGTAAAGGTACATTAAGGTAAAACCTTTTCAAACCCACAATGTGGGGGGGTCTCTATTTATCCAATCATGGACAGAATGTGTCTAGTGCAGTTCCTGTGAGGATTCACCGGTCACAGCCTTACTTATTGATGCCAGAATCGCTACGTGTCGGGTAAATAATCCAATCATTCTAGTTGATGGCAGAATCGCTGCATGTCAGGTGGTGAATCCGACCATGCTGAATGATGGCAGAATAGCTGTGAGTCGTGTGGATAATCCGACCGCGTTTGGAACTGATAGTACATCCAGCCATGCAAGCCTATGGCAAAGGCACACTGGCTGGATGCACAAAGTGGCACCCAGCTGGTGCCACATGGTGAAACAACAACTTTGAACAAGGAGGCATGGGGAGCAAAGAGCGCATGCAAGCTTATGGCAAAAGCACACTGGATGGATGCACAAAATGGCTGCTAGCCAGTGCCACATGGTGAAACAACAACTTTGAACAAGGAGGCATGGGGAACAAAGAACGCATGCAAGCCTATGGCAAAAACACTCTGGCTGGATGCACAAAATGGCTGCCAGCCCATGCCACATGGTCAAACAACAACACTGAGCAAGGAGGCATGAGGAACAAAGAACGCAGGAAAGCCTGTGGCAAAAGCACACTGGCTGGATGCACAAAATGGCTGCCAGCCCATGCCACATGGTCAAACAACAACACTGAGCAAGGAGGCATGGGGAACAAAGAAGGCATGAAAGCCTGTGGAAAAAGCACACTGGCTGGATGCACAAAAATGCCTGCCAGCCAATGCCACATGGTCAAACAACAGCACTGATCAAGGAGGCATGGGGAACAAAGAACGTATGCAAGCCTATGGCAAAAGCATACTGCCTGGATGCACAAAATGGCTGACAGCCTGTGCCACATGGTGAAATAACAACTCTGAGCAAGGAGGCATGGGGAACATAGAATGCATGCAAGCCTATGGCAAAAGCACCCTGGCTGGATGCACAAAATGGCTGCCAGCCAGTGCCACATGGTCAACAGCAACACTGAGCAAGAAGGCATGGGGAACAAAGAACGCGTGCATGCCTATTACAAAACCACACTGGCTGGTTAAACAAAATGGCTGCCAGCCAGTGCCATATGGTCAAACAACAACACTAAGCAAGGAGGCATGAGGAACAAAGAACGCATGCAAGCCTGTGGCAAGAGCACAATGGCAAAAGTACATGCCAATGACACCCAGCACATACTCTCCTTCTCCAAAGACAGAGACACCACCAGAGCGAAGTTCCAGAACGCCATGACCGACGTAGCTGACTGGATGAGAGCTAACTGCCTCAAACTGAACACCAACAAGACCGAAGTTCTACTCTTCAGAAGAACCCCTCGCCATGGGACCACTCCTGGTGGCCCTCTGCACTAGGACCAGCACCCACCTCCACCACCCACGCACACAACCTCTGCATCATACTCAACAGCGAGCTCTCCAAGAAACAACAGGTCAACTCAGTGGCTTTCACATGCTTCAACACCCTCAGAATGCTCCGCAAAATCTTCAGATGGATCCCAAAAGCCTGCAGGAGAACCGTCACACAAGCCCTCATCACCAGCCGTCTTGACTACGGGAACGCATTCTACACCGCAACCACCACCCTCCTCTTCAAACGCCTCTGAACCATCCAGTATGTAGTGGCAAGAATCATCCTGGACCTACCAAGATACTCCCACACCACCCCCCACTTCTGCACCCTGCACTGACTCCCCATCAAGAAGAGATGCCACTTCAAACTGCTCAAGCAAGCCTACAAAACCCTCCACAACAGAGGACCTGAATACCTGAACAACTGCCTGATTTTTCACCAACCCACCAGACACCTGCGTTCGGCCTCCCTGGCCCGCACCACCATCCCCCGAATCCCGCGCACTCCAGCCAGATGATGTGTCTTCTCTCACCTCACTGTCAAAGCCTGGAACGACCTCCCAATCCACCTCCGAACCTCCTCCATCACCGAATTCAGGAGCGGCCTCAAGACCTGGATGTTCGAGTAGCTCCCCCCACGCAGCTCCTGGATACCCCCAAGTACTGATTGATTGATGCAAAAAATGTCTGCCAGCCAGTGCCACGTGGTCAAACAACAACACTGAGCAAGGAGGCCTGTGGAACAAAGAACACATGCAAGCCTATGGAAAAGGCACACTGGCTGGATGCACAAAATGGCCTTCGACCACATGCCACGGAGAAAAAAGACAAATCAATGGTGGCCTATGGCAAACACACACACACACACACTAGACAGACAAAGAAGGAATGGTAACACTGAAGAAAACACTACCATTAATTCAGTAATGCGAAAAATGGAAATTAACTGAGCTATAAAAAATTTACAACAACACACAACCACCCAAGGCATCAAATATTACCCCACAGATACACTTTGTGTACACAAAAAAACATGAAATACAAAAAAAACACCACATTTTTAATTTACTCCAATGCTATCCCAGGCCTTAATGATGTTTTAAAACAACATATACCATAGAAACAGTTCTTTCATGCAATCATGACTAGCACTGGCCTGGGCCTACTAGATGGCCCCTTGGCAGACTAGGCCACATAGTAAAATAAATAAATGCTGCAAATTTATTAGACATGGAGAAAATGTACTGAACTGTGCAACATTGTTTCTTTACAAAAGAAGAAAAATGTAATGCAAAAATATAACTAGGCCCCCACTGAAAAAATGCAGGCCACCTACCACAATAACTGGTGCATGCCCTCTATCAAACAAACAATACCCTTACACAATAGTTTTTTAACTTACTTGAGAAATCTCAAATACAAAGTCATTAAATCCAATGGAATATTTGCAGCAGACAAGGAGAGTGATCCTTCCAGCTCAAAATCCAAATGAAATGTGACCAGGAGATGAACAAAGCACTGGGAGGAGCCTGCTGGGTGGGAACAGGAAGTTGGAGTCTCTGGGGCACTTCCTTCCTTTCGGATAAAACAGTTTTTTAAAAAAAGGCTTCTCACACAAAAACACAACTCCAACGGTCTGCTGAAGAAGAAAATCCACTTGAAAAGCCTCTTTAGCTGCTTCTCCAGTACAAAAGCTGCCAGAGATGAATGAGTTTGTGACCGCGATTGGCACAAAATTGGCGCTGTTGCGGCCAGAAGCTGTGCGAGTGAGCACAAAGTCTCGAAGGAGCTTATTAGCGGCCCAAGAGTATTGCAGTGCTTGCGAGTGAGCGCCAAAACAAATCTCGAGCACGCAGACGGAAAAAACCTCCGCTTCGCACCAGAAGGCGGAATTCAGGAACTCTGCACTCTTCCGCGGAGCATGAAGTGCCCGAATTCCACAAACTCCAAAAGCGGAGTGGAGTGAAGTTTTCCGCCCAGGTCTAGTTGTGGGTTAGTTCAGAATCCACTCTGTGAGACCTGCAAAGGTGCACAATGTTGCAGCGCAAACTCTACTCGAGTGGGGCTGTCAACTCCGGATACCTGGGGCATCATGGACTATCAGAAGGAGGAGGAATCGATTGGGTAACATCGTCACTTAGTCTTATCCACAATGGATGTCATTAACATAGAGTCCAAGATGGTGATCATTACCAAAGCATTCTAGGTTTGTTTCCCAATCTATTATAGGGTCATTACAACAGAAAGGTTAGGTCAGATTACTTTAGGTAAAGTCAGAATAAAACTACAGGAGAAAATGGCAGAAACTGCCTAGCAAGACGGCATGATGGTGGATTTCCCCATTTGCTGCTAGATTGTCACCCAGTGTATCTTGTCTATCTTATACGTTGGACAGAGGTAGCTCATGCTCTCACTATGGCCTGCACTCAAGTAAGTCCACTGGTGGGAAAGTGCCTCGCAAACAGCTGCCTACCAAAGCTTACCACAAGAGTGCTCCTGACACCGGTGGAGTCAAGAAGCCTCACTGCTACTGGCCATGGGACTGAGGCTCTCTGCAACATCCTCCGATCCTAGAAGTCCACTAAGCTGCTCATCCGTAAACTGTTCTTCGAGTGCTTGAGGTGGGAGATCACACTGGACTTCAAGAATAATCTGCATTTCCAGAGCTCTACAGTCATGGCTCTGCAAGAGGCCAGTGAAGCCTACTTGGTGGGCTCCTTGAAGACACCAGCCTAAACACCATGTACACCAAGAAGTTCACAAGTTCATCGTTTTTTAGAAATGGGGTCTCTAGTTGGCAATGGTTTGCACTTTTGTCAAGTAGGGACCCTTCTTCCCAATCAGGGTAAGGAGGATACACTTCCAAAATAACCCCTGCTCAGCCCCTTGGTAGCTTGGCACGAGCAAACAGGCTTATCTCAGAGGCAGTGTGTAAAGCATTTGTGCACACATACAGTAATACAGTGAAAACACTACAAATGGGCACCACACCAGTTTAGAAAAATAAGTAATCTTTATCTAAACCAAACAAGACCAAAACGACAAAAATCAACAATACAGTGATCAAAATATGACTTTCAAAAGGTAGAAACAGTTCTGTTCAAAGCAAATTGCAGATGCAACACTTTTCACACAAAGTACCTTGGATGCGTCATGCGCACAAACAAAAACTGTCGCAGGGAAAATGATGCTTCGGTTCCTTATGCCAAGGGAAGGTGATGCATTGGTTCCTTACTTCAGGGAAGGTGATGCGTCGGTGCCTTACTGCCAAGCAGGGGTGGTGATGTGTCGGTTTCTTACTGTGCGGGGAGGTGATGCATCGGTTTCTTATTGTGTGGAGAGGTGATGCATCAATTTCTTACTGCGGCCCTGGCGTTCTTGCAGGCGTGGCGCCCAGATGCGATGCGTGAGGATTGGGGATGCATCGGTTTCTCCAGCCGTGGTCCCACGATGCGTTGGTTCGTGCAGCCGCACAGCCGGGCCTGCGTCAGAATCAGTGCAGTGATCTCGGACTTTGTAGATCAGTGCTCTCGATGCGGCATGCAGTGATTTCTCAAGTCGCAGTAGGTTGCTGCGTCGGTGTCTTCAGCGATGCGTCGGAAACAGGTGCGGTTGGGACGCGCTTCTCTTAGTTGCGTTGCTTTTCCAGCTCCCAACAGCAGGAACAACCTCCAGAGGCCAAGAACAGCAGCAGGCACCACTTGGCAGGTCAGAACTCCCAGCAAGGAAGTTCAGGGGAGCTGGGGGGGAAGTCTTTGTATCCCTGAGACTTCAAAAACAGGAGGCAAGCTCTACTTCAAGCCCTTGGAGATCTTCCTCAAGCAGGGGACATAGCACACAGCAAGGTCCGTGTCCTTTCTTTGGCAGAAACAGCCACTGCAGGCCAACCCCAGACAGCACACAGCAAAGGGGCAGTACTTCTCCTCAGTTTTTTCAGCTCTTCTCCTTGGCAAAGGTTCCTCTTGAATCCGAGAAGTAATCTCTGAAGTGTTTTCTATCCCTGAGACTTCCAACAGGAGGCAAGCTCTGTTTCAAGCCCTTGGAGAAAACTCTAACAGCAGGATGATGAAAGTACAGCCCAGTCCTTTCCCTACCCAAGACAGAAGCAACCACTGCCCGCCAACCCCAACAGCACACAGCACAGGGGCAGTACTTCTCCTTCAGCTTTCCCGGCTCTCCTTCTTGGCAGGTTCCTTAGTTCAGCAGTAATCTAATGTTCAGGGGTCTGGGCCCTACTTTTTATAACACAAATTCCTTTGTTCTCTGGTGGCAGACAAGCTCTTTGCCCAGCCAAAACCAGTTCTGTCCTCTATGGTGCAGCTGCCTGACAGGCGGTGTAGACATCATTGTCCCAGGCAGACCAGGCCCATTCAGGTGTGAATGAAATCTCCTCCCCCTACTCTAAATGCAGCCCAGGTCTATTCAGCCCAGCCCTTACTCACTCAGGAAAGGCAGGACACACATCAACCCCCCCTGGTGGCCATCTGAAAGAATGCACATCCCCAACCCCCGTCATTCAAAAGCAAGACAGTCAATCCACAAACCAGCAGAGGCACACAGGATGGCTAAGCAAGAAAATACCCACTTTCTAAACGTAGTATTTTCAAACACACAATATAAAAATCATCTTTACTAAAAGATGCATTTTTATGTTCTGAGTTCAGGAATACTAAACTCCACCTTTCCATCTTGTCCAGGTGGGAAGTTATATTTATAAGATGTTGTAAATAAACTCCCATCCAATCCTATGGGACAGATAGCCTTTCAATAGTGAAAAACGAAATTCACAGTATTTCACTATCAGGACATGCCACACACATCAGGGCATGTCCTACCTTTTGCCTACACTGCACCCTGCCCACAGGGGTACCTTGGGCCTACCGTAGGGGTGACTCACATGTAACAAAAAGGAAGGTTAGGGCCTGGCAAGTGGGTGCACGTGCAAGGTCGACATGGCAGTACCAAACGGCGCACAGACACTGCGGTGACATTTACAGGTTGCTCATGTGGGTTACACAACCAGTGCTGCAGGCCCACTAGCAGCATTTGATTTACAGGCCATGGGCACACACAGTGCACTGTACTAGGGACTTACCAGTAAATTAAATATGCCAATCATGGAATCACCAATCCATCATAACAATTACAGGGAGAGCATAGGCACTTTAGCACTGATCAGCAGTGGTAAAGTGCCCAGAGTCATAAAACCAACAAAACCAGGTCAGAAATGGAAGGCCAAAAACCAAAAAGTCTGGGGATAAACCCGCTGTACAAGCCAGGTCTAACAATCATTATGCCCAAGGACATTCAGCAGGCCCATTGTATCCTAGGCGAGAGGACCTAAGGAGACGGCAGATGAGCACTTGCACTCCCAGCCTTCCTCTCGATTGTACCTTTATTGTTTTCTTGCCCTTTTCTTGTACTCCCTCTTACTGTTAGGCTTCTGCTTGTAAACTGCTGTTCTCTTGTTTGGCTTGCAAAAGAGTCCTGGTTCCTCCTTCGAGTCAGCTGTCCTTAGCATAAAAAGTATATAAATGCGGGTCCATCTTCGATGATATATAGTCTCATTGAAAAAGGACCCGCATTTACATCCTTTTCATGCTAAGGACAGCTGACTCGCAGGAGGAACCAGGACTCTTTTGGAAACCAAACAAGAGACAGCAGCTCACAAGAAGAAACTTAATAGTACACCAGAATATACATATATGTACCCACACAGGATCAGAAGGGATACGGCAGAACTCCTCAGTGAGTATTCAAAGAAACTTTATTGAAGTGCGCGTGAGCTACAGACTGTCAACGCGTTTCAGTTCCACCCAGCAACCTTGTTCACGACAGAGTGTGCCATCTTGTGATTCATTAAACAATAACGTTCACAGTAAACATAAAAGACATTTTCAGGTTAGGGGAGAAGAAAGATGTTAATAAAATGCATGACATTGATTGCCTAACGGAGGGAATGCGATTCACTTGCAAGAAGTGTATATCATTCATAGCTAATGTGAAACAGGAAAACATATGTCACATTAGAGAACACCTGCTGCACACAAATAATTACTATTCATAATAGCTTATATTGCAGTGCATGTGAAAGATCACAATAATTAACACTCGACAATGAATTATCGTCATTATAATGCATTTCATTAAAGTATTTCTGTAAGAGCAGGTAAAAGCATAAAAGCATACTAAAGGAATTTTTTTACGCCTTAAAATCACCTCCATTCATAAGAAACAAATCAAAAGGCAAGTGCCTAACGCCTTTCTACATAGAATTCCCCTATAATCACCTGTAATAATGTGCAAAGTGCTATAAATACTATCTAAGAGGTCAGAGATTAAGAGGTTCTTCTTTAACATATAGCAATGGTGATACAGATTCTAACGAACACAAAAGTAATAAATATCCCATCAAATCAGGGTACTGTCGTGGGGATCTAATTCATAAAGCAAGCCAAGTGGGTAAAATAAATATATATTAATAAATATATAACAAAATATGAATATGAGTATATAGAGCTCAAGAGAAAAGAAAGAGAAAGAAGAGAGAAAAAGATTAATATATAGTGTGAATCATATATCCTCAATGATTGAGAAAATACTAATAACTGCAAAGCATAACAGCAAGTAAGGCAACAATTAAAAGAGACAGGTATACAGTTCTTCATCTATGTTAAAACCCATCGGTTCCTTGCTGTCTAGTTCTAAAATGAACCGTGTTTCCAATTTACGCAGATCTTTTTCTCTGTCACCACCTCTTTTTCTTTTTGCAACTTGTGCCACACAGCTATATCTTTGATCTGAGGGATCACCCTGGTGATATTTTTCAAAGTGACGGGCAACAGGATAACTACGATCCCTGTTTATGGTGGCACGGATGTGTTGTAATATCCTCTTGTGTGCTGGCAAAGTGGTGCTTCCCAGATATACTTTTCTACAGGGACATGTGAGTATATAAACAACAAACTCTGATTTGCATGTCAGGTTACCTCGTATCTTGATTTTCTTATTAAACGGAGTCTCAATTATAGTGCGATTCTCTCCATTCTTACATGCTTTACACTTAGAACACTTCCTAAAACCTTCATACTTAGATAGCCAAGTTTGGGATCTCATTCTGTTATCAGATTTGCTCTTAACAAGATGATCTCTCATAGATTTAGATTTTCTATAGCTTAACATTGGGCGCTTGGAAACCAGTGGGCCAATGACAGGATCTTCTATCAGGAGATGCCAATGTTTAAGCATGGCCTGTCGCACTCTCTGGTGTTCCTGATCGTGTCTGGTTATAAATCTATGCGTCTGGATGGATTCTTTTTTCTTCGTATTGGTTCTAGAAGGGTTGAATAATGCCTTTTCTCTATTCAGTTCTCTAGTCCTCTTACTAGCAGCATTTAAGATGGAATTAGAATATCCCCGTTGTTTAAATCTCTCAAGCATTTCTTTTTCAACTTTTTCATAGGTCTCTGGGCTACTGCAAGCCTTTTTAGCTCTATATAGTTCACCCAAATACAATCCCAACCAAAAGCCCTGCAAAGCATTATGGGACGAGATTTTAGAGGGCAGTGAATATTATAGTATCCAATATCAAAACATTCCTCAAGGGGCAGGCTCTCCGGGCTCAGCTGAGAGCTAATACTATAGTAATCACTGCACTCTAGTATCTCGCCCCATAATGCTTTGCTGGGCCTTTGGTTGGCATTGTATTTTTGCCTATAACTTTGCTTGGGGTGGTCCTGGGAGGATGGGACCACCACAATCATTGAGCATGATATGCTCTTTGTGTTCAAGGCATCTGCTTGGCACTCCCCCTAGGTTAGGGGGGACCCCAAAATCATACCTTTCTCATTGCCTGATATTTTTCAAAGCTCACTTTTGTGAATTGGTTATATGCTTTTTAGCATGTAAAGGTAAAGTTGTTTTATCACAGGGTTTTGGGTGCAATAGCTTACTCCAGAGTATGTGCATGAATTCCATGTTATGCATGTTAATAAAACAGAAATATTGTGTTTTCAATGTAATGCATGTTAATAAAACAGAAATCTCACATACCTTTAGTAAAACAACAAATAAATATCTTTACATGCTATAATACATATAGTCATCTCACAAAAGTGAAAATGAAAATATAGCAAGCTGTGAGAGAGGTGATGATTTTGGGGTCCTCCTAACCTAGGGAGAGAACCAAGCAGATGCCTTGAACACAAAGAGCATATCATGCTGAACGATTCGGTGGTGGTCCCATGCTCCTAGGACCACCCCAAGCACAGTTATGGGCAAAAATACAATCCCAACCAATGGCCCTGCAAAGCATTATGGGACGATATTCTACAGTGCAGTGAATATTATAGTATCCAATATCAAAACATTCCTCAAGGGGCAGGCTCTCCGGCTCAGCTGAGAGCTAATACTATAATATTCACTGCACTCTAGAATCTCACCCCATAATGCTTTGCTGGGCCTTTGGTTGGCATTGTATTTTTGCCCATAACTTTGCTTGGGGTGGTCCTAGGAGGATGGGACCACCACCGAATCGTTCAGCATGATATGCTCTTTGTGTTCAAGGCATCTGCTTGCCCTCCCCCTAGGGTAGGGGTGACCCCAAAATCATCACCTCTCTCATTGCCTGGTATTTTTCAAAGTTCACTTTTGTGAATTGGTTATATGCGTTTTAGCATGTAAAAGTAAAGTTCATTTATCAAACAGTTGTGGGTGCAATAGCTAACTCCGCGGAATTATTGCATGAATTCTGTGTTTTCAATGTTTTGCGTAGTTAGCAAATCTCTGCAAAGTTCATTGCTCACGGTTAATAGTATCTGGTGGATTCATTGATGTGTCGAAATTTTTTAACAAGATTGCCTGAAAATATGTCCAAATTGTTTCTAACCATACTCAGGATATATCTAGATCTTGGTCTAAACGGGGTAATGCCTCCTCCTTTGATCAATACATTGGTGCTCTCAGAGCTCTGTGTAGTTTCCAAGTTAATGTACACCCTTTCCTCTTCTTGAAAGGATATCAGATCCCCCAGAATGTCATCATCTGTAACTGTCAAATCTCTGGATAAATTACTGTATGGCGCAGATATTTCATCCATTGTAAGTGGTGCACATGTCCCTTCCATTGTTGCTCCTATAGTTCCAGTAGCTGACTCTCGTAATGTGTGCCCTTTGATTAATTTCAATTTTCTTATAAATTTGTACAAGTCAATTCTAGTGCTAGAGTAATAAAAACAGTTTTTATAGCAGTAAGAGAGTCCCAACTCCAATGTTCTAACCTCTTTTTCACTCAGGTCAGCAGAGCTTAAATTAATAACAGTGACGTTGTTGTTATTTATTTGTTCTTCTTCTTTTGATTGTGTGTAACCTTCTCTGTTGAGTCTTTTCGTACTTCTTCGCCACCCCTCCCTTGTTTCCTCCTCCATCGGGTCTTCCTCACCCCCTTCCCACTTTGAAATCTTTGCGTTGGCCTTACTGTAAAAAACGCAACTTTAGCGTAGAGAATTTGACTATCGCACCTTCTTTTCATGTTGGATCCTCCACTTCAATTTCCGATCCTGTGTCAGAACTAATTTCACTCCCGGACTGTTCTTGATACGATTTGTTAGTGTCTTGTATCCTTTGTCGTCCCAGTTTGTATGTATATATATAAAAATAAATATATATATATATATATATTTTTTTTTTTCACTGAAAAAAAGAGAAGTTAAAGAGACATTATAATTAGTAGTGCATGGCGAGGGTGTGAGTTATAATTACATTACAGCACGAGTTACAGTTACATGAGATCATTATAATAGTGAATTTCAGTGGTTGTGTTAATTTAAAACAGTATATTCAAACAGACAATTATACTTAACTAAAACATCCTTTTAACCTTTTGTTTTCTCAGTGATTCTAGGTTTTTTTAACATAAGGTAAGCTTTCACTCTCTTGGGTAGGACACCATAGTGTCTTGTGGAGGGGTCCCCAGGACACTGTAAAGATCAAGCCCCGGGGAATGGGACCCTGGGGGCCGATGTTGGCTCAGTCATGGGGGCTGCACCTGCCCCTTCCCTACATTAGAAAAAGACCCGGGGATGGGATCTTGTGAGACTTAAGCGAGGCTCAATGTGGGGGGATGCACACCCCTTTTCCTTATTTAAAAAATCAGCCCCAAGGAGGGGGGCCCAGGGTCCTGAAGAGGCCTGGGGAGGGGTTGCATGCCCCCTTCCTCTTTAAATATGTATCAGCATCAGGGGATGGGATCACCAGGCCTCAATGAGGCTTGAGGAGGTGGGCCGCATGCACCTCTCCCCTTTTTAATTGAATATACCCCAGGGATTGGATTTCTGGGGCCTGAAGATGGCTTGAAGAGGGGGGTTGCATGCCCCCCACCCCTTTTAAAATCATTACGCCACCCCTGGGCCAGAGCCCACCCGGGGAGGGTTATTTTTTTAATGTGCAGGAGCTTGCATATTTTTTTTAATTCTGCCACTGTTTAGGGCAAAATGTTTGTTAAAAAAATGATCTTTATTTGGCACCAGGGGGGTCCCTATGGGACCCCACCAACAGGCTTAGTGGGGCAAGGTATCCCCACACTGGCCTCTATATATTTTTTATTTTTTTTTAGGACAAGGGACTGAGTCCTGATTCCTAGGAGGCTGCCTCCACATTATTGTTGGTGTGGTGGAAGCCAATCAGATCTCGTCTCGAGATCTGCCAGGCCTACAAATCCTCCACAGCTTGAATTATACAAAGTTTTTAACTGCTAATTTCTCTAAAACTGCTAAACAGTTTTCCACCAAATCACAAAAGGCTCGCTTTCTGGACCAAGATCTAGCTTTCTGTCAAATTTTGTTTAAATCCATTCAGCTGTTTAAGTTGTAGTTGTGTCTAATAATCCTACAGAAAAATGAATAGGGAAAATATGTTCTGAGACCCTCCCTTTTTATCGGCCCCTGCTTGACGGATCGTCCCGAAACTTTCCATGAAGTGCCTGAGGTCGAAGAAAATTTATTTTTGGAAAGTTTTGTGAAGATTCATCAAGCAGTGCCAAAGGTATTAGAAAAACAAAAAATGCCTTTCCTATGGAAATCTCATCCTAACTAGAACTAAACAGTGGTGACCGCCACTTTGTAATGTATATATTTTCACTGAAAAAACAAAGATTAGAGTGACGTTATAGTTAAGTCTTGAAATATTATAAAAACGAATGTTTCAAAAACAGTGAAATTCACCAGTGATACTTTGCTGACCTACCTATAACTTGCCCCCATCCATGCACTGCTTTTGGCCTCACATTTACATCACTCATGACATGTTAAAAGACATCATTCATGACATCACTGATGGCATCTCAAATGCCATCATGTGGCCATACACAGTGTAGGGTTGGCAGCAGGGCCTGGCCTCTGGGATCTCACCACCAAGGACCAGTGGGTTATGGTACACAGGACTTCAGGACCAAGTCCACAAGTCCTGTAATGGCGGTCACTACATTTTTGTTTCAGTTGTGGCCATCCAATCAGATCCCTTGGTCTCCCAGGACCAAAAAGTCAGAAGGGAAAGAAAGCACTTTTGCCTGATAAGAATGCTACATTTTGTAAATTTTCAGTGCCGCAGTTCTCCCGCTGGACCAACTGTCATGATATCACTATAGTCTGGAGCTTAATTTCTTTAAAACGGCTCAACTGATTTACACTGAATCACATAAATCACGCGTACTGAGTAAAGATCTAGTTTCCTGCCAAAATTGCGTCATTCTGTTCAGCCATATTTTCTGTATCGCCTCCCAAAATTCCTTTGAGAACTTGCATGGGAGAACGTGCTTTTTGCCCCCCACAATTCTTCTCGGACCTTGCTTAATGGATCACCTTGAAACTTTCGAGGAAGGAGCTATGATGTTGAACCTTTTTTTGGAAAGTTTTGTGAAGATTCAGTTTGGCAAATGGCCCCAAATGTTTTTGCAAAACAAAAAATGTTTTCCCTATGGAAACTGTGACCTAGCATATGCCGACACAGTGACAATCACCACTCTATCATATATATTATATATATATGAAAATCATGCCAAACTCGCAGCATAAAAAAGCCCTCCATTCGAAAAAACAGGTAAAAGGTGATTTTAATTCATGGCAGGCAGTAGAGATTGTGCAGCATTACGCGTTTCGACCGTAAGACGGTCTTAATCATATGCAACCCCGAGGACAAGCTGTTTACAACTTTAATATGCTGAGATAGTAGACAGCAAGAGAGGACACAATGCGCACACACTGGATTTAAAGTAACCCTTTTGCAATATTTTCTTCATTCATGAAAGCACTTTGCAGTCAGAGCTCACTTAGTAGTTGTACTTCCCATACATTAATTGCATAGTGCAGTCATTTCAAAGAAAAGTTCAAACTCATGAGACTCCGATATTAGTTATATTCGTGATCGGACTGCAACATCCATAGTGCTTTGCAATAGTGTTTGAGAGCGTGACATAGCATCCACAAAGGTTGCAGTAGTATAAAATGTCAATGTCACGAGAAATGAGAAAGAAATTGCTCATCATTACTTATATTTAAGGAATAGTTCCATGTCATCCTTACTTGTATCAAGGAATAGTTCCATTCGTATTGGTGGCAATCGCTTCTTACTTCATTTCAAAGATGCTCATCCTCGTGTTAGAAGTTGTTTGGTATGCATCTGGCCTCCCAGCCGCCTGCTTTGCCTTTCGTTTTTCGAAGTGCGGAGATTGACCTCCACAAACCCTGGCTGCCTCAGAATGTTCCGCAAATTCTCAGCCAGCAGGCCTACCTTAGAATCAGTGGCGGAGCCTCCCGTTTCAATGGTGGCACCGCAGAACCAAACATTTCAGTTCATCGTGGGTGCAGCCGGCGGGCACCTCTTGACAACATATCCATATGAATTTTGACGAGAAAGGCGCCCTTCCAGGCAGGTCGGGGCTTTTTGGCGACTTCACCGCCTTCAATATTCCATATGAAAATCATGCCACACTTGCAGCATAAAAAAGCCCTCCATTCGAAAAATGGCAGGTGTTAGAAATGGGGGTCTCTAGTTGGCAATGGCTGGCCACTGTCCAAGTAGGGACCCTTCTTCCTAAGTCAGAGTGAGAGGGCTACCCTCTTTAATACCCCTGCTCAACCCTGTGGTAACGTAGCACGAGCAGGTAGGCTTATCTCAGAGGCAGGGTGTGAAGCATTTATGACCATACACAGTAACACAGTGAGGAACACTACAGAGGGACACCACACAAGTAGTTATAAAAAATAAGTATCTTTATATAAAGGCAGATTTATCACAAGACCAATAACTGTAAAAGCCACAATACTGTCAAAAATAGGATAGCTGTTGAAGGGCTGTCAAAGATAGTTCAAAGGTTGCAAGAATAAGGTTCAAATTCAAGGCAGTGGTCTCTGCGACCCTTTCTCTCATAAGACTGTCAAAAAATAGGATGGCTGTTGAAGGACTGTCAAAAAATAGTTCAAAGGTTGCAAAAATAAAGTTCAAATTCAAAGCAGTGGTCTCTGCGACCCTTTCTCTCACAAAGTACCTGGGTTTAGTAGCAAAACCAACAAAATGTCGCAAAGAAGTGGTAGCGATGATTCTCGGCACGCGAGGCCGGCGATGCGTTGAAATCCTTGCCGCAAGGGAGGATGATGCGCTGATCTGCGTGATGCGTGCGGAGACACTGCGACCAACTTCTGCACGCTAGGCCGCCGATGCGATGACTTTCTTGCCGCGAGGGAGAAGTCGATGCGACGATCCTGTTGCGCTGTGCGATTGTGTTGCGATGCGAAGAGATGACGCTCCGTGAGGGAGCGACGAAATCCGGTGCGATGCGATGAAAATGGCGGACGCATGGCGTCCGCAAAGCGATGTCTTGAAGCGATGATTTCTTTAGGGGTTGCGAGCGCTCGGCGACAGCAGCGCGATGATTTTTCCAGCGCGTCTCAGCTGCAGCGGCTCGCAAAGGGGCGTTATCGATGGTTTCGTGTTGCGAGCACCCAGCGGCAGCAGCGCGATGATTTTTCCAGCGCTCTCGGCTGCAGCGGCTCGCAAACGTGCGTTAGCGACGATTTCCAGCACTCTTTTCTCTGAAGCAAAACTAGAGGCCCTGGAACTCACAGGAGCTTCATCAGCAGATAGCAATCCTCGCAGGGAGGAAGCAGGAGGTTGGTGGTGGAGTCTGATGTGCCTGAGACTCCAGCAGGATGCTAGCTCTCTTCCTAGCCCTTGGGTAATTGCTGTAACAAAAATAAAAGTTCTCTCAAAAGTTCCTTTTCCTCTTCTTCAAGGTCCAGTGGTCACTTCTGCAGGCCAGTGCAAGAAACAACACACAAGCACAAGGACAGTCACTTCCTGCAGATTCCTCCAGTGGCACGGACAGAGTTTCCTCTCCAGATCCAAAAGCAATACAAATTGTAGGGGTTTGAGCACAGATATTTATACCCCAAAAGTCTTTGTTCTCAGAAGCTACAAGTCACTGAACCTAGCCAGAACCAGTTCTGCTCAGGCCTGGAGCACTTTGTTTACCAGGCTGCATTCTTCCTTTCAGAAAGAGGGGGTCTGCTAGCAGACACACAGTAGGAGGTGGAGCCAGCATTCACCTTGCCAGGCACAGCCCTATTCAGGTCAAGGAGCCACCCCTCCCCACACTCTAAATGCAGATCTCTCTATTCAACCCAGGTCTGACTCAGCCTGCCCTGCCCCTCTAAAACCAGACAGCCAATACACATAACAGCAGAGCACACTGGAAGGCTTAGGCAAGAAAATACCTACTTTCTAAAAGTGGTATTTTCAAACACAGAATATAAAAATAAACTTCACTAAAAGATGTATTTTAATATTCTGAGCTCAGGCATACTAAATTCGTTTTTCTACCATGTTCCTGGGGTCAGTTAGGACTACAGAATGTAATAGTCAAACTGCCCATTCTAGCCTATGAGGAACAGGTAGCCTTACAGTAGTGAAAAACGAAATGGGGCATAATTCACTACCAGGACATGCTACACACAGCAAGGCGTGTCCTACCTTACACATACAATGCACCCTACCATAGGGGTGACTTACAAGATGCCAAGGGAAGGTTCAGGGGCTGGGAAGTGGGTGCACTTCACAGCCAAGATGGCAGTTCTGGACTGCACACAGACACTGCAGTGGCAGGTCTGAGACACACTTTACAAGCTGCTTCTGTGGGTGGCACACATCAGTGCTGCAGGCCCACCAGCAGCATTTGGTTTACCAGCCGTGGGCACACACAGGCCACACTACTAGGGACTAACAGGTAAACCAAATAAGCCAATCAGGGATATACCAATTCACATAGTCATATTTACAAAGGGAGAGCATATGCACTTTAGCACTGAACCTCAGTGGTAAAGTGCCCAGAGTCATAAAACCAACAGAAACAGGTCAGCAAAAATACAGGAGGCAGGCAAAAAGTTTAGGGGTGACCCTGCAAAAAGGGCCATTTCCAACACAACCCCTTCCAGCCAAAACGCAGGGTAGACCAATCACTACTTTGATGGGCTTCCTGCTTCGAGCGATAGAACACGGAACTGGCCCGCAACTGCAGGGGCATATGGCAGCTCTACTCCAATCTGAACCCTGGTGGATCCCTCTGTCCACACTCCTAGGGCCCACTAAGATAACCAATGGGGAACTCTTCCCCTCACCTGTGGATACCACCTGTGCAGCATCTAACCTTAACTGGCCCCCAGGTGTGTCCCAACAGATAAACAACAAGCTCCCAGTAGTCACTGACAGTAGTCAGTGATAACATCCAAGCCCTATACCTCTCAGGGCTCTCAAACTTTTGTGGCATCAGAGAGTGCGGGGCAGTAACCCCAGGTGTCTGGCACCTTTTGTCCACTCTCCCTCCTGTCAGGTCAGGCAACGCGTCCTGACACTGACCCACCAGCCCTGGGCCTATACCCAACGGCGGGGCCAGCGACTGGAGTGGGCTCCCCACACCCAGTCCTTCTCTTTGGGGCTCGGTACCCTCCCACTTGGAGCGGTACCCCCTCCAGAATTGTCAGGGCACCTGAGGCAGGTGTCCTGCATAATTCGCCCACCAGTTCAGGGGTTCTATCCTGCAACTGGTATCCCAGCATAGGGTCTGTACCCTTAGACTGGGCGGAGGTCAGGGGTGAGGCTGCCCTCTCCCCGCCCCCTTTACTGGGGCCCGGCACCCTCCCACCTGGAGAGGTGCCTCCATAACACAAACCGGGAGGGGCACTGTTAGCAGTTGCCCCTTCCTCCAGATCAGGGGGGACACCCTGAACCTGGCCCCCAACCTAGGGTCTGTACCCTTAGGCTGGGCCTGTGCCTGGCAACCCAGGACTTCTGGGGAGTACACCAATTCCCCCAAGGAAAATACACTCTTCCACTAGTTCAGGGCCTTGTCCCTGCAACTGATCCATCAACCTGGAAAAACCCTCAGGTGGTACTGGGGTCAGAGGCGAGGACTCCCTCCCTCTGCACCCCCTTCCAGCATACTGCACCCTCCCACCTGGAGTGGTGCTTTTAGGAAAAAAATGGTCGGGACACTGCTTACAGTTGTCCCTTCCTCCAGGTCAGACAACACCTGGACCTGACTTACCATCCCAGGGACCAACCCCTGGGGCTGAACAACCGCCTGGCCACCCAGGACTTCCTGGGGAGCACACAGGCTCCCCTCAAGGGAAACACACCCCTCCACCAGTTCAGGGCCTGGACCCTGCAACTGACCTACCAACCTGAAAAACCCTCAGGGTGCACCGGGGTCAGAGGCGAGGACTCCCTCCCTCTGCACCCCCTTCCAGCATACTGCACCCTCCCACCTGGAGTGGTGCTCTTGGAAAAAATGGTCGGGACACTGCTTACAGTTGTCCCTCCCTCCAGGTCAGACAACTCCTGGACCTGACTTACCAACCCAGGGACCAACCCCTGCGGCTGAACAACTGCCTGGCCAACCAGGACTTCCTGAGGGTGACACATACCTAGCGTGTTGCGTGACAGTCTGCCTGGCACAGAGCTCACGACCTCCTGTCCCTCTGACAGTGCGTGAAGATGCCCCAGGACAGAAGTGGCGTCACCATGGCCAATCCTATGAGGCTCAGCCCTTCTGGCTGGCCCCTGACCCACTGGTTCTTCCACTGGGGACTCTTTCCCCCTTTCATCCCTCAGACTGGACTTCTGTACCCTCCCCCTAGGAGTGGCACTGCCAGGCACAAGAACTGATGGAGGCCTGACTACAGGCACTCCCAGCTCACCTAACACTGGGGTACCCCCACAATGGACGGTCCATCCAGACAGACTAGGCTCCCCACCTGGTGTTCCCTCATGGAACCATCCAGTCCTGGGGACTGAAGCTGGGGCACTTCGGGACCTATCCCAGTCTCACTCCTGCTCCCACGAGACAGGATGTGAGGCCCTACAACCTCCTCACAACAAGGGGACCCAGCTGTAACACTCCTAACCTTTCCCAGCACTCTGGGTTGGAAAACTTCTGAACCACTTCTCTTAGGGTCATTCCCTAATGCCTCTACAGAGCCTCTGGTACTCACCCAGAGGTCTGCCTCCTGTGCAAGTTCCCTAGGATCAGAGAACTTGCAATCTGACAGGTGTTGGCCTAGCTCTGGAAAACAGGAACTCACAATATGCTCTCCCACAATTGGATTACACAGCTCCACACAGGTGCTAACCTTTACCTCACAATCCAGTGCCTCACACACATACCCCACACCACTCTCTTGAAATGGGCGAGACATTAACTGACTGTCTCTATCACTCAACCTACACTCTTCTGGGCGGTCCTCACACTCATACACCAGGACTTCAACCACGGGGGAACCCCTCTCCCTGCACCTCTCATCCAGAGTCGGTAGAGTATCCCTCCTTTCACTAGGACTATGGGCCCCTGCGCTAGTTCCCCAATCCACCTCAGGGACACTGCACACCAATGGAGCTATCTCAGGTCCTTGAATCACCTGGTGTAGATCAACCCCCTCCTTCAAGTCAGGTGCCACATCCCTGGGTGGGTGTACTACACTGTCATCACTATATACTTCAATTTTGCTGCCACCACTGGACCCCACCCTCTCTGGGGAATCCAGACAATTAAAACTGCGCTCCAGGGGTAACATCCCCTCTGGAGCTAACTTCTCCTTTTCTGCTATCTGCGCTAGGTGCGCCTCCAGCTGGGCAATCTCTATTTGGAGCCTCTCCAATTCCAGCTGGTACTCCCTCTCCCTCTGTCTGTCCAACTCCTCTGGGGACCATGAAGGGGATTGGGCACTACCCTGTGCACTAGATCCAGCAAGGGTCTCCCTACCTATGGGACCTTCCCGCCTGTCCCCCAACTCCTCTGGGGACCATGAGGGGAATCTGGCACTACCATAGGCACTAGGCTCATCAAGGAACTCCCCACCTATGAGATATTCCATAACACTTTCTTCCTCCTCTTCAGACTCTCTAGAGCCACCCTCAGACCAACTACCCTCTTGGTAGGTGTACTGGGACTCCAAGAATCTCCATCTGTCTTGTTGCCAAAGTCTCAGGGATGTCTGCAGGGATAGCTGAGTCTCCTTTCTACTCACTGCTAAGCCCTTCTCCTCACAGAACCCCTTTAGCTCCTAAAGACTGTAGGTTAACAGATCATCTATATAAAAGGTAGGTCTCATTTCAGCAAGACCCATTGTAGCAATATCTGGCAATATCAATAATAAAACAAATAGGCTTGCCCGTTGTAACAATCACGGGCAATATCAATAAAAGATAGAAGAAAACTTCTCAAAAAAAATGTATGCGGGTGAAAAATCACCGGCAATATCAATCACAATATAGGATCCAAAAACTCTCAGAAATGTGTGCGGGTGAAAAATCACCGGCAATATCAATTACAATATGGGATCCAAAACTCTCAAAAATATGCGCAGGTGAAAAATCACCGGCAATATCAATTACAATATGGGATCCCAAAAACTCTCAGGAAATGTGTGCGGGTGAAAAATCACCGGCAATATCAATTACAATATAGGATCCAAAAAACTCTCAAAAATGTATGCGGTACGTTATGGTCTGCACTCACTAATAGTGTACACTATAATTATTGTATGCGATCATAAATGCAAGTCCAGATCCTCACCGTTGACCACCAATGTTAGAAATGGGGGTCTCTAGTTGGCAATGGCTGGCCACTGTCCAAGTAGGGACCCTTCTTCCTAAGTCAGAGTGAGAGGGCTACCCTCTTTAATATCCCTGCTCAACCCTGTGGTAACGTAGCACGAGCAGGTAGGCTTATCTCAGAGGCAGGGTGTGAAGCATTTATGACCATACACAGTAACACAGTGAGGAACACTACAGAGGGACACCACACAAGTAGTTATAAAAAATAAGTATCTTTATATAAAGGCAGATTTATCACAAGACCAATAACTGTAAAAGCCACAATACTGTCAAAAATAGGATAGCTGTTGAAGGGCTGTCAAAGATAGTTCAAAGGTT
This sequence comes from Calotriton arnoldi, assembly GCA_963921515.1. NCBI lineage: Eukaryota > Metazoa > Chordata > Amphibia > Caudata > Salamandridae > Calotriton > Calotriton arnoldi. Next base: position 1,407,325 of record CAWUFW010003873.1, on the reverse strand, counting down.
GCAAGAATAAGGTTCAAATTCAAGGCAGTGGTCTCTGCGACCCTTTCTCTCATAAGACTGTCAAAAAATAGGATGGCTGTTGAAGGACTGTCAAAAAATAGTTCAAAGGTTGCAAAAATAAAGTTCAAATTCAAAGCAGTGGTCTCTGCGACCCTTTCTCTCACAAAGTACCTGGGTTTAGTAGCAAAACCAACAAAATGTCGCAAAGAAGTGGTAGCGATGATTCTCGGCACGCGAGGCCGGCGAAGCGTTGAAATCCTTGCCGCAAGGGAGGATGATGCGCTGATCTGCGTGATGCGTGCGGAGACACTGCGACCAACTTCTGCACGCTAGGCCGCTGATGCGATGACTTTCTTGCCGCGAGGGAGAAGTCGATGCGACGATCCTGTTGCGCTGTGCGATTGTGTTGCGATGCGAAGAGATGACGCTCCGCGAGGGAGCAACGAAATCCGGTGCGATGCAATGAAAATGGCGGACGCACGGCGTCCGCAAAGCGATGTCTTGAAGCGATGATTTCTTTAGGGGTTGCGAGCGCTTGGCGACAGCAGCGCGATGATTTTTCCAGCGCGTCTCAGCTGCAGCGGTTCGCAAAGGGGCGTTATCGATGGTTTCGTGTTGCGAGCACCCAGCGGCAGCAGCGCGATGATTTTTCCAGCGCTCTCGGCTGCAGCGGCTCGCAAACGTGCGTTAGCGACGATTTCCAGCACTCTTTTCTCTGAAGCAAAACTAGAGGCCCTGGAACTCACAGGAGCCTCATCAGCAGATAGCAATCCTCGCAGGGAGGAAGCAGGAGGTTGGTGGTGGAGTCTGATGTGCCTGAGACTCCAGCAGGAGGCTAGCTCTCTTCCTAGCCCTTGGGTAATTGCTGTAACAAAAATAAAAGTTCTCTCAAAAGTTCCTTTTCCTCTTCTTCAAGGTCCAGTGGTCACTGCTGCAGGCCAGTGCAAGAAACAACACACAAGCACAAGGACAGTCACTTCCTGCAGATTCCTCCAGTGGCACGGACAGAGTTTCCTCTCCAGATCCAAAAGCAATACAAATTGTAGGGGTTTGAGCACAGATATTTATACCCCAAAAGTCTTTGTTCTCAGAAGCTACAAGTCACTGAACCTAGCCAGAACCAGTTCTGCTCAGGCCTGGAGCACTTTGTTTACCAGGCTGCATTCTTCCTTTCAGAAAGAGGGGGTCTGCTAGCAGACACACAGTAGGAGGTGGAACCAGCATTCACCTTGCCAGGCACAGCCCTATTCAGGTCAAGGAGCCACCCCTCCCCACACTCTAAATGCAGATCTCTCTATTCAACCCAGGTCTGACTCAGCCTGCCCTGCCCCTCTAAAACCAGACAGCCAATACACATAACAGCAGAGCACACTGGAAGGCTTAGGCAAGAAAATACCTACTTTCTAAAAGTGGTATTTTCAAACACAGAATATAAAAATAAACTTCACTAAAAGATGTATTTTAATATTCTGAGCTCAGGCATACTAAATTCGTTTTTCTACCATGTTCCTGGGGTCAGTTAGGACTATAGAATGTAATAGTCAAACTGCCCATTCTAGCCTATGAGGAACAGGTAGCCTTACAGTAGTGAAAAACGAAATGGGGCATAATTCACTACCAGGACATGCTACACACAGCAAGGCGTGTCCTACCTTACACATACAATGCACCCTACCATAGGGGTGACTTACAAGATGCCAAGGGAAGGTTCAGGGGCTGGGAAGTGGGTGCACTTCACAGCCAAGATGGCAGTTCTGGACTGCACACAGACACTGCAGTGGCAGGTCTGAGACACACTTTACAAGCTGCTTCTGTGGGTGGCACACATCAGTGCTGCAGGCCCACCAGCAGCATTTGGTTTACCAGCCCTGGGCACACACATGCCACACTACTAGGGACTAACAGGTAAACCAAATAAGCCAATCAGGGATATACCAATTCACATAGTCATATTTACAAAGGGAGAGCATATGCACTTTAGCACTGAACAGCAGTGGTAAAGTGCCCAGAGTCATAAAACCAACAGAAACAGGTCAGCAAAAATACAGGAGGCAGGCAAAAAGTTTAGGGGTGACCCTGCGAAAAGGGCCATTTCAAACAGCAGGCAGTAGAGATAGTGCAGCATTACGCGTTTAGACCGTAAGACGTTCTTAATCATACGCAGCCCCGAGGAAAGCTGTTTACAACTTAAATATGCTGAGATAGTAGACAGCAAGAGAGGACACAATGCGCACACACTGGATTTAAAGTAACCCTTTTGCAATATTTTCTTCATTCATAAAAGCACTTTGCAGTCAGAGCTCACTTAGTAGTTGCACTTCCCATACATCAATTGCATAGTGCAGTCATTTCAAAGAAAAGTTCAAACTCATGAGACTCCGATATTAGTTATATCCGTGATCGGACTGCAACATCCATAGTGCTTTGCAATAGTGTCTGAGAGTGCAACATGGCATCCACAAAGGTATATATATATATATATATATATATATATTCACTATAAAAAAACACAGGTTTCAGGGACGTTATAGTTAGTTGGACATTTCACTCGTACAAAACCAGAGAAATTCGGCCGTTATAGTTAGTTCAACTAACTATAACTCACGCCCCCGCAATGCACTGCTGATGACGTCACATATTACATCATTCATGACATGGCCAGTGACATCACTGATGACATCACTGATGACATCTCAAATGACATCACTGATGACATCACTGATGACATCATCCAGTGACTGTGAGTTTCTGTAAAGTTTAAATATGTTTTATATATATATATATATATATATATATATGCCAAGGTGTATTGAAGAATGAGTGTGTGTATAAGTTTCTGAATAGATGATTTAGTAGGTGTGTGACTGACTGTATAAGTGAGTGATTAAATGTGGCTTACTGAATGCATGGGTTAGTGACTAAACTGTGTGAATGTCTGTATCAGTCTGTCAGTTGGTGTGTAAGCGGCTGCATGGGTTGGTGAGTAGCTACATGAGTGTACATTGATTGGTTGTCTGCATATCTGTATGGGTGCCTGAGTGTCTGTGTGGGTGGGGGGGTGCGACTCTGTGCATAGATGTGTGAGTGGGTGATTCACTGGGTGTATGGGTTCAAGAGTGCATCTGTGAAGGGCTGTATGGGTGGGTGAATGTGTGTGTAGGTGTGTTGGTGAGTGAATGGATGTCTCAGTGGTACATGTATGAGTAACTACATATGTGAAAGGCAGAATATGTGAGTGTTGGAGTTAATAAATGACTATATGTGAGAGTGAGTGATTTTGAGAGTGGCTGTATGGATGAGTGTGTGCTTGTATCAGTGATTGTATAAGAGAGTAAGTGTGTTAGTATCTTTATGAATAAGTGAGGTGGTGTGTGTATAACTGTGTAGGTGAGTAAATGGGAGTGTGATTGATTCTTTGCATGACTGACTAGGTGTGTGAGTAACTCTATGGATGAGTGGCGGTGTGTGAGTGTCTGTATAGGTGTATGAGTGCATATGATAGTGCTGTATTGATGAGTGACTGCATGTATGAGTGACTGTATTGGTGAGTGAGTGGATGTGTGTGTAGACCTAGGAATCAGTGAGTGGGAATGTAGTAACTGGTATTGGTGTGTCTATGGTTTCGAAAATGGTAGTCTGTATTTTAGAGTGGGTGTATCAAAGGTTATATTAGGGTGTGTGGAGGTGCATCAGGCTATCACGTGGATGATGTCATCAGTGATGTCATCAGTGATGTCACTGGCCATGTCATGTCATATTTTTTTAAAATATTTGTAGAAGGGGGGCTGTGTGGCCCCCCTTCTTTTACTATTTTTTGGGCCCTGGGGACCCCATCCCCCAGTGCCTGAGCATTTATTTTTTTTAAACGGGAAGGGTCCGCGTGGCCTCCCTTACCTGAGCCGCTATTGGCCCCGGGGACCCCATCCCCCGGGGCCTGGTCAGCATTTTTTTAAATTTTCATTCAGGAGGGAGGCCGCGTGGCCCCCCTCCTGAGGCCTATAAGGGCCCCAGGGACCCCATCCCCTGGGGCATTGCCTCATTTAAAAAAAACATTTAAATAAAATAGTATGGGAGGGGGCCGCGTGGCCCCCCTTCCCTTGGCCACTTCTGGCCCCGCAGACCCCATCCCCCGGGCCCTGGCCAGCCTGTGGTTTTTTTTAGGAGGGGGGCCGCGTGGCCCCCCTCCTTAGGCGACCGCCAGTAGGTAATATATACATATATATATATATATATATATATATATATATATATATATATTATATATATATATATATATATTCCATAGGTTAAGCGTTTTTTGACTTGCAAATAACTCTGGCGCCTTTTGACGAATCTTCACGAAATATCCCAAAAATAGTGTCACGTATTTTCTTGTTGTGCATGGAAAGTTTCGGGGCAATCTGTCAAGTGAGAGCTGAGAAAAGGGGAGGTCAAAAAATGTGCGTGTCCCATATTAATTCCCGTAGGAATTTTAGATACGGCTACAGCCCGAACAGCTAGACGGAATTACACCAAATTAGGCAGAAAGGTAGCTCTTGGTCCAGAAAGCAACCTTTGTGTTATTTGGTGTAAATCTGTTCAGCAGTTTTAGAGTTATAAAAAAAAAATCACATTTATATATCTCGGGACGCGATCCCTCCCGATCCCATGCAGCGATCTGATTGGCTGCCAACACTTCAACCAGGAAGTGTTGGCAGGCATCTTTGTTGGCAAACAAAAACCTAAAAAAAAGAGAAGGGGGCATGGTAGGAATGCTCTAGCCCCCTAGCCTTGGTGCTGGGGTCCCAGAGGGACCCAGCCAGGGCTGAAAAAGTTTTAGTTTTTTCGGCCACATGGACCTCCCCTTGCCCCCTCCCGGGGCTTACATATGCCCCGGGGCTTACATATGCCCCGGGGAGCACCACCTCCCTGGGGCTAAATAAATACTAATGGGGGGACGCAGCGGACCCCTGGGGGCTCCAGGGACCACCACCTCCATGGGACCAAATACATATTAAAGAATGGGAGGCGGGCCGCGCAGCCCCCTTCTCCAGGGCCATATACAGCCCCGGGGACCACCATCTCCCCAGAACCTGCCCATGCCAATTAAAAGAGGGGTCCGCACTGCCCCCCTGCTAGAGCCCCTAATGGCCCTGGGGACCACCACTCCCCAGCGCCGCCTCCTGCTATCTCTTGAGGTGCCCACCCTTGGTAGATAGCAGTTTGCTTTTGCTTGGCCGGAACTGTGACAGCTGTGACAAGTTTCCAATCATTATGCTCCACTCGCTGTAGATTTCACGCCCCCTCCCCATCTTCCCCTGTCCATAGAGTATTCAGCTGAAAACGACCTTAGATGATCCTTTTGATGGTTATGCCCCATGGTCGAGGCATTTGAGAGGATTTCATGAGGACTAATAAGAAAATGCATCCATGTTGTCACACCATTGACCATAACTTGTGTAGAAATTCTGAATATGGCTTTATTGTCTCAGATTTTGACATAAATATATTTCTTTTAATGCAAACAGAGATAGAGCTTGAATACAAAGTTGCTGTAACCTCGTAGAAGTGACATTTGCCTCCAGCCCCTCCCATGGCAATCGGGCCATATTTAATACTACAAAGGTTAATATTGTGTCCATTACAGCTGGTGGTGCCTTACCCATCTGTAACATTGCCTTGTCATAGAACTGGACCTAAAAAGCGGGGTTTGTCAGTCACATTTAGACTTGAGAGGCTACAAAGTGCCTGAAACAGCCACAGAGGAAATCACTGAAACTAAGCATCTACTTCAATCATGGAAAATGTAGGAGACACACAAATCTAATAGCAACCCCTTCCACCCACACTAAAGACACAGGACGTGATATAATATGAGTAATGCCCTTCATTTCACTGGAACCACACAAAGAAACCAAATTGCAAATGAAATATATCTGTAACCACTGCACGATTGATTTGTGACAATTACAGAATTGCTAAATACTGGCAGATTCTTTCTGCCAGTATAAAGTACATTTTATTGGAAAACAGCAATCGGCCCTTGAAGGCGGTGCATGAACTGCTGAAGACAGAGGCAGCTGGCTTCCCTGAAGACAGAAGAAAAGTGCCAGTCACCCCCAGGCACGCCAAGCAACATATTTAGGCAAGCTTTATTCCTGCCTTCCGAAGATCACCTTTTGGTTTCATGTTTGAAGGAACAAAGGGATTGTGCAGTTTCATTCTGTTGATATAATGTTGGATTTTAATGCAGGAAAATGAAAGAGAAATGAAAGCCTGAGAAATAAAAGGGCATTTGCCAGAGCGCTGCCATTGAACAGGCTTAGGAGCCGCAACCCGAGAGTGCACCCAGGTCCACGATGAAAGGGGTATCGCTTTCACTAATTGGCATGAATAGTTCCTCTGACCCTAATTAGCTGTTAGTAATTTTTTCCCATTTGCATATCAGAAAAGAAACAAATTTGCATATGTGTAAATGAGGAGTGTTTACATCTCTGTGGTTTGAAGAGCAGCGTGCCAGCGAGCAGGCGGAGCCAGGCGGGGAAACTGGTGTTCCCGGGCTTTTTGGCACCATGCCATGCTGAGTCTACCTACAGAGGCAGCCAACTGCAGCGCGGTGCCTGCCAGCGCCTAAACGCTGCCAGTCACCGGGGCCCGGTTTGCCACGTGAAACAGCAGGGTGGCATTAGTAGGTTAAGTACAGGGTCACTCTTAAACAATAGCCATGCGGCCGGGCCGGCTTCCAAAATGGAATTCATCATCTCAGAACCATCCCATGTGAAGATCCACTCTCTGGCAGCGCGCGGCAGTAACAAGCATGGCAGTGTCTGCTGACAGAATTCAGAAGCAGGCATCAGTGCCAGCCACAGTTATTTCTCAGACATGCCTTCCAATGAGCCAACATTCTGCCACTGGCGCAGAGATGTTAGCCGGTGTGGCAGCTAAGAGCGATAATGCATTTCCTGCAGAGATCTACAAGCAGCCTTAAGGGCACAGGTTCGATTTCTGGTAATTTGCCTCTTTCACCCTTCTGAAGCCAGCAAAATTAGTGCAACATCTGTTAGTAGTGATATCTTTTTTAGAAACTTTGAATTATGCATAGACGTCATGGGAGAGATATTGTAAGAATTATCTTATTTTTGCCGGCTGCTCTTCTGTACCTAAAACAGAATTTCATTTTTAGTGTTTCGCCTGTCCCTGTTGTAGCCTGTTCGACTATTCCAGAGCCAGATGGCACACGGTGGCGTCTGAGCTCTTTTCTCCAGGGGATCCTGCTGAGGCTAGGCTTGATGCATTCAAGGCACGTGGGCAGCAGATCAGTGGCTCTTAAGGGTTTTTGACCTTCATCTGAAAAATATGCATCAACATTTGAATATCTTTGGAACAGAATGTGCTCTGTGTACTTTTGTTGTTGAGTTTTGTTGTTCGTGTTTGCTGCTGGTAATCTATTTTCTCGTAGTTGTTCATTTCAGCCAATAGAGCGGTGGAAGCCAACTTTTCTAGCATGCCTCCTTAAGGATCACGAAGGATTAAACAAAGGACTTGGAGAACGCTCTGTGCAGGGCCGATCTTTAAGTTACACAGTGTATTTTCCAATCTCTTAATGAGTATTGGTGTGTTTACGCCCATTTGATTGTCTGAGCATTTAACATCTCATCAAGAAGGGATGGATTTTTAAAAAAATTTCATCTTCTCCAGAAATCTGTTTTGCTGTTCTTACTTATATTTCTGCTGTTATCAAATTAAGGAGATATGCTTTATGAATTTGGAATTTCTCTTAAGCCTGTTGATTGTATATATTTTATTTTATGCTTTTATGGTCTTTTTAACGAACGAATAAAGATTATTGACTGACTGAGTATTGGTTAGGACTACTTCTTATTGTGAAGTATTTCAAAAACCCTAATTATGTACATCTGGCTGAAATCTATTCTCTAAGGCAAATAAATGGAATCCATTTCTATTTATTATGAGTGCATTGTAAAAGTAATGCCTAACACGATAATTCTGACTTGTGGGGAATCTGTGGCACATAAATCAGCTGATGGTTGTGGTTAAGGGGATGAGTGGGACAGCACAGGATGACACCAATAGAATTGTATCTTTGTCTGTCTGGTTCATTGCAGGTATCGGGTCAGTTAAAACAAAATCATGTTCTTGGAGCAGGCACAATGTCATGTGAGCAGGGCTTTAAGTGGGCCGAGTCTCACCAGTGCTGAGCACCGGCAGTTTTTTAAAGGGGGCCTCGAAACGGGTCACTATCGGTCTCTGTTTTGTGCCCTGGCATAGGCGGTCTGTTTTTTTTCCGGACTGCAGTGACAGCAGGAACATCGATGTGCGCGTGCTCACACTGCTCACTTCTCACTAGTGGAGAAGTTACATGAGGTCATGCCAGGTGAGTGTTGTAGGGGAAGGGAAATCCTTTAAAGAGAGTCATTTTCTCTCTGGATTTCTCATCTCTTTTTGAAACTCAGGAGCAGCAACATTGTCGTTGTGTCACCAGGGCTTTAAGTCGAAGCTTTTTCAATATTATATACAAGCCATAGTTGCTGCTTATTTATCTTATGCAACTTCCAAAGATTGACAAAGCCAATAGTCGTTACTTGTTTTAGGTATGATGTTACTTGTTATATCATATATCTGGATTCAATGACAGAAACAGCACAATACAAGTCGGGCGGCACACTATGCTAAGCACAGATTTTTAGCTTATGTGTCTTTAAGCCATGCTCTTAAATACATTGGCCACGCCCCTTTGAGAGACCCCCCCAGTTTGGTCATCCCACTTAAAGCCCTACATGTGAGTCGAATAATAGAGGAACAAATGGCATTTCTGTGATTTAGAAAGTGCTTTTTGTACAAGGAAAAGGGGTAAAGTATAAGGGAGGGATGGAAAGCATGGGCAGGTGACTGAAATGAGCAGGAGTGGACCAATGAGCAGAAGTGTCGAATCAGGATATTAAAGCATGAAAGAAGACAGACATGCTGTAGAGGCAGGGAGTCTGGAGAGGACATCAGACAAGAGGCAGACCGATCTGTCATTTATGAGCGATTGATGCAGTAGATGGAATAAAGGGCACCCTACATTTCTGTAAGGCGCTTTATGTAAATTCTCCTCACGAGTCCAAGACCCTACAGCGGAAAGGATTTAATTGCAAGTGCCTGTGTAATTTGCGGTTGGCAATTGTATGTGGTACAATATTTAGCGCACACAATAACCACCATTATGATAAAGACCGCACCTTTAATCATTTACCAGATACATTTTGGCAAACCAAAAGACCAACATTTAATGAGGGCCCTATCAATACTGGGCAAGCAGGTTTAGTGTGGAAAATGACACCTATCCCACTTGTTTCTGGGGACACGTTCAATGATGTCAAAGATAAACTCTGTGGTATGTTTCAATCTTCTTTTTATGTATTTGGTCCTGCATTCCACGCTACACGCACCTAACAAACTGGACTTGCCCTATCTTTGCTCTAAGTTTAAGTGCAAGTTTTATTTATTTTTGCAGATTTATCTAGTGTGAACTCGGCCAAAGGGCACTGGAGCGCTTTACATTAACACCAGTTACATTGCACAAGGACAGCATCATTTTTTTAGTTTATTTTTTTCAGGCAAGGCAAGGTTAAGTGAGTTGCCCAGAATCACAAGATGTTGAGCCGACGCTGGGACTCGAATCTGGTTCCCCAGTTCGAAAGTTGGCTGCTCTGGCCTAACGCCATACTATTTACCACTGTGGTACCCATTCTGTGGATGGACGTTTGTCACTGAAATCAGGGAAGACATAGCATCGTTTATTAATAATCATTTTAAGGTTACTTAGTGGACAAGTTTTTGGGAGACCTTTGCAGAAAACATGGACCAAACGCATTTCTATGCATATGAAATCGATGGATGTTTGCACAGTCTGTCCTCAGCTCTTTGTTATTGCCATATGCACAGGCATGCTGCCAACTGCTTTACTAGTGGTTCTAGTGGGAGCGTTTTAAACACCGAGGTCAATGTGGAAACCATCAGTGTTGTCAAAGAGGTCAAAGGGCAGAATGGCAAACACGACCTAATGACTAAATGGGTCCGTTTTTTTTTCTTTGTAGTGAGTGTGACTATTATTTAACATATTAAATATATTGCGTTCGTTATGGGCGTTTAGTATAAGTAAGTAATCAGGTCTAGGGTAAAAGTTAAACTGCAAGAGAACATTTGAAATCAAAACACTAACAAAGCATCCAGGCATGCGGAAAACAAGAATGAAACCAAACTTCAGTTGCACTGAGATAAAACCTCCAAAGTGGGAAGATCATGACAGTAATCCTGTTTTTATATTAGTATATAAAACAGGGAAAACAAGTGCCACCATGACACAAAAGGTTTTTGAGTAATGGTTAACCAAACTGAAAGGAGAAGATTGTTATCAACCATGGGATGTCCAACGATGGCTCCAGCCTCCTGGCACCAATATGTTTGATCCTGAACAAGGACATACTCTAGCTGCTGATTGGATAATTAGAGGCATCTCACAAGCTGAACATGCACTAAATGCAATAGCCGTCAGGAAGATGGCACCATATGACTTCCATATTTAATATGCGGTACATGTACCAGGTCTCATGCAGTAAAACTACTACCATATTTGGAACTGTGAGCTAATATTGTTATTACAGAGAGATTCACTCCAGCATCTATTCTAGGATTTCCACAGGATTATTTCATAGCAACAACGTACTTCAACAGTCTCTAGGGTTTTATGGAGTATTGGAATAGCAACCCAATTTAGCGTGGAAAACATAAAAAATAAAGTGTTGCACCAGTAAATTTCCCTCATGCCAATGGCAAGTTTACTTCTCCTCATCAAAATTGAACAATTTTAGTTATTCTCCATATACCTTCAGCATTTTAAAAGCTGCCATTATGCGTTGTTCAACAAGGTAACCTTTTTAGACGAACTTCCAACAATGCTAAGCAAGCTTAGCTTCTGAGCAGCATTGTATTTTATTTTACTTGAGAATTTAGAGGTTTGCTTTCTTCTGCAAAATTCGAGGTGTTTCAGGTTTGTAATACTCATTGGGTTCTAGAAGTTAGTGAAAAAAAAATCGGGAAAAAAATCATTGAAATTATGTTTTTGTGGAAATAGCCATCGAAAAAACCCTTTTAGGTTGAGAATTTCACGCAAAAAAAAATTCGGTGGGAAAATGCCTCTACTGAAGTTAATTGCAGAAACAATAGTCATGTGCAAACTTTTTGTGATGGCACACATTTTTGCAACCTCACAAAGTTTAAAAGTCTGTGACCTAAGCAAAACTTTGCTGTCAAAATTGTATTTTTGCATCCTATAGTTTTGATTACAGGTGCAGTTGAGTTCCCTGGATGCATTTGTGGGTAGGGCAGAAGATCTGGAAGGTGACTATGCTCTGGTTCTTAGTTTAGGAGATACTTTTGATCCTTGCACAAACAGGAATTAGCACAGTGATCAGAATTATGAGTTTTGCAGTAATACCCGGATCTATGCAATTTTCCCCTAATACATTTTGGCTGGTCAGGCCTGATGAAATTTATCAGTGGTAACGAAAAGAAAAAGTCTGACACAAGTGGAAATTGGAGGGATAAGCACCTCTATCCTCATATGTTTCCGAATTTTCTCTCCAGGGAATCGGTATTTACCAAGTGCAGTAAATACCCCCTGAGTGCCACCATACTTAGAATCAGGCCCTATGGCTTTTGCATAAAATGCTTTGAGGATTGTTTCACGCAGTTTCTTCCTTTTTGCTAGTCTTGCTGCACCGTTTAGCACAGTTTGAAGAATGGAGATGTGTGCAGACGGAAGGAAAGGCAGTGGGTGTTTTCAACATAGGCCTTCATGATGAAAGTGTGTAGTAAGTAATTGTAGTACAAAGTAGCTGTGCCGCCTACGTCAACATTGACTTAGTAGTTTGGAAACAATATTTTTCATTTTAGAATTTAAAATGGAGAGAAAGACATCATCCGAACATGTGGAAATGCTCTACAAAAGATTTGTATTATTCATTTTTAGCACTTTTGCTGCTTGAGGCATATGCAATGCAATCTACTTGGTGCAACACAAGTGGTGTAAAATATGCACACAGACCAATATATTCCATGCTTATGCAAAACATTGCTTTGCATGATAATATACTATTACTATACGTTGCATTCCATTCACAAATAGGCTTTACAAGCAACTGTGTGATATAATAATATGGAAAGATAACTGTGCATTTTTTAGATATTTTGACTTTCTAGTTTTATAATGCCAATTTCTTTGGAATACAAATGAAATGACATTAGCCAAACTGCTGGCAGAAACGGACATTTCATGACCCCATTTCTCTTAAATGACCAATGCTAGTATACAGTACAATAAGGTTTTGTTTTTAAGTATATTTTGCAATATTATGTATTAATCGTACATTGGAAAAAATTAATTTGCACTAAGATTTACCTTAAAGTTCAAAACATTTTATAGGCATGAAATTAAGCATATCGTGGAGGAATGATTGGAATCATGTAGTTCTAAATTTGGGTAAGTGAGGATATTTTCTAATTTCTCAGAAACCTTATAAAGCAAAATGCAGCTGTTTTTCGGGTTACTTTGATGGTTTTTTTAGGCCCCACCCTGACACGCAGACCTTTTGGTCAAGAGTAATGGATCTGCGTGCCTGTGTGACATAGCAAGCGCAACGCATCGGTTTTTAATGTCGCTCATTAAAAACCACTGAGATTTTCACCCTCCAAAGAACTAAAATTTCTGCCTGACATTGATGTATTGACAAAGTCCCAAAGAGCTAAAAGGGAGCTGTCAAAAAGAGAGAAGGCCTTTCTTCTGCCTCCCGCCGCCCCTCCCGCCTCTCCCTGCTGCTAAAGGAAACTTTTGGACGCCCAACCGCTCAAAATCCATAGTCCCCTCTCTGTCCTCTTCCTCTGTTGTCTGCACAGCTGTTAATTTTATTTCATTGCCTAACAGGAGCCTAAATAAAAGCTTCCCATGCTAAAATTCATATTAATTGGACTGAAGATAGGACTTGTATTCTGAGCTGGTTTTCCGGCAATAGATCTTCCAGGCATGCACAGCTTGTCAAAGCATGGCCTACTGTTCTTTTTTTAAATTTAATTTTTAAGCTCATTGCAGACAAGCCCTTTGGTTTCAGTTTAACTAAATATGAAAGGGAACTCAGTTTCTGTAGGGGCATATTTATTGCCAGGGCTTTGTCCTTCTGCATCAAAAGGGTTGGTTTTTCCATTCTAATATCCCAGTACTGTATGGTAACACTCCATTCCTAATTTTAATTTATCTTTTGTAATATAATGGAAATGTTTGAGCATAATTACTTCTTCATGTGTTGTTGCGAGCTGTCTTTCTTTGCCTTATTTCTTATATTTTGGGTTGTCAATCTGACTTCCAGATTAGAGGCATACATTGGAATGGTAGAAGCTCCATAGGGCGAAACCCCCTGCATTGTTGTGGGGGCGTGCCTCTCTGAAGGTGCTGGCCTACTAGCTAGTACCTGGTATGCTTCCAGGGACTAAAAGGCCTTAAACTCTGCTCTGCACCAAATCAATCAGCGCCTCTGCTTCACGCACACTTTAGCATTTGTTGTGGTGCCTATGGCTAATGAAATACTCAGGGGATTATTTACTAGCCCCTTGCGCCGCCAGTGCGTCACTTTTAACATGGAAAAAATAACCCCTCAAAGCTTGTCGTGTGCATACTTGGAGCATACAATGCCTGACCCTGCTGGTGTGATGATATGCTGCGTTTTGATGTCATGACTGCAATGTTTACAACTGGACAGGCACAGGATATTTACATCAATGATCCAGAAGTTCATTGGCCTTTGGGTAATGAAGAGAGTTTCTGACACATCACAGCTTTTGATTGGCGGAATACCTGTCCAACATGTAACTGTCTCTCTCTAAGCTCAACAAGCAAATCATTTGCCCTGGTCTGTTAGGGAATCTTTGCCCTTGGTCTGTTAGGGAATCTCTTAGCTAGTTGCACCTATTGTTGTCTAGCCTTAGCACTGGCAATGCAGGGTATATCCTTTCTTTGTTAATCCATTACTGCCATAAATATAACACTTCACTAGTTTCTAAGTTCTCTTGCTGAAATAGGAAATAAGGTTTAGAGAGATTAAACAATGTACCAAAGATGACATGTTGGGGTAATTTGGAAAGATTGGACGTGAGTGTAGGGTACAAGCTTTGTGCAAAAAATAATGCCCATTCTTTTTCCTTTCGTGTAATACGAAATGCAGCACACAGAGGATGGCTCAGCCCATTTACAGAATTAAAAGAGTGTAAAACGATGGAAACAGATCACGAAAACATATGGCAGGTGTTTGTATCATGTAATTTATTGTAAATGGGTTAATGAATGCAATACTTTTCATCAAACATTTACCGTCTCTGTGCACTGTAAATGTGTTACTATTTCCCAGTTTCCAGTTTTCTGGACTTGGGAGGATGAATGGATTAGTTTTTTTGTCGGGATTCACCCCAGTGATCTCCAGATCATATAGATGTGAACAGCAATGCTAGAATGGTATCTTCCAATAATGGAAATAGTAAAAATATTGGCAAACCAATTTCCAGTTCAATGTGCTATTTGCAAGTTGCCCTTATTGGATCATTAGCAATTGTATAAGTACATTCACATATCTAGATTTGCTTTGCCCACAAGTCTTGGACTTTTTCATGCCATGTGACAGAAAGTGAAAAACCTGTTGAGTGATATTCAAACTGGAGCTAATTATTGCACCCAAATCCTAAGCCTAGAGACCATGGTTATTCACTCCTTATTAGTCAAGCATTTAAACCTCTAGATGATATCTGCTTTTGGTCCCCAGGCCTGGGAACATGAACTCGCCACCCGCTCTAAAAAAAAACAAATATACTTGATCCTTTACATCCCAAAAATGATTGTCCCATCTCACTTCACCAACTTTCTGCCTAAGTGGTAGAGAAACACATCAACAAACAACTATCCCACTACCTAGAATCCTATGAGCTTCTACATCCAGTCAGATTTTGTATCATCGCACTGAATCCACTCTTCTTGCCGTCACTGAAGATCTGCACCTAAGTATTCTTGACCAGGTTGGCTCTGCAGCCCTTATTCTGTTAGATCTTGCAGCAGCTTTCGACATCGTGTTCCACCGTATTCTTCTTAACAGATTGAGAGATTTTGAGGTCTGCAAAAACAGTAAAATAGCTCATTTGTTTTTGGAAGTACTACTCTTTTCAAGCTTCTCTCCACCCCTTTTCTTCCCCTATTCATCCTGTGACACGTGGAGTCCCACAAGGTTCTTTGCTAAGCCCTACATGCTTCAATATTTACCTTCACCCCAAGTCAATATTACACAGTGTTCTGGTTACAGTCATCTTACTTATTTGTCTAGTCCAGGATTTCACAACTAATTCAAATTACTTTAGCAATTGTTTGATAGCAGTGGCTGATTGGATAGGCCTCAACTGTTTGAAACTGAAGGCAGGAAAACAGAAGTTTTAGTAGTAGGCAATCAACCTAATTTATGGTCCCCAAGCTTGTGGCCTGACTCACTTGGACCCCTACCAACCCCTATTATGGGGGTAAGAAAACCTTGGTTTTTAGTTGGACTACAAGCTTTCCATAGAGCATCAGATCAAAACTCTCAACCCCCTGCTGTTTTGTACTCCTAGGACGCCAGAAGAAAATTCTCGCCCTTCTTCCACTCTCTGCTTAGAAATCCGCAATCCAGGCACCTGTACTATGGCCAAAAATGATTGTCCCGTCTCACTTCTCCCACTCTATTTGTGCATTTCTCTGATCCTATTTAGGTGTTTCCAACTTATCTAGAATGCAGATGTCTGCTCCTGCTTCAGGTTCCCAGACACCTTTCCTTCTCAACTCATTTTAAAGATCTTGATTGACTTGTGATCCCCAAAAGGGCCAAATTCAGGGCTCTCTGGTTCACCTACCGAGCCCTGGCCAAAATTGTCCCTCAATATCTCAAACATCTGATCCATCCCTATACACCCACCCGGGTGCTTCGCTCCAGTAACCAGGCTGACCAGATATGGTGGTCAGTCCTTTAGATAGCTGGCCAACAAACTCTGGAATATCCTCCCACTTTACCTTCCATTAAGTCCGTAAGAGGCCGCCTTTAAAAAAAACCATTAAAAACTGTGGGCCATATTATCAAGAATGGCGATAACATTATCGCCGCTTTAGCGGCAGGAAACTGCAGCTAAAGCGGCGATAAGGGGCTTGATAATATGCCCTATAGAATTCCAATAGAAGCCCAGGTTCTGGTGTGAAGGACATCAAACCTGGGCTTCTATTGAATTCTATAGGGCATATTATCAAGCCTCTTATCGCCGCTTTAGCGGCAGTTTCCTGCCGCTAAAGCGGCGATAATGTTATCGCCGTTCTTGATAATATGGCCCTCTCTGTTTTAATTCCTCTGGCACCCAGACACCATCAGGATGGATTCCGAGCTGTGGGACGCCTCACTTGGGGGCAGTTATGCACTCAACAAATCCTAACCATAAACATGAATCAACGTAGGGGCATCAACTTTCAATTGTGTAAGCTATAGAAATTGTTACGCTGACAAGATACGCTGACAAGAGCCCTGGCGAAGGCTTGTTTTGACTATGTCAATATAATGTACATTAGCTCAGAAAAACTCTCATAAACAAGCTACAGAGACTACAGCACAACAAATCAACCTGAAATAAGCCCCCTAAAACTTGAGTACACCAAACCAGTGCTAAAAGTGTAATAAAAACCTGAAATTCCTCCATTGGATACGTCACAAAGGGTGGTCACTGAAGAACAATGGTTAAGGAGTCCAGCCTAGACCTGTTTGAAGTTCATATTACGCAGTTGCAGTCTCAGCAACCTTGCGTGACTCGTGGAATTTTCTGCTTTTCGAACTTCTACGCACATGCATAGTTTTTATTTGGTAATTTGCGCTGGCAATTCACAAGTGTTTTTGTATCGGTTTGTATTATGTGGTTATATTTTTCTTGTGAGTTCTCTGAAGCCATGGCACGGTGGCAGTTTGTGTGTAATCTTCTCAGCTTTTCCTCGCAAGTGACTCAATACAAATAACACGTGATGAGAAATGAACATGTTCAGGATGTCCAGGTACGATGGGTTTCCTTTAAACAGAAAGAAGCTCAATGGAATTAATTTACATCTTCAGCAGTTATGTAAAATAAATCTACCATAGATCCGGCCCCTGCGACCAGTGGTGGAAAATGGTGACCTCTCAGCAGAATGATACAGGAGCCCCCACCCCGTCTATCCCATATCTCACAGATATGCATTGGCCTGGGCCTCAGTGGGGGCTCTCAAGTGTTGCCCCCCCGCATCTCAGGGGCTGCAGGGGCCTGTGATACGCTTCTGCCTGCGACCTACACTATGTTCAACACCACGTGAACTGCTTTTTCATCATATCAATAATTTGTTGTTCATCACAAGAACAATTCTTTGGGGATATTTCGTTGCATAACTTGTTTATATATCTTTTGCGCTGTGATGCAGACAAGAAATTTATCGATGGACGAAAATGTCTTCAAAGAAAATCAATACATATGTATCAAATTCAGAAACAACAGAATGGTAACACAAGCTGTGGCAATGTCAAGGCTGAAGCTTGTGCGTTGTACAACATTGCGAAATGCACGAAACAGAATATGTCTAAGTATATGTTGTGATAAACTGTGCAGATCTCTAAATATGTCTAATTTTGTTTCATCGAAGCATTTGTAAGAAAAATTCACCTTCTACTTACCTCCATTGTTGGACAGAACAAAATGCTGCACAGTCCCACATTAGAAACATTGAACAAAAATGCACCCCAAATCATCAGCATTTACAAAAGTTTAATTTTAACATTTTAAAATACTACTCTTTTTTACCCAAACACCTTGTGTGAAAGGTAACAACAGTTACTCTCATGAGAAACTTTTCCCAACCACAAAACAAAGATTTTTGTGTATACTTTTTAAAGTATAATTTTTGCAGATGTGAGGTATATAAATTTGCAGTGCTCCAGTTTATTTTGTTTTGCTCTGAATCACAAATAAACAGATGTAAATTATGACTACATCTCAACTATAATCTTATTTTTTAATTTTCCCATGAAATCATTTTACTATAAAAGCCCTTCAGTCAATTTTTCATTGCTCAGTCAAAAAAGCATTTTTTCCTTTCAGGCCCAACATAATATATTTATTTACTCATCTTTACTAGACTCACTGCAGCTCTGCAATGAGGGGATAATGTTTTCCCATTTCACCCCTGGGACTGCCCATTTGCAAAAATCAATTCTTTTAAATCAATACTACCTGCCCAATAGCTGTTTTATGAATAGTTTATTTTCATGTGCCACACACTACAATGATTTGAATGGGTTAGTGAATTAAATGAGATTTTTATTTAAATGTTAATCAAGAGAAGCCAAATGTGTAAGAATGATAGTCTGGTAGTAAGCCTTTGTCCATTACTCATCAACGATGCTTAAAAGGATAAAACTGCAACAAAAATAACATTATTACTATTATAGTAATTGCTATTTTTTTTATATAGGGATTTTGTCCATCAAACTTGACCGAATTAAAACTTGAGTAAATGAAGCATCAGTGCAATTATATATGGACATTTTCCAGCCAAACAAATAGGCCCCCATTTCGAAGATATGAGGAATAGGGGGTGGTATTTACTGTCACACTGGGTTGAGGAATTTATCAAGTGTGGGGAATACCGCCTATCCTAGTTATGCAGGAGAAAATGATGAACAGAATGCCCAATCAGTGTTCACTGCATTGAACCCTCCATATATTGAAGATTTCCTTGAACATTTTTGCCCAACTAATTTCATCTGACATTTGATAATGAAATGTAGGGAAATTGGGACAGTCCTGTCACTACCAAAAAAAAAAAGAATTCCAACCCCTCTTGGCACTATGACTAAGACAAAACTGACCATCAGAGAGGACGATTGATTTCAGGTCCTTTTTCCTCAACAATTTTGAAGTTTAAAGTAGAAATCTAAATATCTCCATCGGGTGAGTCACAAAGAGTTGCCCTGATTACTTTCCTACCAGGTTTCTCCTATTTTGCCTATTCACATTCATGATATAGTCTCATGGATGGAACTGATACCTGAAAGTAGCTAACCTGGATTGATATTAAACTTGTTTCTTTCACTCAGTCACACCAACTATAAAAGAAGCTCTATTGACACTCCTGTTGAAACCAGGAAAAGATCCATGAGACTCTAGGTAATACAGACCGAAAGCCCGTTTTAATACAGATGTTAAGATTTTTACAAAAATTCCTACAATAAAAATAAAGAATTTATAGCCTCGCCATATCTCACCATTTGAAGCTGGTTTTATTGAAGATTAGCAGACAAGTGATAATATTAGATTAGAGCTAAACATAATAGACAAAGCCAACGCACAAAACGCACAATCACTCCTTCCTTTGCTTGATGCGAAGGTGTTTGATAGGTTCAATTGGGCACATCTAAGGGAAACCCTGAAGAAGACGGGCTTGGGCCCCCGCTTGTAGACATTAATCTTGGATACATTTGATGGTCCTCCAGCTCGCTTCAAAATCAGATCTCATTTATCATTTGTCCAATAACTTTAGGTAGGGGGGTATGAGACAAGGCTGCCATTTGTTTCCATTCCTCTTTGCTCTTTCTATAGAACCCCTTTTTCAAAAAGTTGAAGCTACCCCAGTAATTAAAGTATCCGCACAAGGTCTGGGGAAATGAAACTAGCTTTTTTTGCTGATGATATGTTATGCTTTTTAACGAGCCAGCTACTTCTCCCCAGCACTATTACAGGAACTAGATAGGTTTCATGAGGTGGCCAGATTTAAGATCAGTTATAAAAAATCAGTGAGGATGGGGGTCGCCAATCAAGACCAAATACAAAGGAAATAACACAGAGATACACAATTGTCTAGTCACAGAAGGGCCTAATTTACCTTGGAGTAACACTCCCCCTCTTCTTTAAAAAATGTATAGGATTGCAATAATCCCCCTTTGCTGGACACCCTGTATAAGGATTTATATAGATGGGGGAAGCTAGAGATATCCTGGATAGGAAGGATTAACTGTTAAAATAAATTTAATGCCAAGATTACTCTATATTTGTAGGACCTTACCCATGAGAGTCTCCCCAGATGATCTAAAAATGATGCAAAAAAGCTATGGAACTTTATTTGGGAGAATGATCCCACTGCGGATATCCAAATCATTAATATATAAAACCTCACTGGAGGGGGGTTTAGATGTCCTTAGTATCGATATATATATCTTGGCAACACATATAGCACTTGTCATTCCTTGGAGATCTGCAGAAAATTGCAAACGGTGGTGCAGGTTAGAATAAGAAGTTTGGAGGGTACCCCTCTTTAATCTGTTATGGCTCCCAAGGACAATTGAGAGTATCCAAATTAATGACTCTGTATTACTAGACAATAGCTTTTTGCACCCAGCAGGTCACGACTTCCCCTTCCCCAATAAACTCAGTGAGCAGTAATCCGGGGACGACAGATGGAGCTTTCTGAAGTTGGGTTGATGATGGATATTTACAATTTGCATTGAGTTTTGAGGGTAATACACTTAAGAGTAGGGAACAGTGTATGAACAAATTTAAGTTATTGCATACCAATGTATATCGATTAGCCCAGGTATTTATTTGGGCGGGAGGACTCAGTGAAAGAAGGGATTAGTAGGGAATCAACCAAAATCAAAGAGATGTATTCAGAAGCAGCGCAGCCCATTTAGTTTCACAACTTTTTAGGGCATTAGATAAGAGTACACCAACTCATGGCCTATGGCACATGCAATCCTGATCAAATGATTTAAAGACTGAGTCCTTTGAAAGTGATTGAGTACTGATATGGTGATGAGCTGCAGAGTCGCCAATTTGTACGCAGTACAAAGCTAATTCCTCCAAAATTATGCTTAGATGGTATTTGACCCTACTCCGGTTCCAAGCAGTCTATGGGACATTGGACACATGTTGGAGGAGTCGTGGTGATAGGGGGACGTATGTACATATGTGGTGGGATTTTGCATTGATTAAAAGGATTTGGTCCGAGGTTAGTAACAAAGTAAGAGATATTACCGATGTTACGTTACAGATGGACCCAAAAATATTTCTATTGGGCTTTATCAATGAGGAAGAAACATACCCACTCTCTTCAGAAAGGGGCAAACTGATTACTCAATTACTATTGGCAGCTCATATAACAGTAGTCCAAAAATGGAAGGCTCTCTACTCATCGGGTGTGATGATGTGGTGGACTGAAGTATGGAACTTGTAAGCTATGGAAAAGTTAGTTGCGACTTTGAGAGACAACATTAGTTCCTTTGAAAAAATATGGACCCCTTTTGTAACACATATTAAAAGAACTGAGATGTCTAGTAGACAGCAGGGACTCACGGAATTAGTGCGAGTGGGGAGTATGAATCCTGGGCTGTCAGCAGTCTCTGACTTAAAATTATAGGTCCAAGTAGTATCATGATGGGACTAAGGGGCAAATCATTACATTGTTTTTACAGAGGGGGAAACCATATCCTATACCCACTGTTAGCTACCTTGCTTTCCCCATCAAATTTAAACCATATGTATGGTGAACCATTCTGACCACGGCAATGATGTTGGTATTGTCCACTCCTGTCTAATAACTGTGACCAATCCTAAATAATGTTGTTAAAAATGTTTCCTTTCAATTTTAGAGATTAATGAATCTATGCCAAAAGTAGTGCTATGATAGCATCACACTTGGGAAGAGAAATTTGCGTTCTATATTTCTGAATGCCTTGTCGTTTCTGCTCTCTCCATCTCTAAAGGGCAGCTGGTCAGGATCCTTGCCTGTTGCTAACAGAGGACAGGAGGGTGTTAGGTCAGTGTAGTTGCTTTCAAAGAACAGATATCTCCTGGAAGTACCACCAGAGAGCTTGATGAACTATGATTGAATTACTTCAGATAAGTTTGTGGGCATAATAGGAATGTTGTTGGGTTAATGGACAGCCGAGATGAGGCTTCATTTCCATTTTTGGCTGATATACTTTGTTTAAAGAAACCTGACATTCAGAAAAGGCAAATTAAATGCTCAAAACTTGGCTTTTTCCGTCCTTAGGCCTTCCCTTCTAGCTGTTTCACAGTACTGCTACTGACGAGTTTTTCTGATGCCGCAGCGCGGGGACACACTAGTGAGTGTAGCCATGCACTTTATAATTTTTTTTTTTATTATTATTATTTTTCAAGCATTTTCTAAAACAGAAATAAAGGGATCCTGCAGAAGAGCCTAGGGTGGGATTAAAACAGTTATATCTACAGCACACTGTAGTCTCTTGTGTATTATAGAGCTCAGGCCCCTTATATTCCCTAACGGACTCTGTAGTCTAGTGACGTAAGTGATTGGGTGTGGTTAATAAAATCCATGACGCAGTACATTTCAATTAACGGTTACACTCTAGAAAATAAAGATGTGTAGTACTGAGCTCCGTGTGTGGCGTGATTCATTTGTATGCTACCAGCCTGGGGAGGACGCTACAGCTGCCAACGAGATAGGGGATCCATAAACCTCGTAACCTGAAAAGTCGAGAGTGCTTTCCCAGAGAGCTTGCCGAGGCCCAGCAAACTGCTCATGCATGCAACATGCACCTCTTTCGCAGTGAAGAATCGATGGCTGGCGTAGTACTATACCTTCGGAGGCAGGGAAGGCCCTATGGAAAGTTTCATTTATTGTCAGTCAGAAAATTGCTAATATGACCGAGATAATAAGTGCAACGCCACAACTTAACACAGAGCTGTCATTGATACAGTACGGTAATGCTAAATGGAGTGACAACCAGGTACAGAAAGTGCAACAAACAGTGTCAGCCAGGTGCACAAGAATGCTGGAAACAGAAGTAGATGAGCACAAAAAAAGTACTAAGGGGCAGAGGTCAACCAGGTGTAAGAAAGCGTGAAGGAACGCCAACTGCGGGCGCCTCATAAACAAGAAACAATCATCTACTTACCAAACATCTAGAGTAAAGAGAGTCATCCGACCTCAGTGCCAGGCACAGCAACCCAGACCCAAGCACGGGGTTTGTGATTGTGAGACTGTTGAATCCTGCTAAACCGAGGCCATGAACGGCAATTGTAATAGTCCAATCTTTCAGCTTTTCCATGGATGCTGAAGAGAGCGCCCGCTACGGTGCTGCCGCCTCCCTAAAACCCCTGTCCGCTTTTGATGTTGCCAAGAAGCAGAATATTAGCGCAAGATGGACTGTCTTGATCGAAGTTTTTGATGACTTCATTGATATGCTGGAAGAAGCAGATGACAAAAGATCATCAAATATCTCAAAAACGTAGCAGGTGATGAAGTGAAAGAAGTGATAAAGAAAGTACCTAGAGGTGAAGAAACTTAGTACTGTCAAATTAAAGATATACTGAACACCAAATTCAATTCGATGCAGAACATTTATTTATTTATTTATCTAGGTATCTTGGTATAGCACGTGACTCACTCCCAGAGGAGTATCTCGGTGCTGTGCTGATCATGGCAAGAGAGGACATTCTAATACAGCCAGGCTTTTAGTATCCTATGGGACAGTGGCAGCTGCCACAATAGGAAGGTGGGGGGGAGCGGGGGATGGACGTGCCCTGGGGAGGAGGGGCAAGGGGGGACGAGGAAGAGAAAATAATCATTTTAAAAGGTGTACCTTTCGCGCAGCCTCCGACGCCGACGGCCGCCTCAGAGCTCTCCCAGCAGTCTCTGGGAAGGCAGAGGCTGCCTAGCTAATCCTGGCGCTGCTCTCCTGCTGGGAGAACAGTGCCAGGATTGGTCTGAGAGGCCTGCTATGCCGCTCAGACACTGCTGTGTAGGCTGCAGCTTTTGTCGAACACAGCTGTGAACACAGCTGGGTTGGAGAAATAGAAGTGCGCATGTATGTTTGGTTGGCCTAGGACGGCCGGCCAAACATACATAACCACTTCTAAGTGCCCACCACCTTGCCTGTGATGGCCTGGCCCCTCCCCGCCCTGCACGGATGTCAGAGGCAGTCACAGAAAAATAAAATTATATTGTTTGATTATCATTTTATATTTCTGTTACTGACTCTGATGAGTGGGGTGATGCTCCTCTGCCATTATGGAGGAGCCGCCCCTGGTATGGGGCTGTATAAGAATACGATATGCCCCCAAATCTTGAGGTGTGGATGAGTGGGGTCAGCAACAGCGCTTGATTTGAGGATCTTAATCGTCTGGAGGGCAGATAGTAACTGAGTTGTGAAGATACGTAGACTATGAAAAGTACAACTTCAATCAAGAAAGACAAAGAGATGGTGAAACAATGGATGAATTTGTTGAAAGACTTGAAATGCTCATCAAACACTGTAAGTTCAATGAATTCAAGCATGAAGAAGCCATTCGTCTCAGAGTCATAGATGGTTGCCTGTCAGATTCCTTCAGACGCCGAATGCTGAGAGAAACGCTCAGTCTGGAGCGTGTGCTCATGGTGGCCAGAGCTGAAGAAAGTGCAGTCAAACAAGCTGCTGACATGAAGGCCGGAGGAGCTCAGAGTGAATTGACATTCAGTATGACAAGCAAGAAAAAACACAAGGTAGAAGGTCACAAAGTGATGTCTCTTAAGAAGAATGTAGATTTTTCTTTCTAAATGAAGGTAAATGTCCCGCAATTGGGCAAATATGTAAAGGCTGCAGTGAAGAGAACCCTTTTGTAACAGTTTGCAAAGCGAGTGAAAAAGTGAGTACGTCACATCGTGAAGACAAAATGTCTGCCAGCACACCTTGTTGTGAAGACAAATTGGCTGCCAGAAAGTTCCAGAAGCATTCCAGTCACGCCCACCGAAGTAAACGGCAACATCAGTTGAGGTAAGTAGAAACTTAAAGAGGCCGATTGTCACCTAATTCCTCGTCGAAAGGTTCTTTGATGTCACTGTCAAGCGTCAGTGAAGAAGATGGGTGTGAGATGTTGATACTTACTACTGAAAGATGTATGCATGTAGGTCTGATTTCTTGCAAGAAAGAATACAAGTCAGAAAAGAATCAACAAGTGAAATCACAACATTCATTTGGACATTGTCCCAAAATAAAATTGACAGTTAATGGCTGCTATATACAGTTTATCATAGACAGTGGTGTGTCGATAAATATCATGCCAGCTGAAAAGTACCATAAACTGTCTGTGGTGCCCTGTCTCACACCATCAAAAACCAAAGTATACACTTGGGCAGCCTCGACACCACTGCAAAGTCGAAGTTAATTTATGGCGACTATGAAACATAAAAAGATGAAGGTACAAGCCCCAATCCATGTCCTTCAGGGTTCTTCATTAAGTGCATGTTTGCTCAGCATCAGCACTGCTGATGACATGGGACTAATATCTGTGAACTACAATATCATTGCTTATCACGACATAGTGAATCAATTTCCATCATTGTTTCATGGATTAGGAAAGCTTAAGACAATGAAAGTGCAGCTCCACATTAATGAGGACATTCATCCTGTTGCTCATAAACTTAGTCGAATTGCATTTCATCTACAAGAGGCAGTTGAAAAAGAAATTGAGACTTTGCTAAATCATGATATCATTGAGCTCTCTACTGGTCCAACGACATAGGTGTCGCCAATAGTGGTGGTACCTAAAAGGACAGTGGAGGGTCTGTGCGAACAAGGTAATTGAAAGAGAACGACACCCAGGTTGGCGCATTGCCGATATGATTATCCATTTGCATTGTGCCAAGGTCTTTTCGCGCCTTGATCTGCGAGAGTGGTCAACATCCTGTGATTCTGGGCAAATCACTTATTTCCCCGTGCCTAACAAAAAATTAACATGCCCATCTGTAAAGCAACTGGTGCTCATGTAAAGCACTCTGATATCTTTGGGTCGAGTTCGTGTTATATATAACTCCTCAAAAATCATCAGCTTGAACTGGAAGAAAATTGCACGTACATTACTAGCTTTTTAACTTATTTTGGTTTGTTCAGATACAAAAGATTGAGTTTTGGAGTGTCTTCAGCTGTAAAACTTTTTTCAAGATGTAATTTGTAGCATTATTCAGCCTGTCATGCATGCTTTCAATTACAGTGGTGATATACTAGTATTTGGGGCCATACAAAAGGAACATGATAGAGTCCTTACACAAGTGTGTGCCGTCTGCTTGCTGATGCAGATCTTACATTGACTGTTGAAAAGTGCGCATTTCACAAAACAAACTCAAGTTCTTTGGGCACATTTTCTCAGAAAGTGTAATGACTCCAGATCCAGCCGAGGTTCAGGCTTTGTCATCTACCTCCCCTCCACAAGATCTAACCATGCTGTGTTCTTTTCTTGATATGACCAGCTACTATTCTAGGTACATCCGTTACTTTGCCATTGTGAGTGCCCCATTGAGAGAGTTAACAAAATGGATTGTTTCATTTCAGTGGTCACAGAAGTGTGATCAAAGTTTCAAGACGATGAAGCGAGCAATTGATAATGCAACTATAATGGCTTACTTTGATCCGAAATTGCATACAGAGATTGTTGTGAATGCCAGCCCAGTGGGCTTAGGTGCAATTCTTGCCCAACATTGTGGACATACAAACGCACGAAGGCGTATTGTAGCTTATTCTAGCTGAAGTTTGTCACAGAATTAACGAGCTTACTCGCAACCTGAGAAAGAAAGCCTAGCTGTTGTGTGGGTTTGCGAATACTTTCATGAGTTTCTGTATGGGAAACATTTTATGCTTGTTACAGATTACAAAGCATTGCTCACTATCTTTGGCAATCCAAAGGCCAAGATGCCCCCTTGCGTTGAGAGGTAGGGGCTGAGATTGCAAAAGCATGACTACACCGTTGTTCCTTTGGCCTGGAAAAGATTAAAACCCTGCAGGCTATTTTTCTTGAGTGCGCATGCAGTGCCAGGGTACCCCTTTCAAAATGGCCAAGGCCTAAGTTAACTTTATTGTGAGATCCAGCATAAATCCTGGAGAACACATGCTCGACCACTTGATAACATCAGTGAATATCAGAAATTCAAGAATGTGCATGATGAACTGTACATTACACAAGAAGGGATTATCTTGCGAGGGTAGAGAATTGTCATTCCTGAAAGTCTACCACAGCAATTCATTGAAGTGGCACATGAGGGACATCATGGAATTGTTGCCAGACTAGAAAGCATATTTGCAACCTGGAGTGTTATATCCATTTTAAAATCTGACAATGGCTCACCATTCAAGCGTCTGGAATTCAAAGACTTTCTTACTCATTTGAATATCAAGCATCAGATAAGCACACCTTTATGGCCACATGTTAATGGCATTGTTGAGCATTTTATGAGCACTGTTAAGAAGGCTGTCTAGCGCCCTGTGCTTGAAGGACTTGAACTCAAGTCTATTCTTCATTCTACTTTTTGTGCCTACAGATCTACCCCCATTCTACAACCGGTGAAAACCCGGACATCCTGATGTTTGGGAGAGCCATGGGTATCAAGCTGCCCCAGTGGACCACTGAAAGAACAATTAATGCTCAGAAAGTTCTACTCACTGATTCATCTCACAAGTCCACAATGAAGACTTATGCAGACAAGCGTCGATGTGCTCGGGACATTATGTTTCAGAAAGGAGACCGTGTCCTGGTCAAGCCGAGGCAGGAACGCAAACCTGATGCTCCCTTTAATGCTGATCCATTGCACGTTGTGACTGCTAAGGGGCACATGGTGACTGCTCACCATCCTGGAAAGTCCATTACGAGGGACTCCTCACATTGCAAGCACCTGCCTCAGAGTCTGTCAGTTCCAGAGATCTGGAATGAGACTCTGTCATCAGAGGGCCAGGAGAGTCCCAGGTCTGCCTCAGTGGCTAGCTCACCAGTGCCTGCTGGGGCTGTTTTTTCTGTGTCTCTTCAGCCTCACACCACCACATCTGGAAGAGTAGTTCAAGCGCTTCAATTATTCATTGAGGAACTATGTTGAATATATGTTTTGTTTGTATCTTTTTTATTTAACAAAGGGAGAGATGTAGTGCCTTGTGTATAATAGAGACCAGACCCTTATGTTCCCTAACAGAGTCTGTGGTCTAGAGATGTAAGTGATTGGGTATGGTTAATAAAATCCATGACGCAGTACATTTCAGTTAACGTTTACACTCTAGAGAATAAAGACGTGTGATACCAAGCTCCGTGTGCGGCTGCACACTGCTTCAGAGCAACGGCCCACTCTCTTGAATCTGGCAACTCTCCTGGTATATGGGTGTTGCCCACAGCTACACACAGGGCAAAGGCCCCTTCAGGTCACAGCACTGCTCAGGGTGACAGACCTCTTCTTGATACAGCGATGCACCCGGGCGATGGCCCTCAATCTTATCTAACGCTTGCAACAGTACAGGCGATATCGCGCTTCAGGTCCCGGTGCTGCAAAGAGCTACAGTACTCTTTTTGTCACAGCATCGCAACCCAGTGATTACTCTTACTTTTCACTGCGGCCCCCACCTGGCATACGGGAAGGTCACAGACTACGCACATGGGTGGGCAGCCCAATTTGTGCAACAGTCAGATCTTCTCCACTGACCCCACCCGGCATACAGGATTCACCAAACACACAAAAGTAGCCATCCCAATCAGTGCATTGATTCCAATTGATCAGAATCTCACACTCCAAGTCCTAGTATCTACTCGGCAGGATGCTCACTGGACCTCTCTACCTTCAGACAATATCCTTCTCCCCACATGGCTTATTGGTTTCGAGCCAGACAGATGCTGGTGCTCCAGGGCAAGTGTTTTTGATTCTCCGGGTGATATCCCCTCACCCAGCAGGGAGACTGGCAGACCCTCAGTCCCCAGTCCTGGTAACATCAGGCAGAAGACCTGCTGAGATTCTCCACGAAGATGCACAGCTTCAGTTTAGCAGAGTTGGGAGGCTGAAGCTCTGCATTTTATAATATGTTTCCTGACATAAATGTAATTGAGTGGCCGTCCCTTTGAGGTTCATGCTATGGGGATTGGGGATATGGGGATCCACCCCCCCTGTCTTATCCTTCCTCCAGAAAGCAGTCTGTCACAGCAGGAGTATCTCCAAACGTGATAGCCCCAAAACATAGGCCAGGGGAGTTACTAGAGGATCACACCTGGAGATCACTCTCACGGATACATGTTTATCATAAGGTTACAAAGGCCCCAGCCCTATTCTTTGTGAGTCTCTTTTCAGCACCATCTCCTTTCTGAAATGGGTCCAGGCCCCTTTCACTAGTGACCTCTTTCTGAATCAAAGAGGCCTTTCGAAGTATACTGAAGAGGCTGGCTCTTCCTTCCTCCAGTATGTGTCCCACCTATCTCTCGGAAATGCAACAGTTCACAAATTTATCTGGGGTGCTCCTCCACCTCCACATGCTTTTTCAACAAGTCTTGGGCCTCCCAAAATTGAACCCAAAGGCTTCCAAGTATTATGTTTTTCACATGAAAACATACATCCTTCCATGCACACTCAACACACACTTATAAGCTTCCATGTACTGCACCACTTCACAGACACACATACCTCCCAGCCCGCTCATGCAGATGCACTGTCTTCCTTGTTTGGCAACACTCACAGGTACCCATCCATCCCATCAGGCTCACGCAGGACTGCGCTGACACACATAACAATACATCCCAATGCGCACATGAAGTGCACATTGTGTGGTGTTACATTCATCCTAATGTAGGTCAAGGTTGATTTAATCAGGCGTAAGGTTTTGACTCAGTGGCGTCCTAGAAGTGGCGCAGTGAAATCTTGTAGATTTTACGAGGCTTTCCTGCGCGGGAACGCCCACCCTGCATACATTATACCTGACGCAGGTATAATGTGACGCAGGGCATTACAATGTGATGCATCTCCCTAGATGCGTCACGTTGTAAATTGGCCACATTGTTTGCGCCACCGTTGCGTCAAAAAAGTGACGCAATGGAGGCACAAGGAGGCGCAAGGAGCTTGTAAATCTCCCCCTCTGTCTTTTAGCCCAGGAAATAAGACTCCACATGTCGAAGCATTCAACAGTTGTGACCCTGTCCTATTTGTTTTGTGTGCGTGGGATATTAGAAGGAAATATTGGCTCTTTAATATAAAAAAAAAAAAAAGAAGAAAAAGTTTAGTAAATATTTAAGCTACAACCTTGATTTAATAGAGAAAATCTAAGGCTCTATGGAATGTGATTTTATACCCCCATGTCAGAAATGCCTAAATGTGCATTAGGTTCTGACAACTGGGCGTTTTGGATGTGCTATGCCACTGGCAAATTTCAATTTAATTAAATAAGACACAGTGCTTAATTTGAGCCTGTGCTCAGCACCGGCACTTAATTGGTTTCCGGTGCTCGGCACCGGCACCTTATTGTCAACACCATTTTTAGAACATTCCACCACATGGTGGCACTGCTCATCTAATTTAGAGATGAGCAGAACAACGGTAGTTTAGGAATACAATATAAATTAAAGTTGCTAATATCTGCCTCCCCAGCCATTCCTTTAGCTTTGGGGACCTGGAATAATCTGAACTGTCGCATTTACATGCGAGAGAGATGGTTAGTAGTTGTTTTGGCAGCGATGACAAGGGCGATAGGTGGTGCAAGCTGCAATGGCCTCCTGGTCAGAGCCCTGGCACTTAATATTTTACAAATTAAGCACTGATAAGACATGTAGATAGTGCTGTGTGGATACTAAAACTTTCACTTGCTTATGACATTTCGAGACTTATTTTAGATTGTTGGCACTGAATCGTCCATTTTATCAAGGCCTTTTTGCACGTAGAACACACAAAGAGACAATTGTATTGCATAGTGCCGGCTTACAAAACATAATTTGTTACAGAGTGGGTAAGGTTTATGTGGAGGCTATGAACATTTTATGTAAGTGTAATTAAGTGCATCACTGAAATATTATATGGAAGTCTGTATGATGATGATAATCTTTAATGTATGCCTACAGCTTTTATTTGGTGATTAATATCAGTTTATTTACTATGGTGCAGTAGCCCAAAATGTAATTTATTTTATTGATATTATTATCCAATGCTTTATACGTCACTGCTTTAACCAAAATATTACTCATTATGTTTTTCATGTTAGCTTGTTTGGGTTTAACGTTTTGCATATGCTAAACATTATTAAGGTTTTACTTACACTTACGTAAGCCAGCGATGCTTGTAGCTATGCAGCCACAAACTACATTTCCCAAAAGCCACAGAGATGTACCACAACTGAGTCCACGAACATGAGTGAGCTTTCTCGTTGTCATTGTGTTGAAAGGTAACAAGACATAAACTTTATTTCCCAAGACGGTAAAGGCTAGGCCTATCAAGTAGGTCAGACTTTGGGGTCGATTCCGATTCGGGCCGGAAATCTCTCCGACCGAGCCGGACCCGGAGAGATTTCCGACCGAATCGGACCCGTGCAGTCCGACCGAACGAGTACGATGCGTCCGTATGTTATCGGACACGAGTCGGTCGGACTCCCATTGAACTCAATGGGAGCCGGTCGTACAACGCGTACGCGGGCTCCCATTGCCTCAATGGGTGAAAGGCGGACAAGGCGCGCCCTACAGCGAGTACGCCGCGGAGCGCCGCGGCGTACACGCACAGGTAGGGGGGACCCATGGGTCCCCCTGTGTGCGCCTCGCACGGGTACGGCGTACAGGGGTCCGACACGGACCCCAAAGTACGGCTCCGACAGCGATTTCGAGTCGGACGGGCGCGAGTCGGTCGGAGCGGTCGAGGTGCGCATCGTACTTACCCGGCCGGAAAACGTCTCCATTGCGCGGTGCGAATCGGGTCCGAGCGAGTCGGTCGGAGCGGTACGATCCGGGTACGAGTCGGTCGGAGCGGTCGGGTCGCCCGGACGAGTCGGTCGGCGAGTCGCATCGTACTCGCTCGGCCGGACCACGCGTACGGTTCGGTCGGGAAACAGGCTTTCGCATGGCTTTTTCCCGACCGAATGGTATTGGGTGCGCCTCCGACCGAGATCGGAATCGGCCCCTTTGTATTGAGTGAGCAAAGGCATCCTTTGTTTGTTGCTTTGCTGTTGAATGACAAAGGCTATATTTGATAGTTGTTTATGCTTTCACCAGATGTCCATATTTCCATTTGCTTTCATCATATTTGTTGCCATTGGTGAGCAGGTTTGTTCAAAAGTGTGAATAATAAGACCTGTTAATTAATGAATTAACTAATTCAGATTTTTGGGCTGGGACACAGCTGATTAACCCTAATGATGCAAAGTACCTATTAACACCCAATATTCACCTCGAATTTCTGAGCAATACAGCTATTAACATAAGGGAACAAATTACAGCTAAAGATTGGGAATAGCAGGCAGTGAAATTGGGCACAGAGAAGCACTGTGATGAGATAAAGGAATAAGAATAAGAGAACCAGTTCTAGAAGAGTGGAAGAGAGATAACCAGTGTACAGGTTAGGAAGGATAGAAATGTAGTGAAACCAGTAGGCATTGATTATATTTTAATAGTCTCAGTTATAATGTGGCGGTCTGGCCAATATTGCAGGTGCAGTGTGCAGATTGTATGCTTCTTCATTGGACAGTGGTGACATGTTCTCCATATTATACTAGCGAAGAGGACCAAGTAGAATTTTTTGGTCCTTGAAGATGGACCTCCAAAGCCTGGGACCATCTTCTCAGATCTCAGACTCAAGGTCCCAAGCATGGAGTTATCTCTTGGTCCTTTCTGTCTGAGATTACTATAGTTTACAAGGCCGTCACCTTGACCCAAAAACCAGGAGAGACGCGTTTCGGCTGCCCCAGCAGCCTTTGTCTATCTGGTTTGCGCCGGTTTTTTTCAGTTCATTTTAAACTGTCTCAATCACAGACATGTATGATGTACGTATATATCTTTGAGGAAGAAATAAAATACGCTGAATGCCGATATTCGAGTGGTTCGTGGTTCTTTGGTGATTTGGGGCACGCTAATATTCTAGTACGCCGCTGCACCGGAATCGTGGTACAAGGTGATATATATATATAAAAAAATAAAAAATAAATATATATTCTCCCTGTCTTATTTATTTTTCAGGTTGAGCTAGTATTTTACTGGTATATTTAGAGTTATGACATTTTACTCACATCATTACATTTTATAACTGTATTTAAACGGAGACATTGTATTACATAGTATCTTTACTATGTCTATATGGATTGCCATTGGTCACTTGCACTTTAAAAATGCACCTATTCTTTTTGAACGCTGTCATGTGATCAAGGCCGCTTGTACGGCCGAAACGCATAATGGCATTATGGTGATCTCTGGTTGAAAATAAAAAAGCAACTTGCACTGAATTGGGTCTGCTCTTGCCGTTCTGTTCATTGAGTACTGGGCTTGTTTGCAGCTGTATTTACCGGACTGATCGCCTCCGGATAAGTGGACCCCCTCTTTGAAAGCTGGCTCTGTGGTTGGAGGTCGTTTGCCTACGGATCGCCGAGCGGTTGACACTTCGTCAGCCTTTGCTGGTGTTGGAGTAGGCTGCGCGGAGGTTCCGGAAGCACTTTGAAGTTATTCCGGGTCAGGAATCCACGGAGCCCCCTGTGTTTGCGCATTGCGTGTAAGGGGAAGTTGACGGAGCTGAGCGGGGAAGCGAATCTCGGAAGCGCTGGCGAGCAGCAAGCGAGGTACAGAGCTTGGGAGCCGTGCCAGAGATCGTTTCTTCAGGAATATCGGCATTGCTGTATTATCTCCATTCAGGTATAATCGCGCAACATCATTACACAGGTGGGGAGGTTTTGAATTGGGGTTTTTTTGGCCCGAAAAGATTGAAGTAAAACGGGGTTAGACTCTGCAACGGTGCGTTTTTTCAAATTATCGTACAGCCTCTAGCTATCACCATGTTTGCCACAGCGATAAGGGATCGCGAGTCCGCAGCAGAGGAAATGTTTCAAGATAATCCTCCAAATAGACAGCAGCCAAGCGATACTGGGATTGACAATACACGGACAGGAGCAAAGGGGCTGAAGGAAAATTATCGCATTTTGGAGAAACTTATGCGACAGGAGACAGCAAAATGGTGGGAGGCTAAGTCCCTTCAAAAATATCTTGATGTTGGAAGGATACCGAGGGGGCTAAGAATAATGTTAGCCCCCAGCTATGATGTCCCAAACCCGCTCATGATGGCAGAGTGGGCAGAAAGCAATTTGGACTCCTCGCGGCGTTTGGTTCAAATTTTAGTAAAATACGCCGGAATTGATCGAGAGGAGTTGCAGAAAAAGATTGAGTTGCTTACAACTGAGATTGAATCACAAGGGGATGCACAGCAAAGAAAAAGATACCATGATGAAATGACAATTCGATTAAATAAAGAGGAGGAGAAAATAAAACATAGAAAAGCATACAAGTTTCAAAGAGATAAGGATGACTATGCTAACGGGCAAATCTTTACATTGGCGAAAAAATATGACTCTTTTAGGAATAAGCCAACACGAAACAGAAAGTATCCCCTGGAATATAATGAAATTCAGGGGGAGGTAGTATCGGCATCGGAATTAAGTTCAGTCATTGAAAGTGAAACGGAGGGTGAGAGTACTGATGTCAGGGTAGCTTTGGGAGCAGTGAAACCGTCCATAGGTGAAGAATTGGACTGTGTAAGGAGAAGTCGTCGAGAAACTCTTAGATCTGGTGTTGCCAATCCGGCAAAAACGAAGGACCAAGAGCCGGCGGGAACGCAGAAGGGCAACCAGAAAAAGGAGGAAGCAATATAAATCCCAAACCGAAGAGGGGACATGGTCAATGGAGAAGGAGGCAATAAAAGATGATGGGGACATTGACAAAAGGGACAAAGTCAATATGGACAATACGATTGTTAATTTAACGAATGTTAATTTCAGTGTATCTGAACAGGAGATTTTGTCCTTAGGTTTGTCATTCTGCCCCAAAACAAATTTGGATTATACGAATACGAGAGCAGATATCTATAAGTTTGTGAGGAAGCTCAAACTCCAGAAGTACCATAAAACAAAAGCTGGGCAACAGGAATTAGTGAGTGGGGAGGGAAACGATGACCCACCGGGAAGTGGTATGATGAGTAGTAACCTCACTGTTTCTGATTTAAATGCTCTTAAGAATTTGTACAGTTTGAGTGGTGAAAATCCAGAGAATGATGATAGTCTTAGGGATTTGACTACTCAAGATCTTTTGTCCCCAAGATTTGAAACCTGTGCTAAGCCTGACACTAAGTTTAAAGAAAAATCTAAATTTATCCCCATGATGCCAAAGGATTCATTGGATCTGTTTAGCGAGAATGTGGTTAAAGAAATTAAACAGCTTCATGTTCGCACAAATAAAACTAAAACAAAAGTCACTGATTTTGATTGGAAATACAGACAGGTGATGTCTAAAATTAAAGATGATAAACAAATAGTGGTAAGAAAGGCTGACAAAGGTGGGAATGTGGTTTTATGGTCTCTGAATGATTATTCTGAGGAAGCAGCCAGATAACTAAATAATACTGATTGTTACCGCAAAAGTTCTTTTCTTAAATTTAAGCAAGCCCAGGATGAGTTTTTTAATAAACTGTTGGCTTGGAAAAGTACAGGGTTGCTTAATCTACAGGAATTTAAGTACCTTAAGAAAGAGAACCCCACAATCCCTTTGCTGTATTTCCTTCCTAAAATCCATAAATCCCTAACAAAGCCGCCAGGTAGGCCCATTATTTCTGCCTGTGATGGGTCACTAGCGAACATGTCTGTTTATATTGATTCTTTCCTTCAAGAACATATGAAATCACTTGACTCTTATGTACAGGATACTACTGATTTTATTAGTAAGATTGAAAACATAATTTGGCAGGATACTTATCATCTAATAGCTGTGGATGTAGTATCATTATACACTTGCATTAGAAACAGTGATGGAATGAAAGCAGTTGAATATTTGTTATCCAATAGACCACTGAGATTTGCTAAACATAACCAGATGATATTGGATTTATTACTGTTTTGTCTTGAGAACAATTTGTTTTTGTACAAAAATCAAATTTATCAGCAGATACAAGGTGTGGCAATGGGGGCCAGCTTCTCCCTTAGTTATGCATGTCTCTTTCTGGGATGGTGGGAGGAGCTGGTCCTTAAAAAGAAGTATGCCCACACTTTGGAGAACAAGGCAATTGTTTGGTTAAGATTCATAGATGACTTATTTGTTATCTGGGATGGTGCAGAACAAGAGGCACATGAGTTCCTTAGAGACATAAATATGAATAATCTTAATCTGAAGTTTACATATTCTATTAGCCGTGTCAGCATAACTTTTTGGATACTGAAGTGTATATCAGTGGCAACAAACTGGCAACAACCCTCTTTAGAAAATCTACTGCTGGCAATGCTATATTGCATGCTACGAGTTCACATCCACAACACCTCATACATAGCATCCCCTATGGGGAAATGCTTAGGATTCAGAGAATATGTAGTGAGGATTTGGATGCTCAAGAAAAGCAATGGGAATGTAAAAACAGATTTCTAAAGAGGGGATACAAGGAACAAGCAATAGAGGCTGCAATGTTAAAATCAAGAAGTAAAGCAAGGCAGGATCTGATTAAACACAGAGTGAAGTCTAGTCATGCATCTTATAATGTATCAGACAATACAACGAGACTCATACTGGGGTACTCCAGACAGGAGGGTCAGATCAGATCCATCATACGCCGTAATTGGCACACGGTACTAGCTGATCCAGTTATTGGGAGTTCTTTACCTAAACAACCTGCTATTACCTTTCGTAGGGCACCCACGATGGGTAATGCTTTGGTAAAGAACAACCCGGAGGACATTGAGCCTAGTTCATGGCTCAAGCAAAGGAAAGGTTTTTTTAAATGTCCTTCGTGTAAAGCGTGTCAATTTGGTGTCAATACCAAAACATACCAGACACCTTTTAGTGATAGGGTCTATTCAATTAATAAATACCTGTCGTGCAAAACTGAATTTGCAGTCTATGCTTTGCAATGTAGTTGCAATTTGCTCTATATTGGGAGTACATAATTGGCTGTTCATAAGAGGATCTTACAGCATACTCGGGCGATAGTGAACTGTGACCCGAGTTACCCGGTAGCCAGGCATTTTAAAGATGAACATAACAGCAGCCTTAAGCATTTTAAGTACTTTTTATTGGATTCTATACCATTTTCTAAATGGGGTGGGAATAGGGAATCTAAGCTTATGCGCCTTGAGACAAGGTATATTCTGGAACTCGACACTAAGCAGCCAAATGGTTTAAATACGAGTGAAGACATACACTTATCTTTAAAATTCCAATTTTATCTTTTTGAAAGAGCTCCCAGTTGAATATGAGATTGCTGTGTGCATTTTGGCTTTAAACTAGGTTGAGTTATTTATCTATGTATGACTATATATAAAAAAACCTCTCTGTATATATTAGTTGTTTATGTAATATTGAGTGTCTCCATGAGATTAGTTTTTTACAATATCTTGTGTGAATATATTTTTATATATTTATTTATATATATATATTTACATATTTATTGTATTTATTAAGGTTGGAAAATCCCCTTTTTTAACTTTTCTAGTGGAGATTTTTAAGGTTGAAATGTATTTTATATCTAGGATATGTAAATACATTTGTGGGAATCAACCTTGTTGCTCTTGTTTGGTTATACTCTATCTTTTTTTCTGTGTATGTCATTATTTAACTATATTATTTTATATGGTACAATGTCGTTTGGCAGCTAGTTTAAAATTTGCACCTTGGGGATTATTAACACCTTCATTCTGCACTTGCATATTTGCACAAATTTGTTAGTTTAGTATGTAGGACTTGATATTTTAAGATTTCTCTTTTAGGTGGGATATAGGCTGTATTATCTTTTTTAACCTTTGGTATCCATTTTTAGAAGTTAACTATGCGCAATGATTTGTATTTGTATTTTACAAAAATATATATTCTCCCTGTCTTATTTATTTTTCAGGTTGAGCTAGTATTTTACTGGTATATTTAGAGTTATGACATTTTACTCACATCATTACATTTTATAACTGTATTTAAACGGAGACATTGTATTACATAGTATCTTTACTATGTCTATATGGATTGCCATTGGTCACTTGCACTTTAAAAATGCACCTATTCTTTTTGAACGCTGTCATGTGATCAAGGCCGCTTGTAAGGCCGAAACGCGTAATGGCAACATGGTGATGGCTGGTTGAAAATAAAAAAGCAACTTGCACTGAATTGGGTCTGCTCTTGCCGTTCTGTTCATTGAGTACTGGGCTTGTTTGCAGCTATATATATATATATATACACATATATATATATATATTACCTACTGGCGGTCGCCAGTAGGTAGTTATAGTTAGGACCTCGATTCTATTCAAATAGCGTTTTTTCTTTTGCGAATATCTTTGGCGCCGTTTGACGAATGTTCGCGAAACTTTCAAAACGAATGGCCCGCTCCGGTCAGCTCCTGTCTTGAAAGTTTCAGGGTGATTCGTCAAGCGGAGACTGAGAAAAAAGGGGGGTCCCAAAACGCGTTTTCCCCATGTTAATTTCCATAGGAATTTTGAAACAGGTTACAGCCCGAACTGCTGAACGGAATTACACCAAATTTGGCAAAAAGGTAGCCCTTGGTTCAGAAAGAGACCTTTTTTTAAAATGGTGTAAATCCGTTCAGTAGTTCCTGAGAAATTAAAAAAAGAAAAATATCGATATCTGAGCACCGAGGAGGGTTCGCGAACCCTCCCGGGCACGAGCTTCACTCTGATTGGCTGCCAACACTCCAAACCAGGAAGTGTTGGCAGCCATCTTGTGACTTGGTAACCGAGTCACAAGAAAAGAGTGGAAAAAAGGTTGAAAAAGAAGAAAAGGGGGCAGGGTAGAAACACCCTGACCCCCTAGGCCTGCTCAGGGGGTCCCACAAGGACCCCGAGGGACAGAAAAAGCATTTTTTATTTTTAAAACGGCAGAATTCGCGTTGGGGTCGCGAATCCTGCAGTGAAAATTTTAAAAAAACGAAGCGCGGGCTCCCGCGATTCGTTTTCAAAAAGCCCCGTGGTGGGCCAGGTCCCGGGGGCAATCGGTGATTAATTTGCAGGGGCCCGCGGGGGCCCCCGCAGCCCCAGGGACCGCCACCTCCCCGGGGCTTATTAATTTGAATACAGGGGGCATGTGGCCCCCCCACAGCCCCGGGGACCGCCACCTCCCCGGGGCTTTGTTTATAAAGGCGGCGGGTCCCAACCCCCCCTTGCTGCCCCGGGGCATTCAAATTTAAAAGGAGGGGGGCCTCGCTGGCCCCCCCAAGCCCCGGGGACCGCCACCTCCCCGGGGCTTCTTAAAAATAACGAGGGGGGCTTTGCAGGCCCCCCAAGCCCTGGGGTCCACCACCTCCCCGGGGCTTCTTTAAATAATGAGGGGGGCCTCACGGGCCCCCCCCAAGCCCCGGGGACCACCACCTCCCCGGGGCTTTGAAACTGAAGGGAGGGGGGCCGTGTGGCCCCCTCATGGAGCCCTTGATGGCTCTGGGGACCACCAGCCCCCAGGGCCGGCTCCTGCAATGTCCCGGGTGCCCACCCCCGGGACAATGCTGTTTGCTATGGCAGGGCAGGAGCACGGCACCTGCCCTGCCATAGCAAACTCTGCTTTGCTTCATTGAAGCGAGAGCAGGTAAACCTGCTCTCGCTTCAATGAAGCAAAGCAGATGATTGCTTTTGAGCAAGGGGAGCTGCATGTCAGCAGCTCCCCCTAGCTCAAAAGCAATGCCGGCTCCCGCAGGAGGCGGGGAGCCGGCGAGACCGTGGGGGCATTGGGGCTCCCCCACGGTCCCCAACACCAAGGGCCGGCCCTGGGGGATGGGGTCCCCGGGTCCAGGTGTGGCCCGGGACGGGGGCCACGCGGCCCCCTCCTGTTTAATTAAAAAAAAGAATGGCCGGGCCCCGGGGGATGGGGTCCCCGGGGCCAAAATCAGCCTGGGGAGGGGGGCCACGCGGCCCCTTCCCTCTAATAAATAAATAATTGGGCATGTCCCTGATTAAATTTTTTTTTTTTTAAATATATATATAGAGGCACAGCCCCGGGGGATGGGGTTCCCAGGGCCAATAATGGCCTCAGGAGGGGGGGCCACGCAGCCCCCTCCTTAAAAAAAAAAATTAAATATGTGGCCATGCCCCAGGGGATGGGTTCCCCGGGGCCGAAATTGGCCTCGGGAGGGGGGCCACGCGGCCCCCTTCCCGTTTAAAAAAAAAAAAAATTCTATGAAAACGGGTCAGGCCCTGGGGATGGGGTCCCCAGGGCCCAAAAAATTGTAAAAGAAGGGGGGCCACACAGCCCCCCTTCGAAAAAAAGAATTTAAAAAAAAAAGCTGGCATCTCGCCGGAGGCCCCGCCCCCTCCCTGCAGCACTCTGCAAACGCGCCCCCTGGCGCGTTTTAAGTTGGGGTATTAAGTCCCCTTCATTACTGAGGGTCCCTGGGGGCCAACTAGCCCACCAGGTACCTCCAGTATGCGCCACAGAGCTGCGTTGCAGAGAGGTGGTCTGAGGCCACGCCCCTTTTTACACCACTCTGCAAACGCGCCTCTTGGCACACTGGTGGTGGGGCGATGAGGTCCTCTTGTGTCCTGAGGACCTCAGGACACAAGTGGACTTCATCCCCACAGGTTTCAGGGACGTTATAGTTATAAATTAGCATTTAAAAAACCTTAGAAATTCACTGAAAAGACCACAGGTTTCAGGGATGTTATAGTTAGTTGGACATTTCACTCGTACAAAACCAGTGAAATTCTGACGTTATAGTTAGTTCAGCTAACTATAACTCGCGCCCCCGCAATGCCCTGCTGATGACGTCACATATTACATCACTCATGACATGGTCAGTGACATCACTGATGACATCACTGATGACATCTCAAATGACATACACTGTCGATGTATGAATCAAGATTCTCTATGTAGAATTCCACGTTTCCTATATATTTTTACATGTCGCTTTTCAACATAACATGTTGACGCATATACACCGGTACTTTGATGATTTTTTCTAGCTTTCGTCTAAAAGTGATCTCAATTAATTTACCCTTGATGCCATTGGATGGCATTGTCAATATTTTGAGTAGTTGATTGAATGCTACATAACTCCTTTGGTGGCACTTTTACTTACTCTATTACAAATACCCAAGCCCATAAGGGAATACAGGATTGCTCTTTTGTTTATTAATTTAGAAAGTTGAGATTTTTTTGTCCCAACCATTATTGCCTCCTGCCAGTGTCCTGGGCCATGTGACTGTGAATGGCTCTGTTGTTGGGGCTTGTGTATTGCTTACAAATAGTAACACAAAGGGGGCGTAGGTGTGGACAGGATGACCATCATTACAGGATGACTGGGTGGGTCTGTACCCAGCCCCATTTACACTCCAAAAGGCTTTGCCTCCTGCACGCGCAAATGAACCTGACACCAAGGTGGCCCTGCCTTTTGTCATCCACAGACAGTTTGAAGCCTTGACAGTGGAAGGGGAAGAACTTTCTAAAACCAGATGTGGGAGCAGGACAGAGAGCCTGGCCACACAAAGACTGACAGCAGGTATAAATATTAAAGCTCCAGAGCCACTCATCAGAACACTCCTGGACCTGTGGAAGTTACAAAATAAGGACTGTCCTACTGTCAGAGGATTACCCTGCTGCTTTAAGGGCTGCCTTGCTGTCTGAGGAGGAAGATTGGACCTGATTGTCTTCATCCCAGGCTACCCAGAGTTATTAAAATTTCTAGAGCGCGGCTGCTACCCTGAGGTGTCCTGGTGCTGAATACTGCCCAATTGGTTACTGCGAAGTGCGGGATCTATGCTGTAAAGAGCCAGGTTTTCAAGTCGCTTCTAAGAGAAAGGAGCCCAGTTGCATTTCAAAGGTGAAACGGAAGGCTATTCCAGGCCTTAGAGGTGGAGGTAGTAAAACTCCTACCACCCCATAAGGCCCTTCTGACTAAAGGAATGCCCACTTGTTTTGCTGTCAACGAGCGCATAGTTCTACTAAGGACGTACCATTGGAACCGTTGTTTCAAAAATTCAGGGCCATTACCATTTAATGCCTTGAAAACTGTACAGAGGGCTTTAAACTGGGCTCGCTGCTTAACAGGGAGCCAGTGAAGCTGTCTTAGTTCCCTCTTAACTGAGACAAACCTCGGTGTGCCCGTCAGTAGCCTGGCTGCTGAGTTCTGCACTACTTGGAGTTTGTTCATGAGTCTCCTTTGTATGTTCAGATAGAGGCTATTACAATAGTCCAAGCGTGCCATAATAAGTGATGTAACTGCAGTCCTCAGGCTAACTTCAGACAGAAGAAACTTTATTTTCCTCAGAGTTCTGAGGACAAAGAAACATGAGGAGACCACCCCGTTGATCTGGTCTTCAAACGTGAGTTTTTTATCAACAATCACCCCCAAGTTCTTCACCTTTTCGACTGGTTCTGGAAGCGTTCCCAGTTCACTGGGCCACCATTCCGGCGTCCAGATATTGATATTATTCCCGAAGATGATAACTTCAGTTTTCCCGGAGTTCAATCTTAAGCAATTAGAGGCCATCCAACCCGAGATAGGTTTCATGCAGTCATGACATTTCCTGCCAATTTCCAATTCCTGGCCCCGCTGAAGGGACAGTACTATTTGCGTGTCATCCGCATAAGACGTCAGTTGGAACCCAAATGATCTTATCAGGGCTCCCAGCGGTGAC
Source organism: Calotriton arnoldi (assembly GCA_963921515.1). NCBI lineage: Eukaryota > Metazoa > Chordata > Amphibia > Caudata > Salamandridae > Calotriton > Calotriton arnoldi. The sequence goes on along the minus strand of CAWUFW010003873.1, from coordinate 1,364,630 downwards.
ACGTATATATTGAAAAGTGTGGGACTTTGGGAGGACCCCTGGGGTACCCCACATGGCAAGGAAAAAGGCTTGGACCTAGCTTTGTCCAGATCCACTGATTGTGATCTGTCTGTCAGAAATGATTTAAGGAGGTTCCAGGCCGTACCTTGAACTCCATTTTCTGATAACCGGTCCATCAAAACTTTATGATGGACCGTATCGAAGGCCGCAGAGAGATCTAACATGATCAAAATCGCGGCGCCAGAGTGACTCCAAGGGTTGGCTAACCTCCTGTGTAAGTTACTGGAACACAACATGCTTCAAAAGTCTCCTTGCAATTGCCCAGCTGATTTGCTGCAACTGGACCTGCCTAGAAGCACCTGACTCCTGCTATGGCCTATGCCGGAGTCAGTCCTGATCTTAAAAGGTGCCCCCCATGTCCTGGACCCTTGGCTGGCATAAGAGAGAACTCCTCCTTGCCTAACTGAAGGTTCCATCAGATCAGGTGCCAAGTTATGCAAAGCATCGCAAAGCCTCGACACACAGGTGAAAGCTTAAATGGAACTGACTCCAAGCAACACAAAGCCATGCCACACAGCTGAGAGCTTCATCCGAACCGACACTGAGTGGTGTAAAACCCCACAATGCCTTGCTGCACAGCTGAGAGCTTTATCAGAACCGATGCAGAGCAATGGAGATCCCCGCAAATCCTTGCCCCACAGCTGAGAGCTTCATTGCAACAGATGCAGATGACGTGAAGCCCCTCAAAGCCTCGCCGCAGAGCTGAAAGTTTGATCAGAACCAACTCAAAGCAATGTCAAGCCACGCAAAATACTGCTGTACAAACCTCTACGAAGGACATAAGGTGTAGCTCCCAGTGGGTTGAGCTCTGACCTGTGCCCAGCCTGCGCTCCACTGTGGTCAGACTGAACTTGTGTTTTTGTCTCGGTCCAGTGCAACCAAATACCCATAGTTGGAGCCTTGAGCCTTTTAGCACTATTTTTACATAAAATTTCCAACTTCAATATGTCCAGTTCCTCTGATTGGATTTTTGTTGTTCTGGTATCATTTGATTTATTAAAATGTACTCAATTATCTAAATTCGTTTGGGATTTTTCTTGTGTTGTGCTTTCACTTTCTTACTGTTTGTGTGCTGCATAAATACTGCACACATTACCGCTAAGTTAAACCTGACTGCTTTGTACCTAGCTACCAGAGGGTTAAGCAGAGACTAATTTAGTGACTTTTGTGGTTCACCCAGACAAGGATTGTGGTTGTTGTCTGAGTGGTGCTTCCATCCTCCTCACCGAATAACCCAATAAGGTAGAAGGACTTCGCTCTATGAGTATCAAGCTAAAGATCACGATGGTTTACAGAGCCAAACAGCATCAGTCGGCGGTGATGCTGGGAGTAGTGCAGATTGCAGAGATCTGGGGGCATATTATCAAGGGCTTACTTTTTGCCGCTAAAGCGGCGATAATTTTATCGCCCTATTAGCAAGCTGTCGCTAACAGGCGTTAGCGACAACTTTCAGGCGTTAGAGGCCGCGTTTTCCATCGCCTTGCATGGCAGAGATAATTATCGCTAATGACATGCAAGGAAGGCGTTCCCTACTAAAAGCGACTGAAAACAGTCGCTAACACCACTACCCCCTATTAGCAAGGCAGGCGAAGCGATAAAATAATTCGCGCTAAGCGCGTTTATCGCTAGATTTTAACACCTGCTAGTGAGGATGACTTACCTGTTTGAAGTATAGGAGGTGGATTCTAATGCTGAATCCACCTTAGCGTTAATGCGAGAATATCGCTGGTTTTCCATCGATATTCTCGCATTTTGCCGCTATCGCTGGAATACCGCCATAGCGCTAATTGTTGCTAATACAGCGTTAGCTGGCGATAAAATATTTCGCGCTAAGCGCGCTCTGCGATATTTATCGCATTTTGTTGATAATATGGCCCCCGGTCTTCAGTGTAGCACTGTTTTTCTTTCCCAGGCACAGTTGTGATTGAGAATAGCTGAGTTCTACTTTTCTAATGAAAAAAGGTATGCGGTGTGATCTATCTTAAGAAATAATAGGCTTGCTATTTGCTGCTTCAGCTAAAATGTAGCATAGCACCTAGAAACAGCTTTATGGTGTTGGGATCTTAAGAACCCACTACTCATGTGAGAAAGTTCTTGCTGTTTTCACTGACTGTTGGAAATTTGTCACGTCTGCAGGGTCACCCCAGACTTTTGCCTTTTATTGCTCAACTCATTTCTGTTGGCCATATGACTCTGTGCACTTTACCCTTGCTAACCTGTGGTAAAGTGCTTGTGCCTTCCCTTTCAAACATGTTAAAATTAGTAAACACATAGTTAACACCTTTACTTTACTTATAAGTCCATAGTACAAGGTACTACCTCTACCCAGGGCCGGGAAATGAATGCTACTAATGGGCTGCAGCACTCATTGTGCCATCCACTAAAGAAGCACTGTAAAACATGTCTCCATGCCTGCCATTGCAACCTGGGTGTGCAGTTTTGAACTGACATTTCGACCTGGCAAAATAAACCTTTTGCCAAGCCTAAGCCTTCCTTTTTAATACTTATAAATGACCCTTAAGTTAGACTGTAAATGCCCAAGAGCAGTGCGTAGGGTATTTAAAAAGTAGGACATGTATATTTAATATTATACATGACCTGGCAGTGAAAAATCTTCCATAGGTTAACATTGGTTTACACTATTACATTTAATAAGTGCTAATAAGTGCTAAATTCAGTTTGGGAGTTGATAGAAAAATGGTTCAAGATTCATTTTAATAGTAATTTAAAGTCCAACTTAATAGTCAAGTTGGAATTTATAATACTATTTTAGAAGGTGCACTTTTGGAAAGTTATAATTTTCCTGCCTAAAACCAAAAAGCTTTCATGCCAGTGCCAACTAGTCACCTGACACCTGATGGTCCCCCTGTGGTGAGGCGTGTATTGCTCCCAGACAGTGGGCAAAGAGCTCTGGGAGTGAGGAGGGAACTCGACCATTGGCAGCATGGCCTGGGCAGCTGTGCTCAGGCCCTGCCTGAACATTAAAGGATGCCTACCTTGTCACTGGCAGATGAAGGTCACACCTAGGCCTGCCTCCCCTTTGTCTCTTTAGTCCGGCTAGCACCAAACCCAGTGGGAGTAGAGGAATTGACCACAACTTGTTTAGGGGTTGGACAAAGGCTTACCCTTCACCCAGAGGCTGGCACTGAACATATAAGTGGAATCCACTTATCTCTCATCAGAACACTCCTTGACCTGTGACAAATCAGAAGAAGGACTGCTCTGCAGTCCGAAGTACTCAAAGGAAGACTGAACCTGATTGCTTTGCACCAAGGACTCCAGAAGTGACTCCAAGGGTCAGTTGACTGACCTCCGGTTTCAACTACAGTGACACAACAAGCTTCAATAGGCCCTTTTTCTGCCCCAGAAGTATTAGAATGTTCTCCTCCGTCCCCAAACTGCAAGATACGGGACTTACAAACTTTCGCCAACTTTCTGCCTGGAGAACCAATGGAAACTGAGATCACAGTTGTAGCCACAGCCGCCAAATAGCTGGTTGGCCTCAGCTTGCTGGTTTGCTCCACTGAAGGGGTTCCGACTTCCAGAAAAGTTTCAAATTCCAAACATAGAGGGATTCACTGAGATCAATGCTGAACCAAAGTCAATTAACTTTGAGGCCTTGCTAGGCACAGACTCTGGACTTCGCCCACTCCGAGCTTTCCACCTTTGTCGACGACTGTACCAGGACCCCACTCTCCATCAACCCAACATCATAGAGCCCCACTTCAGGTCCAGGTTGCCCCACCGACAACTCGTTGGCGACCACTTTTTCTCCATAAAAAGTTCTTAGCCCAGAGGCAAACTTTCCACCAGGATGAACATTGTACATGTATTCGTCCCACGCTCCATCAGGGTTGGCCTTAACATTTGACTCTGACTTGGTCTAGCATGACCAGATAACCACGGTTGGTGCTTTATGCTTTTTGGGGCTATTTCTAATTAAAAGAATTTGAAATTATGTCTCCGGTTGTCCCGCTTGCAATTTTGTCATTTGGAATCATTTTAGTTATTAAAATATTCTCTATTTTTCTTAATTGGTTTGGGCTTTTTCTTATGTTGTGTTTTTCACCTTATTACTGTTTGAGTACTGCATAAGTACTTCACACATTACCTCTAAATTAAGCCTGCTACTTTCTGCTGATCTACCATAGGCTTAAGAACAGGTTTATTTATTGACTTTAGTGGTTCGCCCACAAGCATTGTCATTATTATTTAATGTGGGCTCTCATCCCCCCTCAATTAATACTCCAATGCCTTTCATTGACTAGGGGTGGGCCTAATTTGTGTAATTCAGTGTATTGTAATCATGTGGAATTACCTAGAAATTCCGCAAGATTATGCTTGAATTATGCAAGAAGAGTAATTCTGCATTTAGTGCTATTTCTAAGCACAAAAATGCCCTCTTGCGTCTAAAATTGATGAAAGGTTGCATTTTGCGCTAAGGAATAGTGCTAAATACAACAGAAAACAAACAGTGAGCATGAACATCAGCTCACACTCTCTAAATGTGCTCTTGGGTTAGGATTTTCCCCCAACTTACTACCAACTTTTAGAGCTATGTTCTTAGCGTAAAATGCACCCTTGCGTCCAAAATGGATGCGAGGATTCATTTTGCACTACGAAACAGCGGTACATGCAACAAAACACAAATAACCAGAACAATAATTTTGTCCCCCAAATTACTCTTAATTAAGCAAGGAGGAGTAATTTTGCAATTATCGGTAATTCCGTGTGAAAGAGTAAAAGGGAATTACCGAAATTATGCCAATTGCTCAGGCATAATTGAAATTCCACCCGGCCTAACATTGACCATTACATGCAGTGCTATATTCATTTTGCATTATGTGTGGTTATTGTACTTATTTATTCACTAGACTACGATTTCAAAATAACATTGTAAAGTACCTCTCCTGTTCCTTAGTGCTATTTTGAGTGTGTTAATCATTGACCAAAGAGGGTTTGGTATTCCACTGTGTCTCTGAAGTAATCTTGTGCAGGCTCGGCCGGCACAGGTAGCAGCGGTGGGCGGTGGCGCAGTGGGGCGAGCCTGGGTGGGTGGGGGGTTAAGTGGACAGATGATGGGATAGAGAAAGTAAAAAAATAAAAAAATAAAACCACTTACCTTGCGCTCGCCAAGCGCAAGGTAAGTGGTTTTATTTTTTTCTATTTTACTTTCCCTATCCCGTTGTCTGTCCACTTCCGCCCACCGATGTTACCTGTGCCGGCCGCACCTGATCTTGTGGGATTGATTCATTACCATTTAAGTCACTGCACTCTTAGTTTGGCATTTAGCCCCGTTTTTCAACCTAATCATTTTTAGGTCTCGCCTACGCAGCGCGCATGCGCTGCATAGGAGACCTTTAACCGTCTTGCAGCTCTTTTTCAAAGCACATACTTGTGCTTGTGGCGGCATACGCCTTGCGGGAGTGCGCAGCGGCGCGCCACAAGCACGAGTATGTGCTTTGAAAAAGAGCAGACTGCTCTCCCAAGCGCACGCGCACGCCTCTTTCCTTGCCCACACGTCCCGTCGCGCAGCTCGCCCAACTCTGTTTCCACATCTTCAAAACCGCTCCTCATCGGCAACAATGGCAGCTGCACTTTTCTTCTTGTTTCTTTCTTATTCTTCCATCCTTATTTATCTTCGAATTTTCTTTCCTCGTTCTCCTATTTCCGTGTTCCTTACTCTTTCTTATCTTGCTTTCTTGGAGGGTTGTTTCCTTTCTTTTCACCTGGTCCTTCATACCCCTTCTCGCTTACTACTTCTTATATTCTCCCCCCAACTCCCTCTTTTCAGTTATTTTTGCATTTTACTTTATTTGGTTCTCCAGTTCCTCGTTTCTTCTAGACTCTTGCTTTCACCTTGTCTCTTCGTCGCCTTTTCTCTCCCAAAACATTTTCATTAATTTTCCTTTATCGTTCTCTACTTTTTCTAATGACTTCCACATTCACCTTTCATTTTGCTTCCCTTCATTTCCCTATCTACCGCTGTCTATGCGTTTTATTTTTTTCTTTCTCTCTTTTGCCTAAAATCCTTTTCACCCTCCTATCTGCCCTTTCTCCTTTTCATCCACCCTCATCTTTCACTCCTTACCTTCGACTCTCCGCCTGGATGTCAACAGATGTCTGACTGTACAATAGCCGGCAACTTCTGCTCCCGCCGCCCAGAGCGCCTGTACGTTCGCCCCCCTCCCTCTCCCGTTGCGCTGAATATGTATTGCGCGTCTGTTTCTCGTCCCCGCTGTACATACCTGCGTGTCGTCTGTGTGCTGTCCTCTGCACTCCTCAGACCCCAAAGCGTCTCTTATTTATATCATCCAGCTTTTTTTCTCCGCTGTTCCTTCTCGTGTCATCGTTCTATGTCACACATTTTTTTTCTCTTTTTCATACCACCCCATGCCTTTTCTCCTCTCTCTTTCTCTTCTCTCCCTTTTCTCTCCCCCTCCCCTGTGCTGTGGCTTCTGTCCTCTACCTGTTCTGTCTCCTTTCTGTATTCTTGCCGCCGTGACTGTCCCCTCCCCCTTTCTCTCAACTCTCGCCTACTTTCTTCTTCCCCGTTTAACTTCTCTCTCTATTTTCTCTACTTTCCCTCGCCAGACGCTTCATTGAGTCACCTTCTCTCTCTATATTCTTTGTTACGTCTTTTCGGACTCTCTTTCTGTCTTACACCTTCTCCTTCTTATCTTCCCTTCTGTCTTGACCTTTCACCTTACCGCGCGTCCTCCTTTCTTAGTTGCACCTGCTTCTCCAGGTCGTTGGCGCCCATAATTTCCAACTCCTCTAATCTACGCGCCCCCATTAGCTCTTGTCCTCTCACCTGTCTCGTCTTCTCCATGCTCCCTTTTCATAGCGCATCGTTTTACTCTACAGTTGTCATTTGCTGGCATGCTCAGCCCCGTCAATCTCCCCTCTGGTTTTGCTCTTGTCCATTTTCTCCTCTTTCCTCCCTCTCCCCAGCCCCTTCCGCTATCTCACATTACTCTTGCTATAAATTACGCTCGTGCCCTATCCCTTCCACTGCATTCTGCTCCTGAAGCTCTGTTTTGAGTACTATTAATTGTATAATTGTAACACCCATTATTTACAGCGCTTAGAAACAACTGCAGTATAGTCCGAGACACTATATAAAATCAAGTTCTTTCTGCCTGTCCATCCCTCAATCCACCTCTTTCCTCACCCCATCTCCTGCTTTTCAGTACGTCTCTCTGCCCCGCCCTCCCTCTTCTTCTCTTCATCTCTTGCCCTCTCTTCCCTCTCCTCCCTTCCTCTCCCCTTCTTTCCGTACTATCATCTGGCGAAACCCAGTCTGACTCCTTACAAATGGTTTACAAATGGTGAACAACATTCTGCTGTGAATGTGAATATGTTCAACTACATGAAACCAAAATGTGCATCCTTTTGGATGTACTTCTTGAAAATGTGTTGCCAGCAGATAGCTCGAAGTTACCATTTTTAATCACTCTGTGATGTTACTGGATGTATTGTTTGAGTAGTCTCACACTATTTCCAATGTATACCAATTAATGCAGCTTCACCCCAGTGCGCAATAAGGTTTCACCAGCATATAAAACAAGCATTGGCATAGCCAATAGGTCTCGCCTTTGGGACCTTATAAGTATTTGATTCTGCAGCACAATATCCTTGGTGCAACATCAACTGTTGCATGACTAAACACTTATAATGTCCCAAAAGCGAGACCTATTGGCAATGCCAATGCTTGTTCTTTATTGCAAATTCGACTTAGTAATTTTCAATCATAATTAGTTACTTGTATTGAAAGATGTAAAGTGCTGTAGTTTCCTAATAATCAATCACTATCAGAAAATATATTTTGAAGGAAATTTCTTTGGTGATATCAATGAATTGCATTTATATATTAGTATTTTCAAACACATGAAAAAAAGGTCGATATAATTTAATTATTGAGTAGGTAAATATCCATATGTATCCTTAAATAGTAATTAAATGATCTTGAGGTATGTTTGCCCTGGTTAAGTCCCTTTTTTTGCTATGTTGTCCCCATAAGAGCCCACTACTCGATTTCCGCTTCCTGTAAGTAACCCTCTAATTCTCACTTCCTAGTAACATCAGCATTGAAAGCCTATGGTACGTATAATGATTCAATCTGCATGGCTCTGATTTCACAACTGATTTATAAGCGTGTTTTAGTGGGCAAGTTTGATGATTTGTTGAAGACAGATATGTCTTGATGCATATTGAAGTGAGGGGACTTTTGCTTTTGTGAGGGATTAAGTATCCGTCATAGCTTTGCAAAATATGAACACTATTTTATTTGATCTCCTTTTGCCATTGCAAAATTTGTGTAGGAGACTGGAGTAGGTCATTTGGTACCATAATATTGCAGGTTGTTTAAAGCAGCTCTTTATTAGTTTTAGCAGTTACCAGCATCCATACATTCCATCACTTTTCTATTATTCCGTTATTTTGAGGCATTACCACGTCACCTACTGTCAGTGCTATAAATGGGCCGGTACTCACCGGTACTGAGTACCAGCACTTCTAAATTTTCTGCGCTGGCGTACCGGAACTTCTTCTTGTCCAAAGAGAGTACCGGTACTCATGGAGCAGCAAGCCAACTCGGTGAAATTTGACATTTAAAAAAAGAAGCGTGACACACAGCTGACGAGTAGGTCCGTTTTTGTGACGCACTCGAGTGCTAATCTCCCCTTACCATCTGCTAATTGAGCAACGCCCCTCCCCCCGTCGTGCTCTCTAGCCCAGGCTGCTGCAGCCGCCTGGACACACGGGATTCTTTCAGCAGACCTGCACGCTGGGCGATTGTGCTTTGTTGGCCATCCAAACACCTTCGAAAAGTGGAGGAAGCTCTGTTTTTTTTTTTACATTTCTTCTTGTGCCCCCTGCAGTCAAGCGCTCTTCAACCCATTTGCAAGGCGTAAAAGACTTGGTGGGGGACAGAAGAAAGGCCCAATTTGCATCTCGCCCCTCTCCCTACTGATAAACATACTGCAGCCGTACCTTGTCAGAGCTTAACTTATAAAAAGGAGAAATAATATACATACCTTTCCTTTAAAATGTAATTGAACAAGAAAATGATATTGTGTTATGTATGTTTGATCTCTATAGCACTTTCCCAATGCTTGTGAGGCCCAAGGCGCTATTACACTGGAAGGAATTTAAGAAGGGGTTTACATTCAATTAAAAGTAAAATATTTATGACATTAGAAAATAAATGTTAGTGAACTTTTTTCTTAGTGCCTTTGAAACAATTTCTACCATAAAGCGCCAATTAAACAAAATCTTAAATGAAGAGTTGCATTCTGTCATGAGGTTTTATCAATGATTTTAATTAATGGCCAGCCCTCCACGTTCATCCGCTCGTTCCAGGTAATTGTTGCTTTTAGCACAGTTTATTGTGTGTGCACATGAACTAAATACCCTATCTGCATGCATGAGTGCTTCTATGTCCCTGTGTGTGTTCTTGTATGAGTGAGTGTTGTCTGCAGGGTGCATATCTGCACACCAATTAAATCTCAATCAAATTAAACGTGTGCCTCTGGCCCAGTCCCTTAGCACTATCCGTAGCCCCGCCCCCATAGCTCCACCCCCATAGCCCTGCCCCCCTAACCACGCCCCCTAGCCCACATCTCAATTTGGTGAGTACCTGCACTTATTTTTTACTATTTAAAGCACTGCCTACTGTGAATTTTAAGTATACGTGTCCTGTTAGTTCTCATGTCGCAACCTCTTTCCCTTCCGATTCCTCCCCCATCTCAGTCTTTAAAGACGATATCCCTTCTTCGCCTTCCTTCACTTATATCAAGAGGTTTACCTATGTAGAAACACTCCCCATATTTCTTCAAATGTATTAGTTTGATCATTGTATACTTTTTTCTCTGAAGTTACCATCTCTTCCATGCCTTTTAACCAAGGTTCCCTTGTCAGTGCCCTCTGTTTTTTTCAAATGCCTTAATGTTCCAATTTTTGACAATGCCAGTGATATTTGTAACTTTAGGAAGTTTGGTGGTGTCAATGAAGTGATATTATCGAGGATGTAGGCAGCGCTGCAATTTCTACCTTTTCTTTTATTGCTTTCCACACTGCTTCTCACTATTTTTCGATTTTAACACAGTGCCGATTGAGTGGCATTGACAGTCATATATGTAAGATTTTGAAGTAGATTAGCTTTAGCCTCACTTCTCTTAAGACCTTTTAATGTAAATTAAGGATTTCTTCCCTGTCTTCATCTGTGAATTCAGTGGACATCCAGTTTTCCCACCATTCCCTTAAGCCCTTTGTTGTGGGTTAAGAATACTGTTGAAAAGCTATAACACTATAAGGGACTGACAGCACGTTTGTACATTCCTCATATATATATGCATTTGGATAGAGTCAATTCCGGTTACTCTATTGGTGCTGAACCTAAGATATGGTTTAGACTATGTATCAGTTGTCTAGTCTCCTCCACCCAGAATGCTTCAATTCAAATTCTTGCCTCAGGGCTTCAAAATTTTCAAACTAGCCCTCTGTTTCTTGATTTTATTCATTTTTATTTATTTACTTTTTTAGTTTTCTATAGTGCTGGCTAGATAATCTCTCTTACTTATCCCAATTGCTTGCCAGGGAGACCATGATATTGTCGTTCTCTCAATCAGTGTGTCTCCATTCTGCCAGCTTGGTGTATTTGTAGGTAGTCTGCTCCGCTCTAAGCATTGAGGGGCATATTATCAAGCAGCAGTGATAATTATCGCTGGCCGCCCTCAGTGTGAAAATGTTTATCGCCGGCTATCGCAGATAATTATCGCCATGCTAGCGCTGTATTAACAACGCATAGCGCAATGGCGATAATTATCCCAGCGATAGCGATGTTTTCCATGCAACATCGCTGGTTTTTCAGCGATGTTCCACTCAAAACGGCGATAACCTTGCTGATACGACCCTGTGGTGGTATCAGCATAATCCACCCCCAATGGTAAGTATGGCTAAGTCAGCATTTTAGCAGACGTTAGTTTTTGGCGAAAACAGCGGTTTTCGCCAAAAACTAACGTCTGCTAACATACGTGGGCCTCCTTGTAAATATCGCGATGTGCACATCAGCGATAATTTACAGGGAGTACTGCCCAGTGACGCCCACTTTCCATCTCATTAGAGATGCAAAGCGAGGCGTCAGGAAAACGGGTGCTAACATGCGCTAATGCATGTTAGCATCCCCTTGTAGATAGGGCGATAATATTATCTTCGCTTTTTTGGCTTTTAAAGCCAAAAAAACAGAGATAAGGCCCTTGTTAATATGCGCCTTTGTGAGTCCTTTGAAAGGCATATCGTAGTGCGTGGTCATTGGGTTTGTACTTTTATCATTGGGCCTTTCATATACTCTTAGTTCAGTCCTCCCTTTGACTGGAGTGAGAGCCAGTACACATCCATATGTGGCAGTCTAGGCACAGCAATAGCTTTATTAATTGTGCTCTTCCCCACAATGAAAATTGCAGTTTTACCTAAATGTCAAATTCTGTTGACAGTTGTTCCCGTGTGGGGCATAAATTGCCTTTGACCATGATTCTATAAATATATCCTAGGTATTTTAATTGGGATTCTTTCTACTGAAAGGGAGTTGTCTGCAGTGATGCTGCAGTGGTGAGTCTGGTCCTTGTAAATGCTTCACATTTATCCCAGTAGATCCTGTATTCTGAGAATTCTAAAAAGGAGGCAATCAAGGCAATCAAGGTCAGTATACGATAACGCATACAGTATCACCATCATATAATCTGCATGTAGCATTAGTTATATTCCTGCCTGCAGCAGTGTAGACCCCCTTTGCCGCCTCAGATTGACTTATTGCAGCTGCCAATGCCTTTGGGACCAAAAAGAATAGCAGTCAGGAAGTGGACATCTCTGTCTAGCACCTCTCAGGATTTTGAATGGCTATGAGCTGAATCCTCCACACATCACTACTGCTTTGGGATCCCTGCATAGCCGTGCACTTTCTGCACAAAGCTCTTTCCCAATCCCAGCCTTATTAACATTTTAAACAAATACCCCATTCCCTACACTCAAAAGCTTTCTCTGCGTCTAGAGACATTTCTATTTTACCATCTTTATCATTTCTCACTTGCCATAATATGAAAATGAGTATGCTTAAGTGTGTTGTGGAGGACTGGTTCAGGCCAAATTCTACTTTTGATGGGTGCATAAAGTCTCCTATTATTCTTTTCTGGTTCTTTGCTATGATATTTGCCATTGTTTTCCTGTCAATGGTCAATAATAAAATAGTTCTGTAGCACTCACATAATAAAGGATCTTTATTTGGTTGTTGTATTAGAGAAATGCAGGGCCTATTGATTTCCATTGGGAGCCCACCTTTTTCAATCACATTTTTATAAATTTTACATAGTAAGAGTACTATTTCTGGTTTGTTAATTTTGAAATACTGTGCCAGTAGTCTTCTTCTGGGCTTTCCCCATTGCTGTCTCATCTATTGCTTAAGAGATTTCTCTTCATTCATATCACCCTCTAATGTTAGTCTTTGTTCCTCTGAAAAAACCATTAGTTTCTGCTGCCATATGAATACCTCTATCCTATTTTCACTGTCTGCATGGTCAGAGGGATAGAAATTGCTGAAGAAGGATTTATAATACCTGTGATTTCTGTCAGGTTGGTCATCAATTGTCCATGTGAGTCCTTAATTGCCAGCATAGCATGTCTGGCAGTCATTGTTTCTCAGTTGTAGGGCTAGGAATCTGCTTGCCTTTACCCCATGCCCCTAGGTTTTCCTGTTTAATTTGCTAAGGAGCAATTTCTGCTTTTGAGATACATAATGTGTTGAAATCATATTTTGTTTTCATTATTACCCACAGATTAGTGTCAGTAGGTGATGTAGTATAGTCTGCTGTGTACTCGAGAATGTGTATCTGCCGCTTTGTTTGGGTTTCCTGTGCTTTCACTGTTATTATGGCCGAGTCCCTTATTATCTTATCTCTCATGTATGCCATAGCCACTGCCCATATTATTTCAGCTGATGTTATTGAGCCCTCATTCTCATTCAAACATGTTAAAAGGAAGGAACTTAATCTTTTTAGTCTCAGGTGTTTCGCACTTATGTATATTCAGTCACCAGGATCAGACTTGTGGGTGTAGCAGATCAGTATTTAATTGTAAGCTAAGACATACTATTTGGTGTTATTATTTTATCTGTTATTCTCTCTGTCAGCCTTCTTGACATCATGAAGTCGTCAATGCGAGTACATGTTCCATGTACACTTTAGGCATGCCTGATTACGAGCTTGGTAATTCAGGAGCGGAGCAGCACGGCACCTCCCAGCTCTCGCACCGCTAAACTCGACCACTGGCTGCCCATCATATCACGAGTTTCCTCGTTTTCTGGCGGGCGGTCCTTTGGTGTTCCCATGGCAGTGCCTGTGAAAAAGGCACCACAACGGAAACGCCAATGCAAGTTCCTGCACGCATGGACTAGAAGTCCATGCGTGCAGGAACTGGGCATGCATGCAGACAGGGGGGCTCAACATGTGCGTCCCTGCATGCATCCCCATGGCCTGAGGCACCAGGGGGCCCTAGAGGGCCCCCTTGGTTTCCTCACTGCCAGCAGTTTAATGGCATGAGCACCGCTATGAGACCGCTGATAGTGAGGAAACACATATTATTCTTGGCGGGCCGCAGCATATTGCAGGTTCACACCGCCGTGCCTCCTCCAGGGATCGCGGATCCCTGGTAGTTGCAGCAGTGCCACGGAGGTCTGACTGCCGTAGTTGTAATGCGGTGGTCATATCACTGGTGCGGCGGTCTCTGACCGCCACTGCATCTCCACCATGGGTTTGGTGGTCCCAATGGACTGCCGATCTCATAATCAGGCCCTTTATATACATGTATAATCTCTTTCTGTCAGATGCAACTAATGCCATGTTTCAACAAGAGCACTGTATCCAACGATGTCCTGCAACACATGCCTGTCTCTGTTTGTCACGCATCCTGTCTCTCCCTGTCTATATGGTAATGGGTCCATTAGAATGTTCCAGTCTCCTCTTAATATTAATTATGATTTTTCTGTAGTAAGAAATGTTCTGGTAATATTAGAGAAGAAATCTTTGTTGTTTCTTTTGCAAGCATTTATTAGTCCCGACCGGCCCATTAGGATGCGACCGAACAGTGTTCGGTCGCATTCCTACATTTACAATGGGAGCATGCATTCCGGCCGTAAACCGGCCGGAATGCATGCTCCCATTGTAAAATGGGAGGTGCAGTTCATCCCTGCACCCCGTGGCAAGCCCCTCAAGGTGCATGCCATGGGCTGCAGGGATCAACAGGGTGCACCATAGGTACCCCCTTGGCCTCCAATCAGAGGCCGTGCACCCAAGGGGGCCCTGCTGGGGGGCCCCAAATGCGAATTCCAACAGCCTTTCTGTGTCGGAAAGGCCGGCACGGAAAGGCAGCCGAAACCCGACATCGTAATCGCAAGGGCGGAAAGAGCCGCCCTTGGGATTACAGGCCGCATTCCGACTGGCGACGGGCTCTCTGAGCCCGTCGGAAGTCAGCCAAAATGACCGGTCAGATCCCTTTCTGACCACTTTCATCATAATGAAGAGGTCGGAAAGGAATCCAACCGGCATATTACCATGCGGTCGTAAAGGCTCCTACCGGGGGTCAGAGCCTTTGTTTTACGACTGCATCATAATCGGACCCTTAGTCGGGATGGGAAGGAGTGGGGGAGGAAATAACAACCTAACAGGAGCAAAGGGACAACAATGAAAGCAGGAAGAAGAAGGAAGTTGTGCAGGATTAGCATAGCTTGGGGATGCAGTATCTTTGATGAGGCATCAGACGGCGTATGTTCAGATCACGTGTCTATGCACAATGAGAAGGCAAGAGGGAAATCCATGCAGGAAAAAAACGTATTTAACCTAAATTGACTTATGAGGTAAATATACAGAAGCTATGATAGAGGCACAAGTCCAGTGTCCAAGTACAGAAGGAATCGACCCAGGGGAAGGCTGAAGATGGCAGAGATACAATGGTCAAGTAACATAAAACAGTGCAACAAGAATCAGCTGCGGCCTGTCCATTCGGGCTGAGGGGCCACACCCCTCCACCTTTTGCCCCTCAAGAACAGTGTCTGTCAGGCTGAACAAAGGTCAAGAATAGTTTTGTACCAAACAAAATCTAGGGCAAAGAGAGGAAATATAAATGTTTACAGTAGTTTCCTGAGATTTTTTTAAGAAAATTATTTAATTTAATTTAGAAGGCTCCTAACTGTTCATAAATACCCCCGCCAAAATTTGACAAGCATATTTACATAATAGATTTTAAAACAGGATTAACCTCTATTGATATTCTTAAATCAAAGAAATAGGTTCTCCATGTGATGGTGCAGTGCAAGTGATCAGCGGAATAGGTGCAGAAGTTCAGAGCTGAAAAGTGGAAAAGTGAAACAAACTATTGGCTGCATAAAGAATAATTTGTAAGAACCAACCTCAATGTTAGTTTAGGCTTTTAAATTGTACACAAAATGTTCAGCAAATGGGGTAAGTATGTCGACGGTTCGACCCGACCAATTAATTAAATGGCGGGCCTGCATCATGATGGAAGCATCCTCTATCTATATAAATTTGTATCAGAAAACACTCTTGAACAAATCCAGAGACATCTATAGTGTGTCAAAATGAGTTCAGACAAACAGTATTTCACTTTTGGGACTGCCTTCTACATTGAAGATGCAGCCAAACTAAAGCAGACTCTAGGGGGCACAACGGTAGGAGCAGAGAAGATTATGTTGTGAGACTGCAGTGGAGATGGAAAAAAGCTTGATGAACAGGCAGTAGAAAAAACACATTGAAAGTGCAGAGTTGAGGCACTCAGAAGCAATTTGACAAAAATTAGTACTCTGTGAAAAGGAGGCTGTGCATCATCAGGAAGAAGCATAACACAAGAGCGAAACATCATCCAGCTAACAAAGTCTATGTTTTGTTTGTAGTTATTGTATTTGGAATATTTATGAAAGAGAAACTTGGCCCCAAATGCCAGTAGGTCACTTTATGTAAAAAGTGTGAGGATACAGGCACATACAGCCAAACTATAACTATAAGTGTGTACAAAAATAAAATACATCAGAAACACAGTCTAATACTAGGGCGAGACAGCTGTAGGAAGGGTTAGAGTCAAGGATTATACAAAGACTGTGAGCGGATGGATTTGGCGATCTTTCCAGAAGTGCACCAATTAAGAAATGGGAGTTTATGACATCCATCACATGTCTATGGAATTCGACATATTAAGGCTCAGTTGCAAGAAACGATCATGTGATGTCCACCAAACATATGCATCTAGAGATTTGAAGACCGATGAGCTGTAGTGTAACATTTATGACACTATAATCTCGGCAAGCAGCCAAGGGTTTCGAGGCCGCACAGCTCAATTAGTCACACAAGTAAACAAGAATTTTTTCTATATAATGTTGCCCACCTCAATGGTCTGCTGCTTATAGACCACACAATATAACATATAATAACAAAAACAAAGAGGCAGCAATAGTAATTGAACATAGATAAGAAAGATGTTTTTGAGTCTTCAATATTGTGTCTGTATTCTTCTTTAATATTCTTAATTCCACACATGTGCAGCCAACGCGTTTCACCCTAAACAGGGCTTCATCAGGGCAAGACTAGTATCTCACGGTAGATTTTAGAATGGAGTATTACTGAAAAATGTCTCTTGGGTGGCACATCCTGCAGCAGGGAATTGTTCAGTTTATTAGACTACCACTTTTCTGGTGCTGTTCAGGTATGCAGTGCTGAGGAGCAATAAAAAATAAGTGTAAGGGGTGGTGTGAGTAGATGGGGTCCACTAAGGTGATGGCCTAGGGAAGCAGCAGGTTCCAGTTGCTCTGGAGTAATGGGAAAGGGAATGGTGTGTGCAAAGAGGATGGCACATAGCGCCAGGCAAAGGGGTTCTGGAGTCAGTAGCATTCCCTAGGAGATTGCTGAAAGAATGCCTGTCAAGTAGTGCTGGTCCACCCATGGAATTTTGCATCAACAGGACGGATTCCCAGTGCTGTGAAGGGTAGCTTCAATTGTCCTTTCTTCAAAACTGCATAAGCTTCATACCACTTGATGCTTTCAAACTTTGAAAAAAAAGTGCCAAGTTTTGGGTCATGGAAATTTCCTCACCTCTGGTCATCTAACATGCCTCCACCCTGATGAAAGGATATCTTCCTCTGACTTTGCTTTTCTATGTTCACCAATGTCATTGTGGGCCTCCTACTGGAAACTAACCTAGCGCTGTATGATTACACATAGAGAAATTTGCTTTATTTGTATTTTGGTAACATGATATATATGTTTGTACATATGTTTGTATGTCATATTTGTATAGCTTGAGCATGGCCAAAGGCAGCAGAGCACTGTCCATTGTCAAAGGCAAGCTTAAAGTCAGTGTGTAATAGGAGAGGAAGCTGTTTTATGGACGGTGAATGCATTGTAAAGTAGTGTTAGGTGAGTCTTCAACTCTTTCCTAGACGGGGACAGCGTTGGGGCATTCCTGATGGATACAGAGATTTTGTTCATAGATGGAAAAGGTCTGTCATGTTTTTTTGCTTTCTTGCACTTAGTCTGATGGTGTCCTGGCTGCTCGTTTTTTGAGAATCACCAGAGATAACAAGCTTGTTTGCAAGCTACGCTGGGGTGCTGGTTGTGATGGCTTTGTAAATGATACAGGTAGTTTTGAAGATGGTGCGGGCTGACAACGGAAGCCAATGGAGTTCCCCCAGCGTGGGGGTGATGTGATCACATTTCTTCTAATATAACAACTATCTTTAGCTCCATGCTAAAATGTCGAACTCCTTGTTCCAGATCCTAGAAGCTCCAAGGGACACATTATTTCAGGGCTCGCATGAGTACCAAAGGCCACGCCCATAAACCTGCAGTGCCCCTGCCTGCCACAGTCGCCCCCGATGTGTTCTACATACCTTTGATATACTCACGCCCGGCTCTCCTTGTTCTCCACTTTGATTCTTTCATCGCACAACACCCACAGAATCCTTCATTGTTCCTTCTGTTAGATTTAATTACAAGTGTGTTAGCCTCTCTCCTCTCCGCAATTACTAAATTGAATCGCGAAAGCGGAGATCAGAGAGAGTGCAACTTCTCTTCGCTCAGAAATGCAATTAGGTTTGTGGGCGGCAATCCAGCTGCCGCCTGCTTTATGTAAAGATTTGTCGGCATACTTGTGAGTTAATGAGTATATTTATGTTTTCTCTCCTTACCTTCACAAATTGTTAATTTGAAACATATTTTATGAGTGTTTTTTTGTGATTATAGACTAGTGCAACAAAGGTTAATTAGACAGTTGGAACAACTCCTCAGCCAGGTGCAGTCAGGTCTGCTTCTGAAAATAACACACAAACACCAAAGTATCCTTTTGATTAGAGAGCATTGTATAGGATGCAACGCTGTGCTAATCACTCCCTGAGTCTGCAGAGCTGTTTTTTTCTGGCAATAATATTTTCCTATTAATGTCATTCATGCTTTGCCGAAAGCAGATTCAGGCTTTGAAGGCACTGAAATGGTGTTTGCTCATAAACCAATTGTCGGAGGTGCTTTTTAATGATATGCCACATTTAATCAAGGCATCAGGGTTTTTAGAAGCCTTACATGTGGAGGGTTTATTTGGAACACCCCAGTGCCTGGGAGTTGAATTGTTTTTTCATCATAATCGCGTTTTTCCTTCATTCACAATTTAATGAAAAAAATATGAATTCGCTTAAAACGATGATTTTCAATCTGTTCGATAAGCATACTTTTCAGTAGGTTTGGGGATAGCTTCTCGTCAATTGTTGAGGTGGATAAAACGTTTTCAGCAGGGCAAAAAGGTTGAAATGAAGAAGAAAATATGGGGATAGGTCTTATTATGGTGCCCCATTGAGAAATAGAGCAGGCTGCCTTTTTTAGAAATTAAGTTTTATTTGGCCATTATCTCTTATCATGAAAGATCTTAAGATAAAACGACAAAATGCTTGTGTGTTGTATACTTTGAAATAAATGTTTTGGTGATGTTCATGGGTGAGACTAACATTTATCTGGGCAATGGAAACTGATTCTCCTCCATTGAAAGATAAACTTCATCAAACTTGACGGCTGCAAGTCGGAACTGGTGTTTTTCATCTCTGAACAGGACACCAGACTTTGCACCATGCTCACCCCATATCCCATTTGAAGAAAAATAATCACCCACAAACCTGAAGACTATCTACCCAGGGACAAATAAACTCTTCCATGGAATGGAATGCTCAGGTTGGTGTAGTGGTTAGGACAAGGCCGCGGGCAGAATTGTTGTTACATTAGCATAACCTCTCATATTTTCCGGCATTTCATTTTATGCTAGTGACCTGAAATTATGCCATTACCCTGGTCACGTCAATGCGACCGCACGGGTAAAAGCCTATCACAGGAGCATGGGAACAATGAGAATGACCAGACATGAGCTGATTTTTTTCGCAGCCCTTGTGATGTCTTGGATCACTGGCAGAATATCAGTACAAAAAATATTGTGTGGACAGAATATTGTGTCAAAAATATAGATGACTAAAATATAGAGAAGGTAAGTGCAAATAGGTAAGTATTGATTTACTATTCTTAACTTCACATCTACGTACCTCGAATATATATAGATTGTCAAAGTACATATATCTGGAGTGATATATAGCAAAAGTTTACTTACTTATAGAAACTTCCCTCAACAATATTTTTTCCCACGATATTCTTGACATGTATTTTGTACCACAATGTTTGGATATTTTTTAGCTCCAAATGCATTGCTGCATCAAAAATGGACACGAGGATGCATTTTGCACTAAAATATAACAGTAAATGCCGGATTTCCATTTTGCATAACAGTGTAATCTTCTAAAAAGTGACATAATTAATCAAAACGAAATTAAGCAAATTTCACACACCCCTCTTTACAACCTCCTCCAGTTGCTATGTTGGCTTTGTTATCTCATCCCTTTGTACAACTAAGTAATCTGGTAGCAGTGGGAACTCTGATGAACTCCAATTAATTGCACAATCTCCTTCTAATTCCAAATAACAAATCTTCCTTCTCCGAGTTGTCTGGAATTTTAGTTCTGCTAGACAAATATCAGGAAAAACTCACTGGGACCCAATGACTAGCACCTTCAGGGAATTCAACGGTGTCCGACAAATGAGTTCATGAAGACCCTTTGACAGAGAAACACAACCATGGGCCACATTACACAATAAGCGCATTTTCATTGTTTGTGACGGGCGCACCTTTGAAACGGTGCGCCCTGCGTAAACATTGAAAAAATGCTCCCCTTTACTATGAATATGCTGCCCCCAGGGCAGCCGCAATAATGTGCTGCCCTGGGAGCAGCGCATTCAGGTAAAAAACGTAACGGCTGATTTACAGCGCTCCATGTTTTTCGCAGTGCAGGCGGCAACCCGCCTGCACTTTGAAGGGGGATTCGAAATCCCCTTGCAGGCAGGTGCAGTCAGTGACTGCACCCGCCTGCAAGGGGATGTCCAGGGGGTCCATAGGATCCCCTTTCCCCCGCTAGAGTCCTGCTCTCAGGGGGCAAAGCTTGTGCACTGTCTGTGCGCCTCCTGGCAGCTTCTTTGCCTCTGCGCCCACGTCCGTAATATGGCGCGGGTGCAGAGGCAAAGGGATTCCCTCATTTGCATGGGGCATGTCCCAATGCAAATGAGGGAACGCTCCCTGCCGATAGCGCTGACGTTTTATGTGTGTTAGCACTATCAGTATTACAAAAGGGGCCGCACAAGTGTCTGTGGCCCCTTCTGCAATACTAAAGTGCCCCGGTGGCGCGCTCAGCGGGTGCAAACGCCCGGGGCACTTTCTGTAATACGGCCCCATATAGCTTTTCCAGATAACTCAGTACTTGATAACCAGAGGCAGTTTCACTTTTCACTCAATAGCAGGTGATCACCACATGTGAGGATGCCAATAGGAAGCTAAACACACGGAGATGCCTATAGGAAGCCAAACAAAGGTGTGCAGGGAAACTTAAGTGACAGCTATTATATTTAACACACAGAGTATGCCCTAATTTCATGCAGGCACCCAGATAAATAATGGTGTGAATTAAACATAAACTACAGGTATATACTGAACTCAACGATTATCTCCTTATCCCTAAATATACACACATGATTAGTAAACAGTCTTGCCAAAGGACTGACCCTTACTGTCTGAAACCTGACACCTACCATGGAGAGGATGTGGATACCACAAGCAAGAGGTACTCACACCTCAGTGTTCTGTCTAAATACACAATCCCAAAACTTACAGAGGCACTAAAATGTTTATAGTATGTTTTTTATATGTAGCTTGGGATGACATCACTCACAGAAGACCTTTCCTTTCATCACTACCTTGGATTGGGCTTTAGAAATTCTATCCTTTACCATAATCACTATCATGGAGTGCTCTCCTATACACTTGGGGCAGGTTTACATTTAGTTTAGTTTATTTTGGGAGAAATTCCCCCATCAAATGTATATACAATTAGAAAAACTTAATTTCATACACATTCCACAATTGAAACATTGGAAAGAGAATACAATCTTATATCATAATATTAAAACATCATGTTAAAATCAATAATATATATCCTATTAAGATGCATATAATGGCCCTGTTCTTCTCCTTTCAGTCTATGACTTAGGAGCCAAGCTGAATAGAACAAACAGTGAAAAAACAATCAGTTCATTGGTGTCTGACATGAATAGCCTTAAGGCAATTTGATAATATCTTATCTTCAATATTTGGCAAATAGGAATGATGCATTTCCTCCTAATTTGATGATAGGCTCTGCAAAAGAACAACAACTGTGCCTCTTTTTCAGCATACATCTTACAGACTGGGCAGATGTACGAAATTGCGGTAGTTATGTGTCATTTGGTACAGAAGCAGCTAACTGGTAGAATGCCTACCCTAAATTTCATAAAGAGGGATTTTGCTTCTGATGGCTCTATGCTATCTAAGAAAGACTCGAACTCCAAAGTTGGTTTGAGACGGAAAAATTTCTCAGCCATACTTCCCGGTTTTGTCTCCTGAAACCATTTCTCAACACACAGTCTGCCAATATCTGGATTTTACTAAGGGTATTGCATGTTTAGAGATGGTTTCCGGCCTGTCTCAAACTTTGGGAGGCTAAGTTCATAGAACTAGGATTTAACATGGATAAACAAGGGTAATCTGCTATCAGTGTCCAGACCTTTTAGCTCCAGAAATGAGTTCCTATAAGTATTCAATTGGACGCATGACCACAACCTTAACCAGTACAGAAGGGTTTTTAGGTTGGCCATGTGTGCAATCTTCTTCAGACCCAGGTCCTTTCTCTGAGGAGTATTTTGGGGGCTTTGGAGTATATTAAGCAAAGACCTCACAAATTTATTTTCAACTTTGTTAGGTTGGTCAAGTTGCAATTTCCCTAAACCTCTGCGCCATAGTGCTCGATATAGCTCAATAATTGGCACTATAGGTTGAAAGGTGGATAATTTATGCAGTTTCAAAATAGAGAAAGCTCTATGTTGCAGGGTCATATTACTCTTTGTGATCTGTGGGGACCAGGACTTCAGATTTGTCATCCTCACTCCCAGATAACTAAAGTCTGTCACTCTTTCCAACTCGGTGCCACCCATCTCAGTTTCCCCCAAAGTGATCTATGCGAATTCAAGGTCATTAAGTTTGTCTTGCTTGGATTAATTTCCAGACTGAGAAAATTGCAAAAACTGGAAAACCTGTCAAGCACCAATAAGAATCTGATATCGTGTCATCTGCAAAGACCAGAACTGGGATTTTATGGGCAGCAAATTTAGGTGCCTTTGTGACAATTAGATAAAAAAATCAATCATACCGTTCATAAATTAGGTAAATGTAGTGGGGGCAAGTATGCAGCCCTGGAGGACTCCTCTCTCCATTTTCATTTGATTTGTCAAGTCACCTTTCCTCTACCAGCTAGGTTAGGAGTAATTGTTACTGTATAATCTAATTATTAAACCAAGATCGTAGGCCGGAATGTCCATCTCTACAAACACCTCGCACAATATCTCTTGAAGGACAAATTGAAAGCTTGCTCTTAGATCAACAAAGATGTTCATGATTCAAATGAACCACTTTCCAAAGCAGCAGAGCAAAGTGGAGAAACTGATCTATTGTGCTTTTTTCTGATACCCGCCTGCAAATGAGATGAAACATGGCATTATTGTATCCAGTACTGTAATTTGTCCAATATTTGTGTGGTAAAGTTTCCTTTATGTTATCTATTACATTTATTGTCCTATGGTTTGCTGGATTATCTCTGCTGCCTTTCTTCTAAATGGGGATTATTTAAACCCCTTTCCACAATTCAGGGATTAAAGCACTAGCTGCAATTGCCAGGGGCCTAGGTTGGTCAGTAAGTTTGGATTGGTGCGTGATTCAGGCTTTCCAATAATCACACTGTCATATAATGTACAAATACATTATACGACAAGCAGGGCACATGAGAGGGGCTTAAAGGGCAGTGGAATGGAGAGGAATGCGGTTTGGTAGTGTTACTAAGTGAGAGAAGACACAATTGGGCATATTTACAATGAAATGGCGCGGTGCTGCTAGAACTTTTGCTGCGCCAAGCTGTGTCATTTAAAAATCACTGGGATGCACCGTATTTACAAGAATACTGCACAGCCCTGTGCTCTCCCTTGCACCAGCACTAAAACAGCAGCTGTGCAGCAATGAAGGCACCCTTGCACCATGGCGCAAGGGGGCTTGCTTTGCAGGGATGAATGTTGTTGTGCACTTCCTGCACAAAAACAATCATTAATAGCCTGTTGCTCCTTCTATGTGTGCTGCATAGAAGGAGCAAAAATCTAGGAGAAATTAAAGTATTTTATATATGCACCACTTAAACGCCTTCTCTGGAAAGGTGTTATTTTTTGGCTCTGTCTCAGATTTACGAATCCTTGTAAATCTGGGGCAGTGTCAAAAAGCCATGGCATGCCCCTTTGATGGAGAGTACTGTGTGAAAAAGGGCCATTTTTACAAGGCTGTGTAAAGGAAAGCAAAGTAGCTTTGCGTGGCCTTGTAAATACGGGCCAGCACACGCCAGTGCGTCAAAAAAAGTGATGCTCCAATACCACTAGGGGCTTGTAAATATGCCCCAATATTTTGTAAAACGATATTTTTGAAGACTTTCAAAACAAAGGGAGAAAGAGAGTGTGTGTGCGTTTTTGTCTGTGCGTATATGAAAAAATCTGACACCAGACTCGACTGAAATCACCTGTACCCAACTATTTACCAGAAAATACATTTACTAGGGGAGTGTAACACCCCAAGCACCCCACCTGAAGCTATGCCCCTGGCAATTGCGTTGGATAGAATATTCACGTAAGGGCCCGAGACAACTGTCTCATTTTTATGTAAGTCTTGTGGGGTCCCACCCAAACCAGGTGCCTTACCAGTTTTCATTAATTGGTATTACTGTTTCGTCAAGAGAATCTGATTGGAAGCGTTAGTTTGATTGACCCATCACTACTGTTCAAATCTTCAGGGTACGTGGACTCCACTTCATAGGATTTGTACAAACCAGAGTTGTATTCGAACCAAAAGCATGGCTTCATATGCTCCTGATTGGTTTTGAGATGCTAAATGCTAGTATGTGCCAAAACGACCTGCTGTCTTTAATCCTTTATGCATCTAATAAATCGCACCACATATTTTCCCCCCACTTCATTTTACTAGCAGCTCGCATCAATTTAGAATCTTTCCTACCTTTCTGGATGGCTATCCCATTGCCTCGTTTAACGGCGGACATGACCTCAAATCTAGCTTCTCTAAATTTGCTATCAAACCACAATGTTTCCTTGTGTCTAAGTGGTTTTGTCTTCACTTTCCGGGTCTGGTTTCTTAGTGGACTAATGCATCCATTGTAGGGGCCTGTGTTCAACCTCATGGTCACAGGTTCAAATCCCGGCGGGTCCACTTAGCCTTTCATCCTTCTGAGGTCAGTAAAATAAATACCACTGTTGGGTAACAATAAACATCTGTTATTCAGCACCAAGATACCCTTGGGTGAAGGTGCACTTTACAAATACACATGTTATGTTATGTTCTGATAAAAGATTTCTTTTAGTGACTCACATAGTGTATGTTGGATATCAACTATCGGAATCTCTGTATCTGCGAGGTATGCGTATGGTTCCAGATTGTCTGCAACAATGGTATATATATTGGCAAGTATGTCAGGTCTCGTTATAATAAAAGGCCACTTGACACATCTTTTGTTGTTAGGATAAAAGACTGGTGAATCAGCTACATCATTGGTTGAGGCCAGTTCAATAAACGGGACCCATTTGAGGATAAGAGATAAAGCATTATTTTTGCTATCTCCTCTATAGAATAGGTCCAGGTCATGGCTATAAGGTCACAAGCGTAGGTCTGGCAATAGATAATATATTTTACTGGTGGCCTTCCCTCTCTTGAAAGTGTATGCTACTTCCTTGTCCAAGGCAGTTAGGCCGTTATGGGCAAGGCAGGACTGGCTGGACTGGTCATCGGGCATTTCCCCAGGAGGCTGAAAGAGTGGCAGACGGTTTTGTTATTGGGATCCAGTTTTGCAGCAGTGCTGCAATGTCGGCCCCCAGTAACAAAATCACCAGGCCAGCCTAATCCACACAGCCCTCACTTTCGTTTCCAGCCTCCCTGTGTTTTGAAATATGTTATAATTTTAAAAGCACCAGCTGCAGAGTTCTTGGTATATGGAGCACTTTTCAGCCACATTAAAAGTGTCAAGATATCTCTGGGGATTAATCTTCCTGCTGGAGTAAGCAGGAGTTTTGTCTAGTGACAGTTTTGACTGATCTAAAGTAGCACAGAGGGTTAATATGCCTGCTGAAAAGAATGTGACCACACAGATCTTATAAGTTTATTTTATGTGCATTGTTCTGTGGGTTACTGCTTTTGTCACAGAGATCCTTTTTTTACTGTACTGTAAGTTACAATAGTAATCTAGCACAGTGAGCTATGAACTGTCATCAAAGAGCTGCATGCAAACTGCACGGTACATGTTAGAAAGTTACATGTTTTTCAGTCTTTCATTTTCCTAATGGTGCTAAAAAGAGCTTGTTTAGGTAGAAATAAATTCTTATTAGTAAATGTAACTCTAACCACTGTGTTATGTTTTGAATCCTGAGTTTGTGCTTCTCCAGCCCAAGCACTCTTAAAAAATGCCTACGCCTCGTAGTGCCCTTTGTCTTATGTAACATTTTCTATACACTGACTTAAACACGTATTATTCATTTTCTCTATGTGTCTTTATTGTAAAGTGTTCCGACACCATAATCTGGTTTGAGAGGTGCTATAAAACATCTGAAATACATGCAAAAGAGGGGCTATGAAGAGATGAGGGACACTGTTGGAGGGTGATAGTGAGGTAATGATTGAAGAGCCCCAATAAAGTTTTTCGTATCCTGTTGCACTGTAAGCCCCTGATTTACTAAGCTATAAAAGCTAATACAATTCAATATATAATGAAAAATGTGTTGTAGAATGTACCATTTTTGTCATTTTACCCCAAATGTTCTTGCACGGGAGAACCTTCCCCCCAAACCCTCCTTGTAGTGGTCGGGCTTGCTTGCAACGCTCGCAACATACATTGGCAGGTCTGACAAAATTTGCCAGGGCTGCTTTAGGGTTCCCTGTCCATCCCTGGTTACAGCCCTGAAGTCCATCTGCCATGGTGAAGGTTGCTGTATGTAGCACTAGGGCTGATAGATTTTTTATTTGAGAGGCAATTCATGTAGAAAAGCCCCATTCTTCATCCACTATGCTCATAAGGGTGCTCATTATGCCAAAAGGCTCAAATGTTCCATAGAAATCACCAGCTACCATTAGTGGATAGTTACCTAGATTCTGCTACAAGTAACTATCAAGAGGAAAGAAGACCTGGGACAGGTATTTCTTTTAATGTCCAAACACAAACCACTGTGAGGCGTTTGGGTATCTTTGTGTATCTCCAGGGTTCGACCCCACCCCCCCATCCATGTAATCTAATTATAATATTCATGGCGATTCTGGGAAACTATTGCTATTTGATATGGCTAGAAAGAAAGCAGATGGACCATCTTTATTAACAATTTAAAGATCACTGGTAATCCGTGAGACGGTGAGGGTTCTGTTGCAAAAATCACTGAATTGATTCTCCACCGATTCAAGGTAGCACATGTTGAATAAAGAACCCTGCAGACTCTTGGGAGGATGACTAGCTTTAATTTTATTATCTTTTGATAACCTTGAAAAATTCATACGGATATAACTTTATTCCTTTCCATACAATGAAATGGCGCGGTGCTGCAAGAACTTTTGCTGCGCCAAGGTGTGTCATTTAAAAATCACTGGGATGCACCGTATTTACAAGAATACTGCACAGCTCTGTGCTCTCCCTTGCACCAGCACTAAAACAGCAGCTGTGCAGCAATGGAGGCACCCTTGCACCATGGTGCAAGGGTGCTTGCTTTGCAGGGATGAATGTTGTTGTGCACTTCCTGCACAAAAACAAACATTAATAGCCTGTTGCTCCTTCTATGTGTGCTGCATAGAAGGAGCAAAAATCTAGGAGAAATTAAAGTATTGTATATATGCACCACTTATTCTATTACCTACATAGCGCCACAGCGTCCTAATTCAGGCTAGTCATGACACCACTGACGACGCAAACACACAAACGGGTTGCATAGTTAAAAAAATTAAGGCATTGTGTTGTTTATGAAAAGGGCAAGCCATTAACACATTCTCAATAGCTTGGCGATCATAAGAGTATAAAATCTGATTTTATTCACAATGAATTAGTCTAATATACATAAATGCTAAATGTCAAAAATATGTCTAGATTAATTATAAGAACATCACAATTTACAGTGCATTCCAGGTTTGCATTAAAGCTGGCTTGAATGAAATCGGATCACCCTCAAGCTTTGTGTTATTCTCTGTATTATAAGCCTCTTGTACCATCATAGATGCCGATGTCAAGACACTTCTCTTAAAGACACTTTGATAATAGTAATAAGTGTCCCACCAGCCAGACCTCTGATGACTTCGACCCTCTCAACCTGGGAGGTTTTGTTTGGTTCTAAAATTCTGAGGGGCATATGTACAAGCCCCAATCGCCACAGGAACGTCACTTTTTGTGACGTTCCCGTGGCGATAGGGGCCTTGCCTTATGTACAAGGCAGCGTTAAGCCACTTAACGTGGCTTATCGCTGCCTTGTACATAAGGCACCCTTTCACGCTATGTTTAGCGTGAAAGGGGCGTGCAGTGGGTGTTGTGGTGGGCGTTCCACCGCAACACCCATTGTATTTGACGCTGCCCCCTATGTACAAGGGTGGCGTAAACCCTGGTCTTAAGGTGGCGAAACGAGGAGAAATGAATTATTTCTCCTCGTTTTTGCTTTTTCCATGTGTGCTGCCTTGTGCAGCACATATGGAAAAAGCAAAATGCCATGGTTTGTTTATGTACAGGAAGGTGTCCCTTCCTGTACATAAACAAACCTTTTAAAAATGCCATTTTGTAACATTCATGTGTGCTGCATGAAGCAGCACACATGAAAGTTACAAAATGGCATTTTAGATTGTTTATGTGCAGGAAGGGACACCTTCCTACACATAACCAATCCTCCCTGCACATAGACACCCTTGCACTCTGGTGCAAGGCAGTGCCTGCGTTGGCGCTAAGTTGTTAAACTTAGCGCCATCACAGAGGAAACGCAAGGCTGCACCACATTCTTGTAAATATGGTGCAGCCTTGCGTTTCCGAAGTGGCGGAGCGTGTCGTTAAGCCCAGCAGGCTAACGACACGCTCCGCCACTTCGTCGTACATATGGCCCTGAGATTGTTACAAGCAGGCCAGAAGGCGTTGCTCTGCTCCTTCCTACTCACACTGTATTCACAATTGCAACACTCATGTTCTACGCAACAGTTGTCTGGAAGAGAGGACTGGTGCCTTGTTCCTCTCCTCTTTCACAATAATCGCATTAGAAAGCCACTTTGTGCGCATCGAAGCTGCTGGCCGGAGCTAAGCATTTCATCTTGCTCTGCTTTTAAAATTTCTTGTATATTAGAAGCAGGCCAGAAGAAGTTGTCCAGCTAAACATGGCTCTGACTCCAAACGTCAGTCTTTCTTCTTTCTCTGTGGTGGGATGCTAAAAAAACATGCACTGTATTCTGAGAACCTGCCTACCTGGCAGAACACAGAACAATAACAGAAGGCTACTCAGTCCGGCAATACCCTCTCCTCCAAATTCATTACATCTTTGTTCCATTCCTGGCTCCTCCTTAGAGGGTGTTCGATATTAATATGCATGCTTTTACCAAACATGTATTTTATACCCATTTTTTACAATGCATGCATTTACTACGCATCTGCCTTTACCACATGTGCCTTTGACACACAGCTAAGTATAAATAAGGTAAGATGGCTTAATCACAATATCAGTATCCTCTCTAAGTTCTTTAAGAGCTAATCTCTCCAGAAAAGTGATGTTGCTTCTGCCCGTTTTTCCCCTTTTTTATATGTATATATATTTCTTTTTTTATCTACTGGATGTCGCCAGTAGGTAGTTATAGTTAGGAACTAGTTTCCATAGGAAAAGCGTTGTTTTGTTTTGCTAATAACTTTGGCACCGTTTGACGAATACTCATTTCAGCTGCTGTTTGAAAAGTTTCAGGATGATTCGTCAAGCGGGGGCCAAAGAAAAGGGTGCGGCCCAAAACGCGTTTTCCCCATGCAATTTCCCATAGGAATTTTGAACACGACTACAGCCTGAACCGCTGAACGGTATTACACCAAATTTGGTAGCAAGCCAGATCTTGGTTCAGAAAGAGTGCTTTTTGTAATTTGGTTTAAATCTGTTCAGTAGTTTTAGTGTTATGTAAAAAAAAAGTATGTATATCTAGAGACGTGGATGGTCTGTGGATCCCACAGTTCTCACAGTGAGATCTGATTGGCTGCCACCACTTCAACAAGGAAGTGGTGGCAGCCGTCTTGGGAATCTGACTCGGTCAAGTCCCAAGATAAAGCATTAAAAATAAAAGATAAGGGGGCAGGTTAGGAATACTCTGACCCCTAGGCCTGGTGTCCGTTCGGCCCTGGGCATACCATCTCCCGGGGCCTGTCCTGAGCAAAAAAGGGGAGGGGGCCACGACGCCCCCCTCATGGAGCCATGTTTGGCCATGGGGAACCCATCCAGCAGGGCTGGCTCCTGCCCACCCCAGGACATAGCAGTTTCCGTGCCGTGTGGGCAGGGAAACCTGAATTTGCTCTCACTTAGAGGAAGCAATTTCAAAGCTCCCGCCAAGTGAGAGCCAACTCTAAGTCTAAGCATGAAAAATGCTCCCATCTGCTGGCAGCAGACTTTTTATCTGTTTCCCTGCCCACACTGAAGCACGCAGGGAAACAGATGAAAATATTGGTCCCGCCCACAGACAGCAGCATTTTTAGCTGCTCCCTGTGGGCGTGCGCAAAGCTGGGTCCTGCTGGAGGTAGGGAGCCGGCTGGGGCCGTGGTGAGTCAGCTGGGGCCTTGGGGCTTCCCCATGACCCCCAACAAGGAAATGGTGGGCACCAGTGCACCCACCCTTTATTGGCCACAGCAGTCGGCGTGTGTGACAGCGGTATTTCTCGAGGAGCAGTGCCCCGTACGTATCACTCGATTGAAATGAGTGTTATCCTGAGCAAATCCCTCTGGGTTGCGTGTTGAAGTTTGTTTAATTGGTTTGGACATTCATCAGGTTTTCAAATAACTTGCTATTCCGGAGTCTGGGATCTGGAACTTTCTACAACTTTAGTCAATCGCCTGGTTCAATCTTAGTGCTTGACCAGCTAAAAAGGGTCAATTATAACTCTACATTCATCGTCCTGAAGATGGTCTGACGGATTTGTATGCCACAATAGACCGAAACGTCGACAAGCTCATCTAATTCCTTTGTTATTTGTCCTGTCAGGAATTGTTTTCTGCCTTTAGATCTTTCTGTCTTATTATCAGTTTGGAATAGATGTTTACACTAATGATTTGAAGGTTATTATTTGTGTATATCACTTATCTGCCTCTGTCATTGTGTTTTGA
This sequence comes from Calotriton arnoldi, assembly GCA_963921515.1. NCBI lineage: Eukaryota > Metazoa > Chordata > Amphibia > Caudata > Salamandridae > Calotriton > Calotriton arnoldi. The sequence goes on along the minus strand of CAWUFW010003873.1, from coordinate 1,333,453 downwards.
TTATTAGTTTGTGTACCCTTTATTTTGTTTAATCACATTAAATGAGTCTAAATTGAGAAACTTACACCCGTGTTTTCCAATTGGTTATTATTATATATTAATTATTATTTGAATGAGTAAATTGTCATATAGATTTTTCACATGTTAGCCAGGATTTCGGGCTAATTATTCAAGTAATTTGTCAAACATTGCAACTTAGTTTCTTAAACTAAATCCCTTGTAGGCACCTTTACTTATCAACTGTGGAAGAGAGGCATTTTCTTTTTTTACTTTACTCTACAGACTTTTTTTTTTCCAAACCGCACTACTCACTGATACTAGTTTTTTCCAGTCTTTTCCTTGGTTCATCCCGGTCACGTAATTGCGTGCCTCACTAATGGCCGCCATAATTAATATTGCAGCGTAACTCGGTCAATTCGTTCTAGTTACTTGTGCTCACATCTCATGACTATGTCATGGGACCGCATAATTTTTTTTAAAAAAAGGGCAGCGTAATGATCGTTCAGTGTCTACAGACCCCGAGAGAACTCTGGACCTTTGCTTATCATGCCGGTAAGTCTGATATGCTTTTGGTCAAATATGCACCATGTTACTATAATGCCCGCTAGTGACTTGCGAGTTACATCTTTTTCTACATGATGTCCTGTACACCCAGTTGTCTAATTCAATTCCTTGATATCATCTCGATTATTGTACAGTGCTCCTTCTCCTTTCTTTACAGCACGCCATTATACCGCAGCTTCATTACCTATTTTTTTTTACCCCGTATCGATCTTGGCATTGTCCCATTTTATCATTCGACATTTGAAATGCAATGCATTTTACACTGCCCTTTACTGAGGCCAGCATGCTGTTGCTTAAACTGACGTCGACTTATCTGAATCTGACACGTCGATGCCTTGTATACCCAGCTGTTTAATTGAATATATTAGCTATAATCCCCAGCACCCTCTTTTAAAGCACGTACCTACATCGCGGCTTTCTCATTTATTATTATCCCTTGGCATTTGAGGAGCTATGATGTCATACTGCTGTCAGTTTGTTGTTTGTTTAAGCCGACTTTGGCTTCTCGTATCTGTATCATTTGTAATATTTATCAATGGCTGTAACAATTTAGCACTAACATTGCCGGGCCTTGAATACTAGTATCTTTTACTCTTGCCAGTCTCAGCTTTGCAGAAACATAGGGGCCGATTCCGATTCAGGCCGGAAATCTCCCCGACCGAGCCGGACACGGAGAGATTTCCGACCGAATCGGACTCTAGCAGTTCGACCGAACGAGTACGATGCGTTCGCATGCAATCGGACTCGATTCGGTCGGACTCCCATTGAAGTCAATGGGAGCCGGTCGTACAACGCGTACGCGGGCTCCCATTGACTCAATGGGTTCGAGGCGAACAAGGGCGCCCCCTACAGCGGGTGTGCGTCGGAAGCGACTCGCGCCGTACATGCACAGGTAGGGGGACCCATGGGTCCCCCTGTGTGCGACTCGCGCGGCTACGCATACAGGGGGGTCCGACACGGACCCCCAAAGTGCGGCTCTGACTGCTCTTTGGAGCCGGACTGCGCGAGTCGGCGGACTGCTCGAGGTGCGCATCGTACTTACCCGGCCCGAACGTCTCCATTGCGCGGTGCGAGTCGTGTCTGTTTGAGTCGGTCGGAGCGGTTGGGTCCTGCGAACGAGTCGGTCGGCGATTTTGCGAGCGCTCGCATCGTACTCGCTCGCCCGGACGCACGTTCGAATCGGTTGGGAAAGAGGGCTCCGAATCGGATCCGGTAAAGCCGAATCCGATTCGGTGCCCTACCGGCCGAGATCGGAATCGGCCCCATAGTCTCTTTTGTGTTATTATAATCACCATATAGTCTCTTTGAATTAATCAATACATTCTTGACTTTGTAGTATAGCTCAGTTTGCCACTATATCTTGAAACGGATCCAATCACGGACCGCACTTGTATATCACCGAATTTTCTACTGTGCATATTAACATTGCCTTGTGTATTTTTAATCACGACCCCTCCATTGTTTTAAGTGTGGACTCTCAACACAGAGGCTTGGTGACTTCAGCAACAGGGGCCTGGGTCTGAAATCTTGGCTTTCTATTGGCACCAAATTGTGTGATACTGGGCAGATCATGCTGTCTCCCTGTGACTTAGTTGTATTTCCTTACTGTGACTGCCCCAAACTGATTTACTTTGCAATGAGCACTATTAACAAAAAATAATTAAAAGTGAACAATCAACCAACAGCAGCCACACAGCACAAGAGCAAGCCCGCCACCATTAGGTTGCTTTAGTGAATGAATTGCACTGAATTATTTTCACATTACATAAAAGTAATAAAAGGGAGATTGATAATGGCTGAAGAATGAACGTTTACATACTTCCTATATTTAAACTTTATTTTAACATATTTCTATGGTAGGAAAAGTATCTGCGGTCCAGCGGATGTTCTCATTTCTCACAGTGGTGTTATAATTAAATATGAGATACCATTTTATCAAAATTAGAATGATGGCAGATTCGTGATTCTATGAACCAAGTTTGCAAGAAAGTATTTATGTTGATATATACTTCCCTCATGACCTCTGTTACTTCTCCTAACCCACCCTTTACACTCTTCCATCACTTCCTTTTCTCTTTCCCCTCCATTCTCCTTGCCTTCCCCCCTCTTCTTTCACCCCTCCCTTTATCGTCACCCCCAGTCTCTCCACTCCATTCTTCTCCCACTTTTCATCTCTGGTTCATCCACCACTCTTGTCTCTTTTCATAACATTTTCTTCCCTCCATTACCTCCCTTTGATCTCTCCTTCCTCCATGTCTCCTCCTAGCCCCATCTAATCCTTTGCACTCTATTCCCTCTCTTCCATTTCACTCTTTCCCTTGTCTCACCCTCACCGTTCCCCCTTACAGTGTCCCCTGATGTTGCTGTTCACTGCCCCTTTCACTATTGGCTCTCTGCACCTCTCATCTTTCTTCCCATTCCCCTCTCGCATTTCCCTTCCACTTTCTTCCCTCAGCTCACCCTCTCTTCCTATCCCTTCCTGTCTCTCCTCCCCGCTTTCAAGGTCAGGTGTCTGTTTCTGGTCTCACATCATCCAGTCTCACCTAATAACGTGCATTGTGACAATCCTTTCCTTGAAGGTTCTCTCCATGCTGGGGGCCCCCTAGACGGGAGCTGGAGGTGGACTTTGTTCTCGTATTTCAGCCCGGATTACTGATCCCACTAAAATGTTCCAGTGGAAGATTACCCAAAGACAGGACCGGACTGGCCGTAGCAGGCATCGGGCGTTTCCCCGGGAGGCTGGAAGGGTAGGTGCTGGTTTTGCAGCTGTGCGGGCCGGTATTGTTATTGGGGACCGGTTTTGTAGCTGTGCTGGAATACCTGCCCCCAGTAACAAAAGCAGCAGTGCTCACTTGCACCCTCCCTTCCGGGGGCTGGTGCCACAACATTTCAAGGGCTGCTTTGGGTTCCCAGTCCGGCACTAGCCAAAGAGGGACCTTATCTGGGCAGCAGCATGACCACCACGCCCTCCTCCCCAGATGTACATTCCCCACCCTCCCGACTGACTCCCAGCTCTGACCTATTGTCTCTCTCAGACAACATTCACATGATGCAATTCTACTCCCTTCCCGTTTTTCCATGTAATCGTGGGTTTACTACACTTGCCACGTAATGCACCAACTGTGACATCATTTTCAGATTTTAAAAAATGCTTTAACCTCGAAAGGATCAAAAGTTACTTAAACTATCATTGGTAAAGCCAATAGGTTTTGCCTCCGCGAAATCTATTCGGATTTGCCATTTTGTTTAAGACCTATTGCACAACATGGCTTAAAGTTTTTTTAAACTGCTATGATGCGGCCAGCATTGATCGCATCATAGAGCTTTTTAAAAAGCTTTAAGACATGCTGCACAGCAGCTCGTACAGCTGTCTAAAATATCTTTGAAAAAATTGGCAAAACAAATAGATTTTGCAGAGGTGAAACCTATTGGCTTTACCAATGCTTGTTTTAAATACTTGCTGTCTGTACCTTGACTGATGAATATAACTTTGGTGTTTTGCATTGCAGAGGAGCAGTGGTCGAAACATTAGAAGGACACTTAGATGTAAGAGTACCAGTGTTTTTGGTTATTACTGATTTCTGTATTTTCTATAGCCGAAAGGAACAAGAAGTGCCGGACCAAGGCTTTACCAGTGGGCTTACAGGACACATACTGGTTTTACTGCTGGTGGAGGCCGGACTTGGTGCTGGAGGCTGGGCCAGCCTCGTCCTGTCTGCAGTGCTTCTGTACTTTACAAGCAATGCAAAACAAATGGTTTTAATGTGTGCAGGTCAGACCAGACTCACTCCAAAACTATTTGTGGTTGCATTAGGTTCATTCCTGTCTCCTGCAAGGTCGTCCCAAACAGTGCAGACCTTCAGGGATTTAAGGGGAAGGTAGCGGGGGGTCTCCTGTTGCTTGGCTCAGAGTCCAGTACATATATGGTAAACATTCTTCAAATTTGAAAGCAGTGTATTTCTTTGTAATGTGACAGTTGCAACACAAGTGTATTAAATTGTACCACTGCATTGACTGAGAGCTGTTAAAAATGATTCCACTCATGAACATAAAAATATTCATGCCCCCTCTGCCACTGCCCTGATGACAATGGTGATAATCTATCAAGAGAGGGTATGAGCAGCAGTCTGGGGTCCCACTCAGCGTCCTAATATATTACAAAGAATCAAAAAGGATGGAGTTCTGTGGCCTCAAGGGCTCTTGATAAGAAATATGTAGAACCCCCAACAGCCATTTTCTGCCTTTGGTATGTCTTTGGCCATCGGCGTAGCCATGGTTGATAGCATCATCATCGGGTCTTTTTGGCCTCCACCAGGAGGTGATCCCGAGGAAATAGTTGGGATCTACTTTGTAAAAAAGTGAATTAAAATTACCTCTTTATCATAGAAATTGTGTCCTTCACATCATTTACAAAAGGTAAATAAAATGGTCTGCATGTTTCAGCCGACATGAGCCCTTGCCTGGTCAATGGCTTTGGTCAGGACCAACTTTAGGGGAAAAAGATAATCCCCCCTTGTTTTTATATATTACTCACATCAGGTGGAACACTATCCCCTGGACATGATTATTCGGCCGGTCTTATTCATTCTGGCAAGAGAGATTGCATTTGCTCTCAGCTGTGAATGAAAAGAATAGTTATCTCACACATATTACCAGACATCGTGTAGTATGTCTAGTTTTCATCTTATAAATGTGTGGAATCACATGTTTGTTTTGTGCCCTTAATGATGGTTGCATTATTTTAGTGTGCTAATTGCACTTAGTTAGATTCAATGTGCTTTCTAATAAGACTGAAAATCTATGTGTGACCGTCATTCCTCCATATCACCGTGCTGTTTAAAACATATAATCTCTTCAACGTTATTTTTTGTAAATCAGGGTATTAACAGTATTCTGCTTGTACACATATTTGTTCTATAAACATTGGGGGACCATGATTAGCCGCCCATATCACCATACTGTTAATGCGTGGAATACCCCCAATGTTGTTATACTGATCAGGGTTCCGCTTTCATACATGTATGTTAATTAGATATTGATGGGCCTGTGCCGATCGTGATTACCCCACTCGTCGAAATAACACATATATATGCATTTACTAAGGTTGTCATTAGTTTAGAAATTGTGGGTTCTAAACAATGGCAAATGCCCATTTTAGGCAGATTTTTCCGCTGTTATAAACGTATGCTTTACCTTTTTAAATCACTAAACTTACCGCATAGGGTGGTGGGAGAGATGCGTAGGCTGCCCTTCTTAAGCAAGCGAAAGAAAAGAAAATAAACAGGCAAAGAATTATCCCAAATCTAAAGTAAAAGATTGCCTCAGTTAAGGCTTGTGCTAGGCTGGAAAAATAACTCTGTTGGCGTCTCAGTCACTTACTCGAGGTGCAGCTTGTAGCCTCTGGTCTGGTCTCTCCCCTCCTGAATGTTACCTGATCGGAGTGCTCAGGCACTATTTATGTAACCTTAGCCCTAATTGGCTCAAGTGATGTCAATAGATAGTGAAGACAGACTACTGAACTAAGGAGATTATTACAAAACGTACTAAATAAAGTTTTTTTTCAATTATGTGGAAAGTGGTGTAATTTAATTTATTTTAGATGGTTGGTATCGCATAAATTAGTTTGTGGTTGTATCTATGTATTCCTTTGTGATATTTGTAAAAACATTGTCAGTGTACGTTTGTGTCGACAACCTTCTAAAGTTAAGATTGCATATCAATGGGGATTCATAACTCCCATGAAGGAAGTTCTTTTGATTTTATCCATGTTAGGTGATGAATTACACCTTGTTTATAATATCCCTATATAGTACTTGAAATTATCTTATTTATTAAAAGCGATATATCTTTCTTGTTTGTTTTTTGTATAAACAGAAAAGAGTCTATGGGGTTCAAATGTATTGTATCTCTCTTATTTTTTCAGCCTTATCTTCATGTTTCTTCATTGCAAATGGGCTGTATGTACATATTTCATAACAAAGGGCCCCCTGCTCTATGATGATTCTCGTTTACATATGGGGGAATCGTATCTTGAGGTTGGTAGTAAAGGTATTCATTTTTAGAAACCTGTTGCTGAGTAACATATCTTGATGGAATACTTTTATCAAGCGCAATTACTGTATATCATTATGTGGGCATTTATGAAAGAATTCTTTGTTGTTCCAATATGCCAATTGATTAATGTGGTGGGTACTTGCAATTTCTGTCGATTAGTCCCCTGTGTGCAATTACTTGAACTGTATTTGTCCTCTGACACGTAAAGGTAAATTTCATCTCATTACCTGGCTTCATGGGATTTGGTCATTGAGCCCCTCGCGATAGGTGCCTAGACGGTAGACCCACCGTTGTTTTTCTGTAACAGGTTCCTCTCAGCATTTGTGTCAATGTATTCTAGGGCTTCCAACACCACCCATCTCATGTTGTTTGGAGTGTGTCTTACTTCTAAAAAGTGGTTGCTCATCTTTGTTGTTGACTTCATGCATCTTACGTTACTTCTGTGCTCACATATGCAGATTTTAATTCTTCTGCAGGCCATTCTGATATACCGTAAATTGCAAGGGCACGTGATCATATATACCACATGCGTGCTATTGCAGTTGGTATGTCCCCTTAAGTTCCATTTCAGATCATTGTGCAGGTCTAGTGTATTGGTGGCAGAGGTTAGATGGCACACCGAACAATTTCCGCAAGGATAGTGGCCCACAATTGGTGTCAGTCCCCAGGCTGTTGTGACGGTGTTCTGTCTTATCTCCCTCTTCTGTCTGCGAGTATGCACCAGTATGTCTTTCATGTTTTTCTCTCTTTTGTAAGCAAACCTAGGTTGCGGCCAATTGTAGGTGCCTGTATTGACAATGTTACAATTTTTTCTGATCAACTTCTTCACTTGGTTTGATGTGGAACTGTACGTCCACAAGATCTTGACTTTCTGTCTTTTGTTTTTCCTGCAGTAGAATATACCTTTGCTGATTCCTAGCATGTTTGTAGCACTACACAATGTCTGGTAATATGTGTGAACTAACTTTTCTTTTTATTCACAGCTGAGAGCGCATGCAATCTCTCTTGCCAGAATGAATATGACCGGCCGAATAATCAGGTCCAGGGGATAGTGTTCCACCTAATGTGAGGAATATATAAAAACAAGGGGGGATTATCCTTTTTCCCTAAAGTTGGCCCTGATGAGAGCCATTGACCAGGCAAGGGCGCATGTCTGCTGAAACATGTAGACCATTTTTTTTTGTAAATGACATGAAGGACACAATACAGGTCCTATTTTTCCACATCCACCTTTGTTTTTAACCTTACCCTTATCATTGTTTTGAATAAATCTAATTCTATGATAAAGAGGAAATTTTAATTCACTTTTTTACAAAGTAAATCCCAACTATTTCCTCGGGATCAACTCCTGTTTGAGGCCGACAAGAGCCGATGATGATGCTATCTACCATCAGTGGCGTCACTAGGGGGATGCGGGGGGTGTGGACCGCACCGGGTGACACCATCACATGGGGTGACACCTTTCCCAAATGAGACTATTTACTAAATAGTCTCATTTGGGAAAGGTGTCACCCCATGTGATGGTGTCTGGGTGACACCATCACATGGGGTGACACCTTTCCCAAATGGGACTATTTACTAAATAGTCTCATTTGGGAAAGGTGTCACCCCATGTGATGGTGTCATGGGGTAAGTTACCGCACTGGGTGACACCAACCCTAGTGACGCCGCTGTCTACCATGACTACGCCGATGGCCAAAGACATACCAAATGCGGAAAATGCTGTTGAGGGTCCTACATATTTCTTATCAAGATCCCTCGAGGCCTCAGGGCTCCACTCCTTTTTGATTCTTTGTAATGCTATTAGTAAACAAAAAGGGAAGTCAGTTGTCTTTTTCCCCCTCTATGTGTCCAAAGTTGTTACTATAAATGGGGTAACATTAAGGTCTGTTTTTGTGCACACCCTGAATTGATGTATCTAAAGGTACTCTCATGTGATGATGAAGGAAAAGGAGGAACTTTGAAAAAGTAATAGCCTAGGATCACCCAGGAGAGGGGTAAGTGGATGCCGGCATTGATACAAGGTTTCCTGGTTTCACTCGGTTCTCTTTCTCTCTCCCATTTTTGATCAAAGCTTAATGCTTTGCATTTAATTATTTGTTGCGCTAAACCAGCGTACTGTGTTAAGTACATAAGGACTGTGCATGTTTCACAAGGATTGGTAGTGGTGTGGTTTGGAGCTGGTATTGTTTTAGTGCAAAAGCTAAACTGAAAAGCAGAGTACACACCCTTGATCAGTGCATTGAGCCAATTTACTCCACGCAGCTAAATTCTTTATTCATTGCCATCCATTGTTGGAAAAAATTCATCCTCCCACTTCTCACTTATCCAACTATTCATTCATTCATTGAGCCCTGCAGCCATGTCTCCAATCTCCAGCCATTCATTCAATGATTGGGCAAGGTTCTATAATAAACAATATGTTGTAAAACATAGCATTTGCGCAATTTTTGTGAAATCTTTCTTGGTGGGAGAAACCCCACCCCCTAAATCATCTTTGCAGTGGTCAGGTCCTCACTATGTACAGTATGATGGCTGGTCTGACATAATTTAATAGGGCAGCTTTTGGTTCCCTGTCCAGCCCTGAGAGTCAAGGGCAAGTCTATTCTCGCAATTGTCACCTGAAAGGTGCATGGCTGCGTGCTTGTGGAAACTGTGGTTTAAGAATTCACTCAGTGCCTAAAGTTAACCTATACTAGTCTGTTCAAGTCTCTGTCATCATGGTTATAAAAATTGATGTAGCTTTAGATATAAATATATGTTTTTGTAGTACTTCATAACAGAGTGTTGAGAGTAAAATCTTGCCATGCGGCAATTCCATGCTCTCTGGTGGAAGGTTGATTTGACAGTTGGGTGAACTGCAGCCTGCGACGTGTCTCTGGTGGCTCGCTGCATCCTATCTTGACTTCATTCTTCAATCGTGACAGTTTTGTTGTGTTGTATACTGCTGTTTAGTGAAATGACATCTTTGGAGTAAATATGCACTATGTGGCACGTTGTCAAGGCCCAGAGAGATTGCATCACAGCCTTGAATTTATCATGTGCTTACTAGCTGGGTCATTTGATGATTACATTGTTAGTCTTGGTCAGTGTTACACATCCACTCATGCTGGACAATGGTGTTTGATCTGCATAAAGTTTGTTCTTAAGCCTGGTTTCATTATAATCGGTATTATTTTCGTGGGACTTTGAGCTTGGCCAGTCTAAAACCCAGGATTAATCTGTCAAATGCTCAATCCTGTTTCAAAGTGGGCGCCTTTCTTCATTAGTAACACAGGGGGCATTATTTGGTCTTAGCCTGCCAATCATACGTTTTAGGCAGTAGCTGCTGAAGAAGTGGCTGGCAGCACTTAGCAGTGGCCAGTTGAGTAGGCAGCACAGTCTGGTGTTGTCTTTAAGTTCTGCTTAGTTTCTCAGATGTTGTCTGTCCTGTTTCTTTTGTCGAGGATCCCTGAGGGCTTGGGCCTTCAGTTAAAAAAAAAGAGCTGATCAAGTTGGAGGTGTGTATTGTTAGAGGTGGAATTTCTGCTTTGGTCCTCAGATTCTGTTAAGGATAAATCCTAGTCTTCTCAGTCTTGTTTGCAATCTTGGTAAGGGCAGAGCTGCTGTTGGACTCTTTTAGGTGGAGGCGTCGTTTGAGACTCAGTTGTTTGTGAGAGGCATCCTTCTTTGGTCTTCTGAAAATATCAAATGGGTTTTGCCTATTTGTTCTCTCCGCTTAGACTCATTTTGTGTTATTGACCTAGCAACCCATATTTTGGGTCAACTGAGTTTATTCCTTGATGTTTCAGCAAAGGAGGGGTCCCACCTTGGTGCATGTTTCAGATCAACTTTACATTCTTTTGGAACTCTAGGTGATGGGGTCTTTTCTGTACTGCTAGAGAAGATGGCGTTTCATGCTCATTGTTATTCAAGTTTTGTGCATGCTATTTGGTTGGGTTGTGCCAATTCTCCTCCTATTTCAGATGCCACATATTTCTCAAGAGTCAGTTTGGAAGTGTTTGGGTGAAAGCGCAGCAGTTTTTGAAGATCTCAAGTTCCTTCTTTGCTAACTTTCAGCAGAGTTTGGCATGTTAAGGTATAAATCCTACAATTGGCTGGGGCTCAAGTCTTCTTTTTTTCTACTTTTGAAACCAATTCCTTCAAATCCATTTATCTTTTGTATTTCAAATCACCATATTTGGGTTTTCTATGGAGATGTTGGAGATTTAGTTGGGGTACTCTTGGCTTTTCCGTTCCTGTGATCGCTGGTTTCCACATCTTTTACTTGCCACTCTTTTTCTTCCTTCCAGGGCCCCGTCTCTCTTGGCTTTCTAGATCTCTAATACATTTTCTTTGGGGGTGGGGTGGTCTGTATATTTCATTTTTTGAGCTAGACATTTAAGAGGCTTGCCCCTTTTGGAGTAGGAGGATTTGTGGCAGATTCCTATTTTTTCTTTGCCTAGGATTGATTTCTGACTCCTTTGCTGGTTGCACTGAGTTTCTGTTAAGCCTCTGTACTAGATCAGAATCTGTTTTTCTACCAGCTTCAGTTGCATGTATATATTTTCATCAAGGATCAGTACTCTTTCTGGTGTGAGAATGAAGTTCTGGATTTGTTGGTGCCTCCTTTTATTTCTCTGTAAGATGTTGACTTTGAGTAAAGGTCTTTTGTGTTTCTTAATCTTTGAAGTTGTTGTTTGCTCCCAGTAGCACTCATGCATTCCAGAGATTGGGTGGCCTAGGGTGTATGTCTTACTATGTTTCCATCTTAAAGTGTTTCATGGTAGGTTTTCTCCTGATTGCATAGTTTTTGTATTCTAGGAGAAGTATATTTTAAGCCTGATTCACAGAACTAACTTAAGATTAAATCCTGCACTTACTATTTTAGTATTCACAGAAGGCACTTACTTATTTGTACTTACTCATTTTGTATTCACAGAAGGCACTTACTCATTGATGAGTAAGTGCCTTCTGTGAATACCAAAATGAGTAAGTGCCTTCTGTGAATACCAAAATGAGTAAGTGCCTTCTGTGAATACCAAAATGGTAGTAAGTTTAGGATTTTGTCTTAAGTTAGTTCTGTGAATCGGGCCCTTTGTTTTTTCTGCTAGTTGTCATTCCCGACATGGTCTGTTTTACTTTTCTTTTCTTAGGAGATAATTGGTTGTGATATCCTCATCCCTTGTTTTAATCTGTAGGCTGATCAGACAAGCCTATTGCTTTTAACTTGGCCTACAAGCTTGGCTTTTTTACTTTCAGCCATTTCTTACCATTGAGGTTCAAGAATATTTTTTAGGGCATATCAGCTTCTTAGACTGTGTCTCAGGATGCATCTGCTTAGGGGCTAGTGGGTCGGTTACACGAATGTTATTTATATATGGTTAGATCTCCAGTCTCCAATTCTAGGACATGTGATGTTGTGATACTGCACATATGCACATATGTTTCTTTCAGATTATGCATTATTCTGTTGGAGAACCCTGCCATAGGGATGCTGTATCGTATGGGTTTCACTGGCATGATTTTTGTTTGACCGCTGCTTACTTGCTTTAGTAGGGCCTGTGCTTTCTTGGCCAGTCTCAATGGTTGATTTGGTATTCCTCCTAAATGTAATGGTTGTAATAAGGAAGTAGACTAAAAGATAATGTTTAATTTCTCTGGGTCGATTCTTCCTCATTACCGAGCATGAGGTTTCAGCCCCCCTCTAGTAAAGTCTCTGAGTCTGGCCATTCAGGAGCTTGAGGATGAGATAGGATGCCTTCTGGGTAGATGGTCCTTAGGTATGCCTACTAGAAGGTGAAAGCGTACATGATATTGTTGGAATTTTCAGCTGCCTTCAACACAGTGGACCATCCCACCCGCATAAGCACCACTCTGTAATGATATTCACTGGTTCTTGTCCTACCTTTTCAACCAATACCAGTTTGTTCACATAAGCACTAGGGGTGAGCGGAGCATGCAGGCATGTGGCATCCCGCGGAGTTACCAAAAAACTCTGTGGAATTCCGCTGAGTTCCGCATGATGGCAGAATTAATCAACCTTTTGTGTTATGAGCGTGCAGGGCAACTGTGTGACCTGATCTGACCACAGAGAAGATTCTGCTTAGGTAGAGGACCAGACGGTGTGTTTGCAGTGCAGTTTTTTTGTCGGGCCAGTACTTCTTGCAGCCGGCTCGGTGAGGGGCGTGACGCTGGGGCTGCTGTGAGGTAATGCCACCTGTCAGTAAGTACAGCTCAACAAGTGGTGACTAGGACACAGACTGTGCCTCAGGACACTGTATGCGTCTGTACTGTCTCCCTCGGGGGACAGTCTTACTCACCCATCACCCACCTTACCAGGCCAGAAACAGAAAGAGCCTTACCTCACCTCCGCGCACAGATGCCTCCGAGTCCACAGCCAGGAAGCGAGAACTGAACACACAGCCATGGTCCAGCAAAGTGCAGCAGAGCCTTGACACCAGCTGTGGAGGACAAGAGCACCCTCCTGCGGACTCTGTGCTCCTTTTCAGGCTCGATACCCCCACTTGCAAGAGGAGGTTCAGCAAGGACAGCTCTAGTCTGCAGACCTCGCTGAGAGATGGGGGCCTGTCCTCTCCCGCTTCATCTCGTTCAGCGGTGCTTCCCACAGTGGTTTCAAGTTCCCCAGCAATGACCTTTGCAGGCTGCAGTGGTTCGCTGGCTGCTCTGTAGGCGGCGCTTGCTGAAATGGAACTTTGAAGCTTTAAAGTGTACAGCGCCCAAATTGTTTTTTATTATGCTGGCTGCCACTCCTGAGTCTCATTAACTGATGCATCCTGCACCCGGAAACAGAAGTATTAGATTTCTGGGTGTCAGTGGAGGAATAGTGTGGTTTTCCAACTTGTTGTGCCTTGCATATTCTCAAAAATGAGGCATTACCATATCAATTAGGGTTGAGCGCAGCGCACGCACAATTAACCTCGCTCCACCAGTAGCCGGCAGAGCCCTGCCAAACTCTGTGCTCCAAGCGAAGCACGGAGCCCAAAAACATGACACGCTTCACCTGCGGAGCCTGACGCCCACTCTTAATAAACAACTCCAGGTCCCATAAGATCTTATCACCTGTAGAGTCCTCCAGGGTTTCATACTGTCCCATATCAACTTCAACCTCCACATGGAGTCACTTGGTGCTCCAGTCACATACAGCATCAGGATTCACCAGTGATACCATATACATACTTACTTAGTGTGAAGATTGACTCACCGCATAGGTGTAATGACTGTAAAGTGGAAGAATAAAATTACCAGTAAGTTTTTGAAACAATACCACTGCACATTGCATACACATAAGAATAAATCATAAGAATGGAATTTTAACAAAGTTTGGCTGTTCAGAAACACTTAATTCCTTAGGAACAGCTGAAGTATTTCGAACTAGTTAGTCCTGGCTGTTAGACTGTAGGGGAGTGAGATTAAATTACAACAACAAAGTATGCTATTTTAATATTTTAAACAATGTATGTCATCAAATGTAGATAATCACTATTACATATTAACGGTTTGCATGCAATATATGTTTTTCGTATCACATATAATCAGAAACCAAAGATTTTATATTATTTACAGAATACCATTCAATAAAACATCAACACATGAACAACTAGAAAAAAGGCTTACTTAGTAAAATGTTTATAAAAAGAAACCATATTTCAGACACGATGTATGTCATGAGCAGCTCACCCTCCGACTATGTGAGCAAGCTGCAATTTAGAGTTTTCCTTATTTAATGAGAATGTATTGAATACAAAAGAAGCCAAATAAAGGGTTGTTCTGTGTGTGTGCATTAAAGTTAATTTCTAAATTACATGTGGACTCAGGGCATCTTCTTTAAAGCATCTAATTATTTTAATGTAATAATTACAATAAAATGTAATGTTTGCTTGCAATCCGCTAGACAGGTTTTGCTGGTGTGCTGCTATTAAACCGCCATTAATAATTTTTGCTTGTGAATGTTTTAATCTGCCTAGCTTTCCTGTTTGACCAAATAGGACATTGAAGGAAATAAGTTATTGTATTCAGACCTAAGGTAAGCTGGATTCAGTGAATAATTGCTTTTGGGCTTTCTATATAAATCATATATATGCTGTCAACCAATCCCAAATAACAATATTTTCGTTATATATTAAGGGGCAGACTTACATTGAAAGTGACTCAGTGCATTCCGCAAGCCATTTGGCTGCACCGCACTGAGTCACTTTCAAAGCACAGGGATGCGACATATTTACAACAATATGTCGCATCTCTGTGCTTCCCCCTGCGCTGACGCACAAACTGCAGCCATGCGCCAGCGCAGGCACCATTGCACCATGCCTGCATCGTGGGGAGATTGTTTTTGTGCAGCAAGGGACTCCTTCCTGCACAAAAACAATTACTACAGGCATTTTCCTCTTTCAATGCGTGCTGCAGAATGCAGCACGCATTGAAAGAGGAAAAAACGAGGAGAAATGAAAACATTTCTCCTCGTTGCGCCTCCCTACGCCTCCCCTGGGGAGGAGTAGGATTCACACGCATTTCCAGATTTACGATTCCTCGTAAATCTGGAAATGTGTATCGTTCCATGGGTGCTGCGTGGGAACACCCACAGCAACACCCATGGAACGCCCCTTTTACGCAAAGTGCTGCGTAGTAAAGGCCATATTTACAAGGACAGGAAAAGCCACGCAGGCTGGCTTTTCCTGTCCTTGTAAATATGGAGCAGTAAGATACGCCACCAGTACGTCACAAAAAGTGACGTACTGGTGGCGCAGGGGGCTTGTAAATCTGCCCCTAAAAATGTAGGGTTAGTTCTAGGGTAAGACAATACTAAGCAGTAATCTACGTTCACGACAGCTGGTGGGCACCAGCCCATATAAGCAGAAAATGGTGCCCCATTCCTCAGGGGAGGGAAGGTGGACTAGCAGCTCCTATTTAACAGTGGTTGTTATTCCCTCAATGACCCCATTAATGAGCAAGGTAACATTGAATGGCTCATTGAAGTAGTGTGGGGTTCTGTAATGCACTATAGTATTACTTGCTGAGAAGTTTGGTTGTTATGGCAGTGGTTACAGAAGAAATATAGAATCACATACAGTACAGGATGATCAAAGTGGTGTCCTGGCCTTAGTCTGAAGTCTCTTTTTGATGGTTAAGGCCGAAAAGATCTTTGAAGGAGAACTGACCAGTAGAAACTGGTTGACTGGAATCTAGGATCTGAATGGAAAAGTGAAGGGCGGGGGAGTGGGGAAAGGAAGTTATAGAGAGTTGCACAACCATTGAGAAGGGTTCAATTAGCCTCTAAAGACTAATTGGCTTGACGTAGGTGTCTGATCCGGTGGACTCATACAGATGAGAGAATATGGGTAAATAAGGAGAAAGAACATGTCTTTCGAAGGCAGAAGTTGGCAACTTGCAATGGCTGGTTGGTCTTAGGTGTCTTACTGGATGGAGAGGGGAGAGATGAGAGAGGGGGATCAGGAGGTGCAGAGCTTGAGAAGAGGAAGGGAGAACTTTGAAGCTAATATCTGGCTTTAAGCATCTGGTGGGTGATAGGAAATCATTATTCAGGGAAAGCTTACTAGCACCACCTGGCCCCTTGGATAGACAAAGAAAGAAATGGGAGTTTCCATTGTTTGTCTGTCTTTTAACCTCTGTAGGAGCCACTGATGAATGTTATAGCAAACAATGGTTTGAAGTTGATTATTGAGTATACCAAAAAATATGCACCAATGGGTGCTTTTACTTATTAATTGATAGGAAACTGTTGAATCATCTTTTTTTCATGCAAGACGAATTTGGGAATCGCGCATCGCAGACCTTGAAACCAGTTCTACAACCTAATGAAAAAAAGCATGCCGTACATTGCTGGCCGCTAAGATCTATTCAATGCAGGGCTAAGTGTATACATGGAAAGAGCACCCTAGAATTTGACAATAAAACTGAAACAATTGCTCAACAACAAGTTGAAATGTACTATTTTGAGAGTCACACTGATTCACCTGAAAACAAGATATTTTGCATCAGGCATTAGATTATTCCACTTCTTGAATTATCTGAGTAAAATCAAGGGATTAATATTAGAATTCTTTAAATTCCTCCGTTTGTGATTGATTTCTGCATATTGAAGTTCTAAAAGCTCCTTCCATAACCATACAGAAAATTCAATATAATGAAAAGCCTTGTGTAGTGTGAATCCTTGACCACCGGGCCAAGGCCAGCACTCTCCCTAGCAGCTCCGCCTGATTGCCGACCGCGCTAGCATCTGAGTCCTTCACCTGTGCAGGGTTCGAGCCAGCAGCCCGTCCCTGCACCCCAGGTTCGCTTTAGGCACTTTCCGGTATATTCCTCAGTGTTCCGCTTGCTCACTGTTATTCTCGCCTATTTTACATTGCTGGCTGCTTTAGTGTGGTTTTCCCCTCGCTGTACTGTCCATAGTTGTTGTTTTGCTTTTCCCCTCTGTTCCCGCCGCTGCTGCCGCTGCGGCCCCGCCCCCCAACTCAGCTGCACCCGCCTCCCTGCCTCTGATCCCGCCCCCTCCCCTACATATGGCGACCGCTGCGCGGTCGCGCCGCTGGTGCGCCAAAGGCGCGCCTAAGGCAAGCCCGTCTGCGCCCGTCCGCGACCCGACCGCGACCAGCACCAGAAACCCTGGTTCACCTGGACCCCACCGCTACGACTCAGTCACCCTACACGCTCTCAATCCCGGAAGACACGCCGACTGCGTAAGATCCTCGCTGACCACGACACATGGGCAGTTCTCGTGCAGACACTGCCTCAGATCCTTCACCATTGACAAGGCTCCCGCAGCTGGAGAAGGGCCGCCTAATGCTCACCCTGCTGAATCCCTAACATGCATCCTTCTCAACGTGCGCTCCCTGCACCGCCACGCCATCGAAATCTGGGACCTGATCGACACCCTTTCGCCCGATGTCGCCTTCTTCACAGAAACCTGGACCAACGCCACCTCCGGCCCCGACATCGCCACTGCCATCCCGGATGGCTACAAGATCCAGAGAAAGGACCGCCCGCACCGCCCAGGAGGTGGACTCGCCATCGCACACAAGAACCCCCTCCGACTCTCCACATCCAGCACGAATGACCCCCACTCCAACACAGAACACCTCCACTTCCAGATCCAGACCAGCCCCAGGACCACGCTACGCGGCACCCTCATCTACAGACCGCCAGGACCTCGCACCCAGCCCGCAACCACCATCGCCGAGCTCGCCGCACTCCACGCCATCACCTCCACGGACTACATTCTACTCGGGGACCTGAACTTTCACCTCGACAACAGCAACGACCACGACTCCACCACTCTCCTCGCCAACCTAGGACTGTAACAGCTCGTCAACACGCCCACTCACAGAGCGGGCCACACCCTCGACCCCATCTTCGCGGGAGGATCAAACATCCTTTTCAGCCACACCACCCAGCCCGCCTGGACGGACCACCACTGCATTCATTTCACCTTCAACTCCTCCGCCGCACCCATGCCCGCCCCGCGCCCACCACGACGGAACTGGAGCAAGGTCACAGAGGAACACCTCAACTCCACCCTCCTCCAAGACCCCCCCTGCACCACGACTGCCACCAACGCCGCAGCCAGGGAATTTCATCGCTGGGTCTCCTGCTGCGCTGACAAACTGGCACCCCTCCGCTACCCCGCCAAACAACGCCCCCTGAAGGCCACCTGGTTCACTACAGAACTACAAGAAGCGAGACGCTCCTGCAGACGCCTAGAGAACACCTGGCAAAACCAGAAAACCACGGAAGCACGGAACAACCACAAGAGCCACAAGAGTCCAGACCAATGCGACCAACGCCAAGGAACTGTTCAACGTCATTCAACAGTTCGCAAAACCCACCTGCGAGGCCACCGACATCAAACCCTCCCAGGAACTCTGCGACAAGCTCAACTCCTACTTCCATCTGAAGATCAAGGCCCTCTATGACGACTTCAGCAAACAAGCACCGGACAACACCCCCCTACCTACCGCCGCCGATAAGCCAACCATCACTTCCTGGAACCCCGCTACCGTCAAACACATCACCACGACCATGAAGGAAACTCACTCAGGAGCCCCTACGGACCCCTGCCCACCCTATATCTTCCACAGGGCCGCCGCTGCCATCGCACCCGAACTAGGACGGATGATCAACACCTCCCTCAGATCCGGCACCTGCCCTGACGACTGGAAACGGGTGGAGGTGAAACCCCTCCTCAAGAAACCTACAGCAGACCCTACGGACCTGAAAAACTACCAACCCATCTCTCTCCTCCCCTTCGCAGCCAAAGTCACTGAGAGACTTGTGAACGCCCAGCTGACCGCCTTCATCGAAGAGAACTCCCTCCTAGACACCTCCCAGTCGGGTTTCCGGAGCAACCACAGCACCGAGACCGCCCTGCTCGCCACCACGGACGACATCCGCATGCTACTAGACCAGGGACACACTGCGGCCCTCATCCTTCTAGACCTCTCCGCAGCCTTCGACACAGTCTCACATCGCAACTCGCAGCCAGACTCCATGACGCAGGGATACAAGGAGCCGCCCTTGACTGGATCCAATCCTTCCTCTCCGGTAGAACCCAGAGAATCAGACTCCCTCCCTTCCTCTCCGAACCCACTGACATCAACTGCGGAGTACCCCAAGGATCATCGCTCAGCCCGACGCTCTTCAACATCTACATGGCCCCCATCGCCGCCATTGTCAGACAGCATGGGTTCAGCATCGTATCCTACACCGACGACACCCAGCTCATCCTCTCACTCACGAAGAATCCCAAAGACACCAGACTCTGCTTCCAGGAAGGAATGAAGAACGTGGCAGCCTGGATGAAGGACAGCTGCCTGAAGCTCAACTCAGAGAACACCGAAGTCCTCATCTTCGGACCCTGCACCTCCGCCTGGGACAACACCTGGTGGCCCTCCGCCCTCGGGAACCCACCAACCCCGACAGATCACGCTCGGAACCTCGGAATCATCCTTGACTCCTCCCTCTCCATGACCTGCCAGATCAACGCCGTCGCGGCCACCAGCTTCAACTGCCTTCGCATCCTCCGTAAGACCTTCAAATGGATCCCCCCCGAATGCAGAAAGACTGTCACCCACGCACTCATAACCAGCAGACTGGACTACGGCAACACCCTCTACGCCGGAGTCAACAGAACTCTTCTACACAAACTCCAAACCATCCAGAACGCCGCAGCCAGACTCGTCCTTGGGACACCGCATCACGAGCACATGACCCAACACCTACGAGGCCTCCACTGGCTACCCGTCGAAAAGAGAATCACCTTCAAACTCCTCACCCACGCCTACAAATCCCTCAACAACATCGGACCCAAATACCTCAACGACAGAGTATCATTCCACGTACCAAAGAGGAACCTCCGCTCCGCTGACCTCGCCCTGGCAGAGGTCCCCCGCATCCCCAGACACAGAACCGGCAGGAGAGCCTTCTCCTACGTCACAGCCAAGACCCGGAACGAGCTCCCTGTGAACATCAGATGCTCCCCGACCCTAAACACGTTTAGGAAGGACCTCAAGACCTGGCTCTTCGACTGATCCGGAGCCGCCCCCCACCCCCCCAGCACCTTGAGAACCTCACGGGTGAGTAGCGCGATCTACAAACCCCTGATTGATTGATTGATTGATTGATTGATAACCTGTCCATGTCCCTACAAAAATATATCTCATCTGTCTCTTAGGGGAAAGCAGAATTTGTAGCCCATATCGATTTAAATTAGGAGATTCATGACCTGAAAGCAATTCGCTGAAGTGATAGGAAGCACTCTTTCTGCATATAATGTTGAAAGCATTCACAGACTTCAGCCACTGGGACCCCTTCAAAGTCTAGAGTGCAGAATGCCCCTGCAGCACAGCCAATGTCTCTGGAGCCATACCCCTGGCTAGCACTGGAGTGAGGCAATGACCTGTTCACAGAGGGGCACTGCCCGTAATGGAAGTGCTTCGTGGGTCAGTGCTAAGAGTGGTTTTTAGAGGGTTCCGGCATTCTCTGTTCTCTCTCCCAAAATCTAGCTGTTTACCACCTTCGATTTAGCTCCCTACTGGAATATTCTATGTGAACTAGGATTTCCCACTTTACATTGCACATTCTTTAAATTTTCGTCAGAGCAACGAGCATAAAAGAAGACCCCCACAAGCTTCCGTTCCCCAGGACCTTTAAAAGCAGGTATTCTCTTCATCCTTTGAGCATTTCTATATAATGTTTTTTTGAAGTACTAAACACTGAGGGACTTATTTACAAGCCTGTTGCGCCGCTGGTGCATCACTTTTTTGACGCACCAGCGGTGCACTGGGCTTGCCCATATTTACAAGGCCAAGTAAAGTCACCCTGCGTGACTTCTCATGGCCTTGTAAACATGGGTCCCTTTCATGCATTACGCTGTGGGTGTTACTGTGGGTGTTCCCATGTAACATCCATGGAACTTGACGCATTCCCAGATTTACAACATTTTGTAAACCTGGGAATGCATCAGAATCCTACGTCTCCCCAGTGGAGGCGTAGGAATGGCGAGACAAGGAGAAATACTTTCATTTCTCCTCAAGTGTTTCCTCCTTCTATATTCTGCAGCATGCATAGAAGGAGGAAAATGCCATTAATGATTGTTTTTGTGCAGGAAGGTGTCCCTTCCTGCACAAAAACCATCATCCCCACAGCGCAGGCACGATTGCAAAATGACGTTAGGGTGCCTTGGCTGACGCATGCCAGCTAATTGTACATCAGTGCAGGGGAAAGCACAGGAATGCGTTGTATTGTTGTTAATACGACGCATCCATGTGCTTTGAAAATGACGTAGCACGGCGCAGCTAAATGGCTTGCGGCGCTGCGCTGTGACATTTTCTTGTAGATGAGACCCTGAGCATTGAATCCGATGTAGCTTTGAGTGCAATTAACATTGGTACCAACAGCTATCCTGATGGATAGAAACCTTTCACTCGATTTCAGTGTTGTGGTGTGGGCGACCTGCAGTAATTCTGGATTACTCTAAATGCATGCATATGTTATACATATGAGGTACCTGGGCTACAATCAGATAGCAATTCTTTAGAGTGGTTTCAAAGTTTACTACTGCCACATTCACACATGCTTCACTGCATTCTGGAACTTTGAACTGTGCCTCTTTTTGGAAAAAGGTGGCAAGTATCACACAGCAATTGAGGCAGACAAATCCCTGCTTAGAAGGCCTGCCACTTTACTCAGAGACGTTTTGCTCATTAGCATACACGGAAGTTTTCGATATCCTATTCTCTTCTGGGGCCTCCGGCGTCCCCCTTGATCCTAGCACGGCTCATTTAATTAAAGCGTGTCACCTGCCAAGGTGAAATCGCTAGCTTTAGATTTTTTAACAGTTACTTTGACGCCAGAGCACTTCCACTATAATCGGAGACAGAGACTTAGCGCCACGCAGGTTTGTCAGATCATACCATCCTTCTGCTTACTTTATAACTACATTTTCTTGGAAATATCCTGCAAAGGCGGTGATGGCTCACTTTTTTTTTGTAACTTTATTTTTAGTTTTATATAGTACCGTACATACAAAGCAAGTCTATAATTACATGGTACATAAGCTATGAATGTACATGGCTCACTTTAAAGATAGGTGGAATAGAATAACTTCATGGCTTAGCCCAAGCAGGACTTTTCTGCGCCAAAGCACACAATTGGTTGTGCTGCCTGCTGTGGATGATGTAAGGCATGAAGTTAAAGGCCCTGATGTGGGGGCTTTAATTATTCTTCATCTTTCAGCAGCTTTCAACACCATCTACCACCAACATTTTATTCAAAAGTTTATCACGTTGGTTGTCGAGGGTTCTGGATTGTCTGCACTTCCTGACCCCACTTACATCTTCTTCCTGTGAGCGTCAATTGGTTTAGAACGGAAACACATAGGGGTCAAGCCCAGAGCTGAAATTGTAAAAAAATCGGAACCCAGAGTTTTTCTCTGCAGCCAATTGCTGGTGCTATCGAAGGCCGGGGTTTCTAATACCAAGGCCAACTAGTTTTGGTTCCATATCATGCCTTTTTCATCCACTGATCTACACTCCCTGCCCTTTATTGCAATCTTGTAGATTCTTTTTCACCCCTGCTTCCTCCCTGTTTCACTTTTTCAGTCTTTCTCTTTGTCTTTCTTTCCCCCTTTTCTGCCTTTCTCTTTCTTGTTCTGGGTCAACGCCAGATGATAAATAATAAGTCCTGGTCCCCAAAACTGAGTGCCCAGTGGGTCCCATCTGCAACCACCAGCTCAAATTAAGCAATGGAGGACACGTCTTTCTCCTCTGCCTCTGAATCTTTAGAAGCATCTTCTGGCAAGCCTTCTGTATGCAGATGAAATACAACTCATATGTAGACTGACTAAACAGAATACTTCTTTCCAATATGAAAATGTTTCCACCCTTCTGGCAACCTGCTTGGCGGCAGTACAATGGGTTATGCCAGCAAACGTCTTAAAGCTGTATCCTGCCAAAAGAGATGTCTTCTTGTTGGACATCTACCCAGGACCTCTGTAAACTGGCTCTCCAGCGTGGGCACCCAATGCCATCTTAATCAGCCTAGAACCTGTGTCTTCATCTATATGATACATTGACACAACTGGCCTCAGTTCCCAGGTTTCTGCTTTTACAACCTAAATGTACTTAATGGTATTCCTCTCCTTATTGCCCGCTCAGTACTCAATCCTCTTGGTTACTGCTATAGTTCACTCGTGCAAAACCTATAGGTGTAGTGTGTACTTGGGAGCAGCTGGGAATATTCTGGAATACTTCCAATTAACCAAAAATGCTGCTTCACTATTCATTTTAGGACAACGAAAATGAGATCACATCCCTCTGTTCTCTGTGTCAGTTTCACTGGTTGCCAATGCGCAAGAGAAGTTTGTTGAAATCGTCTTCCATTTTCCCTAAAGTGAACTACATCTTATCCCCTGCTTTCCTTTCTTCCAAATTTAAATAGTACATTCCTAGTCATTCACTGAGTTCAAATAGCCTCTCTTTTTTAGATATCCCTGAAAATTGCAACGTGTGTTAAGTGTACAAATAATTCTCAGTCATGGCAGCCAGGTAAAGAATTGTCTACCTCTGCAGTGACATGTCCAATCTTCTCTTACCATCTTTACCAAATAATTAAAGGCATGGCTTACACAAGATAGCTAGCCTCGATTTTCACAGTCAGCAGATGACTCGTTAGATGCTATAAATCCATGAAACGTAAGTTGTTTGACCTCAATAATCTTCTATGAGATAACATCACATACTGCACCTATGCCATGATTCACCATATAGTTTGCCTCTAAACCAGATTGTTAATGTTATAAATACATGCTACATGATACTGTTTTAATCCATTAATTTATTTAAACCTAGGAGAGTATTAAAAAAGTATCAAAAGCAATAGAGGAAGGGGGCATGGCTTGGTGCCCGGGAAAGATGGCGGCGCCCCAGTGGGACTTCTCGGGGTGGCGCGGACGGAGCATGGCAGACTGCCGTTTTGACGGGACAGGTGAGACGTCCTGAATAGCGGATGCTCTCCTGAATCTGGAGATGTCTTTTGCGGCTGTTTTCTTGACCTCCGGAATCAATTTTAATTAAGCATAGTTCCGGCCTCAGTGCGATGCCGAATGCGGCCACCATTTTGTTTATCAGGAAGCTTCCCGGAGATGCTAATTCCTCACAACACTCGGCTTTTCGCGCTTCTAATTATTTTGTTTTAGAGCGCTTTTCAGCATTTTTGCATCTTTAAGAAGGGTCTTGATCAAACTCACCTGAGATGAGTTAAAGTTTTCTCCTCAAGATAACCCTTTTCTTTTAAATGCTGCAATTAACAGCTGCCATTTTGTGACAGACTTACCATTGGCTCATTTGTCCATATCCGTTACTATTTTCTTATAGTCAAAACCTTTCACTATCACATCACATCACTTTTGTATGCTGGAACAGAGAGGAATGCTTGAATTCCTTATTACATAGCAGTTTTTCAGCTTTTGTGTGGTTTTCCTTCATGTCAGCAATACTGTGTAAATTGGAGCATCATTCCTTCCTCCCCCATTAACCTGTATGGGAAGATTGAAAAAGCAGGGCCCGCCTGCCTTTCGCTCCACACAGTCCAGCGTCAAAAACTCCAAGATTTTTACAGAGTTTTCCAAAATGGAGGACTCCCGACTATCTTTGTCTAAGGGACTTACACCTTCTAATCCTATTCCCTTAGCAGCGGGGAAAGGCACTATAAAACATTTGAAAAAAGATCCTCCTTCTCCGCCAAAGCCTTCTTCTCCTGTCTCCCTGGACTTGCTGCTGGAGGAAACTCGTGCTCTTAGACCTTTTATGGAGGAAACAAACACCAAGCTGCAGTTCCTCACAGATAATTGGTCCCAGATGAATGAAGGGCTCACGACGGTAGAGTAAAACGTATCGTCGCTTGGATTTACTGACGCTAAAGTTACTGTACTTCAGACACAGGTATCCTCACTCCAACGACAGGTCGAAGACCTTGAAAATCGAAATAGAAGAAACAACCTGCGCATATATGGTCTGCCAGAAGGAACAGAAAGCTCAGACCCTATCCTTTTCTTCAAGAAGTTTCTTCCTAAGATACTACATTTACCAGAGGATACTGTGCTTAATATTCAACATGCTCACAGATTAGGTCATCAAATGACTGGTGTATCAAATTCATGAAGACCGAGAGGAGTCATTTTGTATTTCCTAGAATACACAGATTTGATGAAGGTCCTCTCGGCTGTCAAGTCAATCCAACGTATTATATGGTCTGGCTCAACCTTATTCTTTTCACAGGATTATGCCAAAGCTACAGCAAACAGACACAGGGAGTTCCTCAGCATGAGACCTGATCTGCACTCTTTAGGGGTACATTATGGACTTTTTCATCCATGTCTCTTTAAGGTCACATACAAGAACAAAACTACAAACTACAAAGACCCAGCAAAATTACAGATCTTCATCAACTCCTGTAAAATGGAAACTATGGATTTCTCTGGAGCTTCAACATCCTCAACTTCCTGATGTCAATGAACTTTTAAGATAGTTTACTTATTTCTCTTTGTTAATTGTTGTAACTCTATTTTGCGTTTGATTAGTTAATGTTACTGTTATGACGTATTTCAACATGTTGTTTTTGTTTTGCTGTTTATGTCTAACAATTTTCTCTTAATTTCCATCTTCACAGGTTTATTGATACCTATATCTCCGTTGCTGTTTCGTTACATCTGGTGCGGTCTTTCTTCGCCCTCCGTTCCGTTGAGTTTGGGCGTGCCATCTATTCCTTGTGGTTTCATCCCCCCTCACCTTTGTCTGTTTGGTATTTCTAGGTATGTTTTATCTCTTATCTCTGCATTTTTCTTTCTTTTGTCTCTTTTTCCCTCTTTCTCTTACCTCTACCTTCTTCCTTTCTTATTCCTTTGCGATTTATTTCTCTTTCATTTATTTCATCTTTCATATTCGCTTTTATATCTTTATTTCTCTCTTTTATTTTTTTGGGATTGTCCGATTAATTCTGCACATTATTGCATTGTTTCAGGGTATGTTTTTTGTTGTTTAAAGGTCTATCTTGATTGGTGTTTTTTATTTACTTCTGTACTCGTTTCATGTCTTTGAAATTTGTTTCTTGGAACGTCAGAGGTTTGAACTCTCCTATTAAAAGGCAAAGGGTTCTATCTCACTTGGCTAAGTTGGAAGCTGACATTGCTTGTATACATGAGTCTCATTTAACAGCAGAGGAATCTTTAAAAGTAAAGAAAGGATGGGTGGGGGAGGGTTTTTTTTCACCAGGAGATGGTAAATGTGTGGGGTTTTAACTCTTTGTCGTAAATCGCTGTCTGTTAAATTACTATCCCAATGCTCTGATAAAGATGAGAGATGGTTATTCACTAAATTGTTGATTGGGAATGCTCCGGTTTCTTTACTTAATATATATGCTCCCACTAATGGGGATTCCTCTTTTTGGACATCTTTGGCTTACAAATTGTATTGACGATAACTTTATCCCTGCAGGCGATTGCATGGACCCCTTTTAGACCGTAACTCAATGGTCTCTTTTATCCCTCATAAGGCTCATAAACTTTTTACCCAAACTATCAAACAGTACAAACTTATTGATGCTTGGAGACTATGCAATCCCACTACAAGAGAATACACTTACTATTCTCCAACCCATCATACTCAATCCCGATTAGATTACTTTTTTATATCTCACAATATTTCCCAATCATTAATAGCTGCGGATATTGGCTCTATTCTAATATCTGATCATGCTCCTACCACCATCCAACTTGATATTTTACAAAAACCTAACACCCCTAGAAGATGGTGTGTTAATAATGCTCTCCTCTTAGACCCAGCATTTACCTCCTCTTTTATCTCCTTTTCCAGTGAATATTTTTTGTTCAATCAATCTGATAGCTTACCCTTTTCTGTTATATGGGATGCTTTTAAAGCGGCAGCTAGAGACTTTATTATTGGTTATGTCTCAAAAAAACGCAAAATTTCCAAAACCATCTCATCCAAGATAAAGAGACTGGAGCATTCTTACTACTCTTCAAAATCAAGGATTGGTTATCTGAACTTATAAATGCCAAGTTTCAATTTAATAAGGAATCGACAGATAATGCCTCAACATATTTATTAAAGTCAGGTGCAAAATTTTACGGTGGCCAAAATAAAGCGGAGAAAATATTAGCTAATTACCTGAAAGTTAAACATAATAAACTCAATATAGAATCTATTATGGACGAACAACACACATTGAAATTTAAAGACACTGAAATTCTGAATGAATTCCTCCACTTCTATAAGACACTCTATACAGCAGAAACTCCCCCTTCAGAACATCATATCTCTCAGTTTCTCTCTGGTATCCAGCATCCCTCTGATGTTGGACCAGATCTTATTTTCTTAGAATCCGACATGTCACAAAAGGAACTCCTTACTGCCTTACAGACACTCAAAAAAGACAAAGCTCCAGGATTAGACGGTTTCACTGTTGAGTTTTTTTTAACATTTTGCACAATTGCTACTCCCCAAATGATATAATCTCTTGGATTTCTTTCTACATTCAGGCCGTTCCTCGGGCTCCTTATCAGACGCTCTAATTTGCCTCATTCCTAAGGATGGTAAAGATTTAAGATACTGCAAAAATTACCGGCCTATTTCATTGGTTAACATTGATTACAAAACTTTTTCAAAGGCTTTGGCCATACGTTTAGAATCCTATCCACCCAAATTATTAGGGAAGGAACAATCTGGATTTGTTAAAAACCGTCTCATCACAGATAATACCCGTTTATTTTTTGACATTATGTCCAAGTCATCCCACTTATCCCAATCCCTGGCAGCAGTGGCCTTAGATGCAGAAAAGGGGTTCGATAGAGTGGAGTGGCCTTACCTTTTTCACACACTTAAGTGGTTTGGTTTTGGTCCTAAAATTATATCTTTAATATCAATTCTCTACTCTAACCCACGAGCGGCAGTGTGTGCGAATGGTAACACTTCTTCATTTTTTGATTTCGGCAGAGGTGTTCGTCAGGGTTTTCCTTTATCCCCGTTTCTCTTTAATTTAGCCCTAGAACCTTTTTTGTCCAAAATCCATCAGAATCATGAAATACATGGATTCGATTTCCAAAACACCCACATCAAACTGGCAGCATATGCTGACGATATATTACTTTTTATTTCACAACCTCAATCCTCTATTCCCACTTTCCTACAAGAAGTTGAGCCTTTTGCCTCTGTTTCCGGACATAAATTGAATAAAGATAAATGTGAAATATTACCTTTAACAAAATACACTTTTAAGGATGATTTTAGTGCCTCAAACTTCACATGGAGTCCACACCATATCAAATACCTAGGTTTACACTTCCCTCCTTTCATTCCGGATACAATCTCCCGTTGTATGGATAACTGTATACAAAGAATCTCCACATTGACTGCCAAATGGCATCCCTTATACTTATCCTGGTGGGGTCGTTTAGATACCCTAAAAATGATGCTGACCCCCATAATACTTTACACAATTTCTAACATTCCAGTATCCATCTCTTCAAAATTTTTAAAGAAAATTAATTCTGTGTTATCCTCTTTTTTATGAAATAACAGGAAATCACGCATGTCATTATCAAAATTGATACGCCCTAAATCGGAAGGGGGTGTTAATTTCCCGGACTTTCCTACATACCATAAGTCTTTTTTACTTCGTCAATCCTCGAGATGGTTCGCTGAGTCTTTAATGGACTGTCCTTTATGGGTTGAACTGGAACGTTATTTTCTTTCCCCTTTTTCATTTCAAGAATATATATCTTTTACCCGCAAGCCACAATCTTTATCTACCCCAATACTCAAACACACATGTAAAATTCTGGAATCCAGTTTGTCATCACTTCCTACAGATTTTGACTCTTTTTCTAGATCTACAATATGGCATAATAAGTTGGTACTGATACGTGGTAAACCTGTGGATTGGAAAGCTTGGCAAAAAAGGGTTTAATTTGGATACATCACCTGTATGCACATGATGAGATCATGTCCTTTACACAAGTTAGCAGACTTTTTAACTTACCCACATCCTTTCAATCCAAGTATAACCTCTTGAAACAAGCTATTCTATCTGGTTGTATCCAGTTTACATCCCCTACTGTTCCCAACTCCACTCCTGCTGTTAATAATTTACACACTCTTCTTTGCACTAACCGCAAAGCTTCTACTATTTATAATTATTTACGCACCTCATGCACTATAAGAGAAAAGACAAAGGTAGAACTTTCCTGGGAACAGGATTTAAAGGTATGCTGGTCAACGATCCTATGGAACAAGATATGGACTAAAATTAGGAAATTTTCCAGGGCAGCAAACACCACACAAACGCTTTTCTTTATATACAATAGACTTTTGTTATGCCCAGTTACTTTAAACAAAAGACACACTGATCTCCCAGCCACTTGTTGGACATGTTCCTCCCCGCATGCAGATTTATATCATCTACTTTTTACCTGTCTGATTGTTCATAACTTTTGGAAGATTGTCTGGTCTCAAATTAATTTCATCTTTGAGACCAGAAACCCTTTCTCTATTTTTCATGTGTTTTTGGGAAGTTTATCCCCTGTCTGGACCAATTGTACTTATAACACAAAGATTATAGACCTGTTGATAGCAGTTGCTTTTCAACAAATAACCAAAAACTGGAAAGATTACACCAAACTATCTTATCAAGCATGGTGGTATGCTGTTTGCCATAATCATAGATTAGACACAACTTTCGTAAATCCTATCCATTTGGCTACAAAACGCTTGGATTTATGGTTGCCTATCACTCTGTTTATTGATGCTAGTGCTAAACGCTCCTTTTCCGTAACCCCTATT
This sequence comes from Calotriton arnoldi, assembly GCA_963921515.1. Lineage (NCBI taxonomy): Eukaryota > Metazoa > Chordata > Amphibia > Caudata > Salamandridae > Calotriton > Calotriton arnoldi. The sequence goes on along the minus strand of CAWUFW010003873.1, from coordinate 1,303,466 downwards.
CCACAAGAAGTTTCTCAACCTCCATGACTTTCCTCATGTTGATACAATATTAATATGATCATTTTAAACCTTTTACTGTATTCTCTGTATAAAATTTAATTTTCCTTTGTTTACACCAATCCAATTTGCATATCCTTTTCATTCTCCCCTTTAAACTATACTAATCTGACTTTTATACCCAATTACTCTGTTCCTAAATTTTATTTGGTTTCATATGACTACTTATTGCTTTATTGTATTATGTATCGATACTTTACTTTCCCTTAATAAACTTACTTTTGAACTTAAAAAAGCAATAGAGGAACATAAAGTATGAATAAAAGTAAGAATACAAGTAAGAAATTAACTAACTAAGTGGTCTTCAGAAGTGATCTTTAAATATTAACAGTGTAGATACCAAATGTATTCATCAGTGAGCACATTTGACAACACAAACAAGTGAACACTACCATAATAGAATGAAACAGTATTAAACATGCTAACAATTAGTTACAGCACATGGATTTAAATGTACACAGCATTACTTCACATTTAGGTTTAAGGGTATCCCTACCTTGCCCTCCTATGTCCTTTTCAAAAATCTTTTCAGGACATGGGAACCAATTCCCTGAGCCCTGTAATAGCACCCACACCCTTTCTTCTCATGTTGTAGCCAGCCAGCCAGAGCACTCACTCTTTAGAAGCCCCCTCAGCCAATCAGAAAGCTTAAATCTTTTAAATTCAGCCCAACGGTCCATATATAATGTTAATTTCTCAAAAACTACTCAACAGTGTTACACCGCCGAATCAAAACAAGGCAAAAAAAACAATGAAATGCAGAATGGAGCAGCCAGGGCCAAGTGCAGCACACATCAACAACCCCTTCAAGCCACCCAACATCCAGGATGACCAGGATGAGAGCCTGGTTGCCTCGCAGGACCTGCGTCTGGAGCCTGGATGCCTCACTGGACCTGCGTCTGGAGCCTGGATGCCTCGCTGGACCTGCGTCTGGAGCCTGGATGCCTCGCTGGACCTGCATCTGGAGCCTGGATGCCTCGCTGGACCTGCGTCTGGAGCCTGGATGTCTCGCTGGACCTGCGTCTGGAGCCTGGATGCCTCACTGGACCTGCGTCTGGAGCCGGGATTCCTCGCTGGACCTGCATCTGGAGCCTGGATGCCTCACTGGACCTGCGTCTGGAGCCTGGATGACTCGCTGGACCTGCTTCTGGAGCCTGGATGCCTCGCTGGACCTGCGTCTGGAGCCTGGATGCCTCGCTGGACCTGAGTCTGGAGCCTGGATGCCTCGCTGGACCTGCGTCTGGAGCCTGGATGCCTTGCTGGACCTGAGTCTGGAGCCTGGATGCCTCACTGGACCTGCGTCTGGAGCCTGGATGCTGCGCTGGACCTGAGTCTGGAGCCTGGATGCCTCGCTGGACCTGCGTCTGGAGCCTGAATGCCTCGCTGGACCTGCATCTGGAGCCTGGATGCCTCACTGGACCTGCGTCTGGAGCCTGGATGCCTTGCTGGACCTGCGTCTGGAGCCTGGATGCCTTGCTGGACCTGCGCCTGGAGCCTGGATGCCTCCCTGGACCTGAGTCTGGAGCCTGGATGCCTCACTGGACCTGCGTCTGGAGCCTGGATGCCTCACTGGACCTGCGTCTGGAGCCTGGAGTGGGATGCGGAGGAGCTGTGGAGGCGATGAGCCGTGGCGGTAGACATTGAGGCGCGGCGATCGCCCGTACCTGGTGGTGAAGTCTGGCAGGTCGCATGGAGACACGTTGCTGACCTGTGTGGGAAGACCGCCTTGAGCCCCTTGGACCTGTGAATGGTAGAGGCGCTCCTGCGCACCAACGTAGGGAGGTCTGCATTGCATACTACGATCCACCACTACACCGGGGTGCATGGAGGGGATTACCAACGGTGGGCAGTGCCTCTCTGCATCACAGGCCGGATGATGTTGCGCTGGCCAGACGCTGTGGAGGGTGAGGCCCCTGAGCTGCGCTGAACTTGTGTGGTGGGAGCGCTCCCAACTTCACGCCTAAGGGGGCCCTGCTGCATCAACTGCATCAGGAGGTTCACCAGCGGACTTGTCGGCGACTGCTGTACCCAGGCTTGTGAAATCCCACCTGGCTGAGGCTCCTGCTGGCTGAGTCACAGATTTGGAGAGAGTGCAGGGGATTGCGCCACGGTGTCAATGTCCAGGTAAGGAGAAGGTGGGACGTGTAGCGGAGGAGGCCCGGGGGTCGAGTCGCACAGGCCTAGCACCTGTAGATGACACACCCACAGTGGCAGCTCATCCACTATGGTGGAAGAGCGTCGCCCCACTGCTTTCAAGCAGTGCAAGAAGAGGAATAATCATCACATGATGATCACTTCCTGATGTAATCATGCTATGTTTCCTTTGTGGGCGGGAGGGTGGGTAGGGCTGCTCCACTCAAGGAGCAGGGCAGGGGGGAGTGGCATCCCCACTCAAGTGCGCAATGACTGTTTGGTCGGCCCACTCAGGCTGCCCAAAGCAGTCATGCACACTGTCCTGTTCGCAATGCAGGCTGCATTACAGCCTGCATGGAGAACATGCCCACCCCTCCAGCCCCTGGCCGAACGCCTTGTCCCAGCGCCAATGACCAATCCCAACGCCACATTGCAGCGTTGTGATTGGCTTAGGGGAGGGAGCCTGGCTGCCTACTTTCTGTTCCTGGAAGCAGACTCAGGAGAGCAGGAGCAACGAAGACACGGGACCCGGCCTCGAGGTAAGATTTCTCTCATTTAAATATTTACAACACCCGCTCACACACACACCCCTGCGTCCAAGCCCCATCCAGTGTCCTTTCCAGCGTTTCCCACCTCCCAGCTGTCCAGTCCCCCCTGCAGCACTTCTCAATGGCGGCTGCTGTGCGGCCATGCGCAGCGGGCGTACCACTGGTGTGCCAAAGGTATATATGAAGTTACGATGCATACCATTACATCGCACTCCATTACAATGCATACTAATACTAGGCATATTGCAACAGTAGGGAAGGTGTTGGATAGCGGAGATGTAAATATTACTATTCCCCCTTCAGTGAGTGCAACCCTAAAACTAACCCTTGACCCCAAAGCAAACCCTGAACCCTAAAATTAATCTTTGAGCCCCCAAAACACACCCTAAAAATCACATTTGACCCAAATGCACTCCCCAATATTCATAATTGACCCCAAAACACCCCAAATTTCAAATTTGACCCCATAATACACCCTAAATTTCATCTCCGACACCCAAAACCCAAACCCACCCTAAAACTTAAAAATACCCCATTACTGACCTCACAATGCGTTGTAATTGAATGTGATGTAAATGCACCTGCGTTGTTGGGGTTTCGTTGTAAAGGCATTACGATGTAATGCCTGCATTGTAATGGACGTCTCCCGTGCCAAAGGCAAGCCATAGGCAAGCCCGTCTGCGTCTGTCTGCCCCTGGAACGTGCTCAGCACCAAGCACCCTTCCTCTCGGACACTCCACCGCTATGATGCCGGCACCCTCCTCGCCATCAACCCTGGATGCCACATCGCCTGCCAGGACCAACCTCTGTTCCGGACCGGACATCGCCATCGCCATCACTGACGGCTACTAAATCACCTGCAAGGACCACCCCGACTGTCCAGGAGGAGGCATTGCCATCACCTACAGAAGCACACTCCGACTGACCACGCACTCTAATGACCCAACGGTGACCATGGAACACTTCAACTTCCAGATCCGGACCAACCCCAAGCCCATCCTCTGCGGCACCCTCATCTGCAGGCCCCCCAGGCCATGGACCCTCATTCTTCGACACCATTGTAGACCTCATTGCACCCCAGGCTCTCCCATCCACCGATGATATCCTACTCTGTGAACTCAAGTTCCACCTGGACAACCCCAGTGACCAGAACACCACCCCCTCCTGGGGAAGCTCCCCAACATCAGACTCAAGCAGCTAGTCACCGCAGCAAGCCACATAGTAGGACACACGGTCGAGCACGTCTCCTCCGCCAGCGGGAACTTCAACTACAGCCACACCACTGGACTCTCCTAGACCAACCATAATTGTATACATCATGGCTTCACCATGCCCACCGTACACCACCGCCATCATCGCCCCCCCTCGCAGCTGGATCAAGGCCATCGAAGAACGTCTCGTCAACTCCCTCAGCACCACCACTCCGCCAACGCTTACAGACGATAACACCGCTGTGCGCAACCGCCACCGATGGATCTCCAACTGCGCCGACACCCTGGCACCCCTCAAGAACGGCACTGCGTCAGTACCTTACGCCTGCCTTATGGCAGGCGTAAGGGTGACGCAGTGCCACAGGGATAGGCTGGCCCCATGCATTGCTGGAGTTGCGTCATGGTTGTGACACGACTGCAGCAATGCGTGACTTTAGTGCAGACGGATATGTCAGGTTTCCAGACGTATCTGTCATTACTTGCGCCATGGAGCTCTGTCCAGTGAATACAGCGCATCCATGGTGTCGCAAGAAGGGGGTAGTGAAAAGTGTTGCAACACTGTCTTGCCGCAGCGCTGCAACACTTTTCATGACTGAGGCCCATGAATGCGCACTATCTTATTGATGGTACGCATTCCTGCCCTGTAGTTTTGTTGCAGGGCAGCGCAGCAACATTGCTTGCCGCGCTGTCCAGCACCAAAACCTGCTGAAAAGAGGCCCCAAGTGTTAGCTCCATTTTTAAGACCAGCTATTTTCTGGTCTTAAAAAACTGCCTCTTACTGCAGTTAGCGGCAGTTTTTTTGGTCCTCCAGAGTTCAGGAATCCCCTTGTAAATATCGCGAAGTGGGGTTAGCGGCCGTTTTTGCACGGGAACGCCTCCCTTGCATGTCGTTATCGCTAACAGAAGTGGCGATCTTTAGAATGGACGTTTTCGCCGGAAAACTGCCGCTAACAGAGGTTAGCGGCAGCTTGTACATAAGGCAATAAAAATCTTGCCACAAAACCGTCGGAAAAGTGCCACTAAGGTGGCGTTATCTCCTTGTACATATGTCCCCTAGTTTTCTGCCAAATGTGGTGTAATTCTGTTTAGCCATTTGGGCTGTAGTGTTGTTTAAAAATCTCTATGGAAACTGCATAAGGAAATTGTGTTTTGGGATCCCATTTTTTGAGCCCCCACTTGACGGAGCCACCCTAAACCTTTCAGGAAGAAGCTGAAGATTGTTTTTTTGGAAAGGTTTGGTGAAAATTCGTCAAACGAAGGCAAAGCTATAAGCCAACCAAAAAGCGCTATGATAACTTGGTCCTGACTAGATACAGTGGTGACCACCAATGTGTACTATATATATCTGTATATGTACAAATTAAAAACAAGTAAATGCAATAAACATTTATATTCAAGTAAATGTAATAAACATTTATATTTAAGCAAATGTAATATGAAATACATTTTTATATACAAATAAATATTATCCATGTGCAAATCTTTATAAATGTATGATATATGTAATGAACTGTTAAAAACATGTACACAGATCTGTTTAAATTATTTCATTGATTAAAAATGTTTGTAAACATCTTTTAAAAATATATATTTTAGGGAATATTTATTTATAAATATATTCCTTAATTAGGGTTTTTAAATCAATCAGTAATAACTTTATTCGATACTTTTCGGTAACATAAAAGTATACAGAAGAATAAAACACAAAAAAGTTAGATTTTTTAAATCCGTAGGAAATAATAATTTACATAAACAATTTAAATAACTTATTTATTTTTAATTACACCGTCAATTCATTGGTTTCAATGGAAAAGAAGTCTTTCTTGTTCTTATCTCCACTCAATTTTCTTTACGCTGCTGGTTTTTCATCACTTTCAGTAGTCGGTGAAGCATTAGGATCAAGGAAGATGGGTGTAGTTGCTGCACTCAGGAAAGAAACTTATTTTTTTTGTTTTTTAGATAAATTTACAGAATGTGTAATGTAGAGAAAGGTGAGATTAGGGTTAGTCAAAAGGTAGAATGTTAGTATTGATTCTCTTTTTGTGTTTTTGTTAGCGCCTATCAAGAGGAAAGAGATTGTCATCTTTTTTAAGGGATTGTCATTTTTTTTTGTTTAGGAAGGGGGTGTCGGGAGTCTTTCCCTTACAAATACATCCTCCTTCCTGCATTTTTTGGTTCTCCTGGAGCAGTTTTTATATATTTTTTTTAAAGTATGGGTATTTGTGGTTTCGAAAATGGATGTGTCACATGGATTTATGCAATTACTGGATAAAGTCTGAAGACTACTAAATGTGAGTGTTTTTTTTCTGGGGAGGGTAATTTGACAATTATAAATTGTGTATGGGATATATTTGGGCTCAGGGAAGGAATTTGAGGGGAGCCAAGGATGAAGATCATCTATCATTTTATAATGTAGTGTTTTGTGCTTAAATGAGTATTGTGTTATCATTGTTACTTGTTACTGCTTTTGCGCCGAGCATGACTTATTTGATTAATTTGCTTAGTACTGTAAGGGGTTGGCTATTAGTTCTATGTAGCCTTCAAACTGAATATTGTTTTGAATTATTACACTTTTGTTAGCAATTGTGCATTTATCTGTTTAGATGTGTTGAATATTTATGGCTGTAGAGAGCCTGAAAAAGATTGTGCCAGTCTGCTGATTTATTGGAAACTTCGTTCCTTTTTCACAATTTGCACAAAATGATTGAGAGATGGACGGGCTTTTGCAATTGTCTATGTAAAAGAATTATGGTAACCCTTTATTGCATTATTGGTTTTTGCACCCCTTCTAAACAATTCAAAACCGGGAAAGAAAGAATAGCAGTAATAAGGCAGGACTGCTGCCCTTTGTATGGAAAAGGGTTTACCTCAGGGTGTAGACTGAGATGCAGTGCAATCATGTTAGTCCAAGAAGGGTGTGTGACAGAGACAGGACCTTTTATGCTGTAGGTACCACATGTTTTTTCTCTCCAGTCAATAGGCTTTTAAATTGGTGAAAATGTACTAAGAAAGTTTTTATCATAGGTATGCCCATTTAAAGAAATCCGTGTTTCATATCTGTTTGCTACCTGTTATTAAACTCTTAATGAAATAGCTGAAAAGATTATAATACAGTTGTGAAAAGCTTTGTAAAACCTGATGAATGCAGTACTCGTCAGTGTTCTGCGTTGTCTCATGAGGCCTGCTATGTCTTTGATTGGTGCTTAGCAGCTGTGGCCAGGGACCACATCTCATCCCTAATAACGGTTGACATGGGATGCAGTGTGAGAAGACCAGTTTGGTGCATAACAGTTGTGTGGCGTCTATGGAGACCAAGAGTGTGGTAGAGACTGTAGGGGTTGGTACGGAGCTCATGGCATCATCGTATCTTTCTGTGTACTTCTTGATTTAGGATGGTAAGGGAGTCCATGAATTCATATGACATTATCCCCAATGTAAAATGGCGCTCATATTGCGTCTCGACTTCTTGGTCAACATAAACAGCAACTATGTTTGTCAGTTAGCTCTGTCGACTTTCACTTAGTCCACCCAGACGGCTCTCCCTGTTTGTGTCCTTAATGTTTTTGCTATGCCATTTTCAGGTTCCACCATGTATTGAGTATGACTGCTCCTGTTGTTGCAGCTCCAATATGTTTATTCTCGGCTTGGTTTCCAGCCCAGCCACCTAGGACCTGTTAGTTCATCATGAAGTTAAAGTTCTTCGATTCGGTGCAACTGGTGTGCGGTGCTGCTTATGCAATGTACAGTTCGGTGAAATCGGTGCAGTGCAATGCTAAAGAGATAACCCACCAATTTCTTTACGGTTGGTGGAGTAGGTTCAAAATGATTCTCAGGCCCAATGTTATATTTCTGTATCTGCTTTCGCCTGTTTCCCTGCAGGTGGTCTAGATCACTTTTCCCATTATAGCTGTGCTAAGTTCCCAAGACAGTAGGGGAGCAGTGGGACAGTCTGTTTGTGTCAATCTCATGTATTGGCTTGTATATATAATATACATAAAATATCGATGAGCATTTTGCCTATGTGTCGTTTATAAAAGCAGAAAAATAGGACCACTGCTACTGCACTTCTTACAGGTCGAACATGGGGTGGGCTGTGTCCTTAGACACATACAACACTTTCCCACCATTCCATGCTTGTGTTTTAAGAGTGTACGCCGGCTAAATTTTACATCGTATTGCCCACAAGGTGAATGCAACAGCCTCCAGGGTTCTAATATTGCACCATCTGCTAAAGCAACATTAGATGCTAGTAAAAGCATTAAAGGGTTTCTCCACAGAACAACGATAACATGATGTTTGCAAAAATGAAACTTCTTCACTGTCCTGCCCTGTCAGAGAGGTAATCTGCATTGCGCATTTCCACTATTTATCTTTTCTTTTCCTACCAGTTGCATCTCTATCACACCTAGTCTCCTGCTTAAGTTTCTTCTTTAAATTCAAGGCGTGAGGGAGTGAGCCATAATGATAGAAATGAGAAAAAAAGAATGCTCCTCAATGAAGATTAGTGTTAATTAGAACATTACCAATTTCGCATCTTCCTTTGTTCTTGTTATTACATTATGAGGATATCCACAAACAGATAAGTTGTGGTGACTTGTCAAAATGACAATATCAGCACTACCACATCTTAGCCCACCAGTGAATTTATTCCATTCCAGACATGTAGAAATCTGGATTAACTAAAGTTTAGACACTCACCTACAGCTCCCAGTCTGGAAACCGATCTAGCAAACTCCCTGACCAGAGCAGATCAATAGACAGCATGTGTCATCAGAAACAATTTGAAAATGAGACTCAAGTTGGAAAAGCTCTGCCCCAGCCACGCACCTTCCAAATAAGATTATTGTGGATTTGTTTGCTTCTTGATTTTGTCCTTTTTTCACAGCAAAGGGACACGTGTTCACAACTTCATGGCGTCCCACTTTGTCAGTCAGCTGTCAACCATGCAGTTAAAGAGGTAGGCAAGTTTTACTTCATTCAGTTGAACAATTCAGTACCAGGTGGAAACAACGCTGCTAAGAAATAAGTCTGATTACACTCTGGACCCGTGTCCATTCAAGGCTCTTACACATCAGGTCATCGCCTGCCACAGCCACCAGTTTAACGTGCTCTCCTCCTCTAGAGTGATGCTTAATATGCTTCTACACATTTGTGACCCCACTGCTTAACAGGTTGAGCTTTTCCTCACAGGATCCTACAAAATATCATTCCATCTCTGTTTTTCCTAGTGCCATCAAGGCCATTGGAAGCCTTGTATTTAAAGAACAAGGAGGAACACAAAAATCACTCGGGACCAGGGGTTTTCATATGATTTACAAGAACACTGGTCCCTGATATCCAAGAAGAATGCATATAGTAAACAATTTCTCATTTAATTAAACCCATACTTACCAATAATCGGAAACAACGAGTGCCAGTGACGAAAAACGCGCCCGGTGCTCTTTGTGGTATGACGTACACTTGTGAGTAATGTGATCAGTGGCGGCTCCTCAAGGGAGTGCTGCGGGGCGGTGAGGCGGGGAGGGGGAGGGGCTGGGTGGGGGGTAGTAAACTCCGGCATACGGCCGAACGGAGTTAAGTACATAAATAAATAAATAAAACGAATTACATTGCGCGCTGCAACGCCAAATCGGCGATGCGGCACACGCAATGTAATTCGTTTTATTTATTTATGTACTTACCTCCGTTCGGCCGTATGCCGGAGTTTACTACCCTCCACCCAGCCCCTACCCCGCCTCACCGCCCCGCTGCACTCCCTCGAGGAGTCACCACTGAATGTGATCAGCGAACGTTTCAAATGAACAAGAGCACGGCCCATTTAATTCAAGTGAAACAATGCATATGTGGTCTGTGTTATAGAAAAATTATGTTTAGATGCCGTGTAGAATATGGGTTCATCATCTGGACTCCTAATATGGGGAGCCAGAGGAGACCTTTGGTGATTGGCGCTCTACAAATATAAACTAACATAACATAACATAACATAACATAATGCTAGAACAAAAAGATAAAATGAAGAAAAGGAAAAATCTAAAACATAGAAGTGACACAAAAAGATACAGAACGCATATCGTTTACAATATTTACATAGGTCCTTGAAGGCCAACTGAATGTACAGCTGTGCTCAAAGAGTAAGGAAAGATTATAGCACAGGGATCTTAGAGGGCTCACCAGGGAAACGGCCAGACGGTATGCAAGGAATTAATCCAGATGGTAGAAGGGGTATAACCTAAGATGTGGAAAAGGGAAGCATGAGAGAAATACCCCAATGAAACTGAAGCAGCGAAAAAACTGTGTAATACTAAGGGGCCGATTCCGATCTCGGCCGGTAGGGCTCCGAATCGGACTCGGCATTACCGGATCCGATTCGGAGCCCTGTTTCCCGACCGAGTTGGACGTGCGTCCGGGCGAGCGAGTACGATGCGAGCGTACGCGAAATCGCCGACCGACTCGTTCGCGGGACCCAACCGCTCCGACCGACTCGCACGGACACGACTCGCACCGCGCAATGGAGACGTTCCCCGGCCGGGTAAGTACGATGCGCGCCGCGAGCAGTCCGACCGACTCGCGCCCGTCCGGCTCGAAAGAGCAGTCGGAGCCGCACTTTGGGGGTCTGTGTCGGACCCCCTGTATGCCTAGCCGCGTGAGTCGCACACAGGGGGGACCCATGAGTCCCCCTACCTGTGCATGTACGGCACAACCCGCTTCGACGCGTACCCGCTGTAGGGGGCGCCCTTGTTCGCCTCGCACCCATTGAGTCAATGGGAGCCCGCGTACGCGTTGTACGACCGGCTCCCATTGACTTCAATGGGAGTCCGACCGAATCGAGTCCGATAGCATGCGAACGCATCGTACTCGTTCGGTCGGACTGCTAGGGTCCGATTCGGTCGGAAATCTCTCCGGGTCCGGCTCGGTCGGAGAGATTTCCGGCCTGAATCGGAATCGGCCCCTTAGTATTTAAAAGGAGCCCGAGCGTGCCGGGAGATTCCGGATTCCTTTAGGTGTGGCTTGAATCCTATTAGGAGTGTGGGGGATGGCAACGGATGGGGTCACCAAGAAGTGGTGAGCAGACTGTGAGAGGGAAATATTGTGGAAAAAAATTGCAAGGTTCCACAAGGAGCATACTTGCAGATTTCAGGGAAAGTTGTACAGTATGCGTGGTAGGCATGAGACTCCCAGTCGGGGCCTGTAGAGGGGTCCACTGCACATATGGGGACCGAAGTTGGAAAGTATGGGGAGAGAATTGTTGGGGTGAATGAAGAATTCTGCCAGCGGCGGAGTTTGCAGAGTTTTTCCCACTCCACGCGGAGCACAGAGTTTGACATAGAGTTTTTTCTCTCGAACAGCTTGCCAACGTTAAGTAGACAAGCGCTGCGCGTTGGACCTCCTCCCGGCGAGATTTCTCAACGCAAGTGGTCGTTGCAGGTCGCGACCGCTAGCATTGAGAAATCTGTTGCTCACATTGAGGAAGCCGCCGCTCGAATAGAATGTCATCTCGGCTGGCAGAAAGAAACAGCGTCCTCTGGAGTGACACGTAGTGCCACTTGCGCTGATTTTACAATGCGAAACAAGCTCCCGGCACTAAAAATCAGGTCGAGCAGCGCAGCTTAAAAGACTCCGCTGCTGGCAGAACTCCGCAGAGTGCAGTGGAGTTTTTCTGGAACTTCGCGGAGTTCTGCGGAATAGAACTCCGCACACTCCACCCAGGCCGAGAGAATTGCGGTCTCATTGCAGCCAGTTTTCAAGCAGAAAGTGATGTCAATGTCTGCATTCATAACCCGAGTCAGAGCAGGAAGTCACATGACAGGGGAAGGGGAATGGAGCTGTCATGGAGGACGGAACACGGCTACTCAAAATGGCAGCCTTCTTGAAATGGAGTCACAGAGCGGAAGAAACTATAATGAACCCTAGTGGGCACGATCTCAAATAAGGCAAAGAGCGTGATGTTAAATAAGGAGATGAGGGAGCCCAAAGTAAAAGTTTTATTGACAGAAGAATAAGATCAAATGTATTCTTTATAGTTAAGTTGTCCAATACTGTTGGCTATTCAATCCAATTTTCATAGTGTCCATTTTAAGAATGCACTACAGTTCTGTTGAGAAGTTGTTCCAAATCTTTTCCTCTTTTTGGTATAGTGATGACGGCAATGACCTGCCATCGTATGTCATCTTCAGTGTGCCTAGCTTCAATCAAATGCTCTAATAGAGGGGCAGTGAGGATCTTACATCTCAGATCACTCTTGTGTTGGCATACACAAATACTTACATTTTGTGTGGTCTGTCCAATGTACAGTTTGTTGCATGGGCATAAGATTGACTACACAACATTATTCGTATTGCAGTTAGGGAAATGGTGATATTGGTGGTTCCAGAAGTAATTTTTTTAGTTTCAGTAGTGAAAGGACAGATTCTGCAGCTGGCACATTTGTAATGACCAACAATTGGAAGGATTCCCCAATGGTCAATAAGTCTCCATGAAATATTATCATGGAGGACGGCTGCCCGTACGAAGTGATTTTTCAATTTTTGCCTTTTTTTAAAAGCAAGCATAGGAAGTTCCAGAGTAAGATCCCAGCTGTTAGTACTTTCCAATGATTTTTATAGAATAGAGTCTGATCAAAATGTAGTCACACATACTACTTATTGGGATTTTTCATTCTGGTGTAGCGTCAATAAGGCTGGTCTGGGTCAAAGCCATGCGCTTTTCATTCAGCGTTTGATCAGCCATTTGGGACAACCTCTAGCAAGAAGTTTGGCAGTGAGTATTGCCACTTCTTTGAATAAATCAGTCTTTAATTCGAAATTCCACCCCATTCTGAGAAATTAACTATAACTGCATTGAGTGACAATTGTTAAACTTGATTCTAATCATGAGCTTAGAAACATTCATGTGCGTCCATCACTGCCCTGATGACAATGCAATTAGTGAGCCAAGAGGAAAGTCAGTTAACTTTTGCCCCTGTATGTGGCCTACCGTGTTACTATAGATGTATAGTAGCATTACAGTCTTTTGTTTTTGTATAGCGCATACCCCAAATTAAAACATTTAAAGGTGCTTTCATCGGAAGAGGAAGGAAAAGGAGGCAATAGGATAAAAAAAATTGCCTAGGATCCCACAAAGTGGTTGAATGGAAGTTGTTATTGATGTAAGGTTTCCTGGTTATTACATTAGGCAACACAAGTTGTGAACAAACTCTTCGTTACCTACTTCTCAAGGTTTGACAGTAGATATGTAAGGTAAACATGTTGTCTGAGTTGACATATTTTCATGTTGCTTGTTTGGACTGATTGAATCTCGGATTTTGGAAAATCCCCAATAGATTTTGCAATGCAGGCTAAAAGTCAGTGTTCAATATCATCTCTAAACCTGTGGAATTGACCACTGAGTTGCAGAGGCCTTTGTACCAGGGGCCCCGGGGCCGCAACGGGCATTTGAGCATTCTTTGTGCGCCCCCGGGACACTTTGGTGTTAAAGAAGGTGCTGCAGACGCTTCTGCGTCCCGTTCTGTGATACCGTTACTGAACACTAACTGACACCCAGGGCCCGAATATGAGTCAGGTGGAGTAGAATTCCCATATGAAATTTTGCTCCACCCATTACAAGTGGGCTGCTGTTACCGCATTCCGATTGAAGGAACACCAAACATCAACTTAGCAGCTGGAATGCCATCAATACAATCTCAAAGCATTGGCAGCAACAGCAGATAAGCCTTTGTCTGTGTCCAAGCTTTTCTTTCAGTAAGGGTGGAGTATGTAAGGCACTGTCTTCCTCTTCCCTTGACTTCCAACCCCGCCTCCATTCACCTCTGCCCAACACCTGCCGCAGGTCACATTTGGCACCTGATCAGAGCAAGTGGTAAATGTGACTGTGAATTCCCCCCAGACAGTGCTTAATTTGTGAAAGAAAGAGTGCTGGTGCCAAAACTCTGCTCAGAAGCCCGCAGCCAGTGCAATTAAACATCGGTGAGTGGAATACAAATGCTGATAGTTTTAAAACCACCACCAGATACTCCCTCCCCCTTTATCTCACTCCTGCAAGTTCCTGCTGTCTACTTTTGTTACCGTTTTGGCATATTGCTCTTCCACCATCTTTCCGATCTGCATAATTTCCCTCTCTTGTGCTCGATAAATAAATGATGCCGAAAAATAAGTTTTGGTCCACAAAAATAAGTGCTGGTCGCCCCCATCCCCCCCACCCCTCCAACCACTGGGTCAAATTAAGCACTGCGTCCCAGAACAAAGAAATTGAGGGGAATTCTGCATATTTTTAATTCTCATTTCAGGGGGCTTAACTACTATTTGCCTGATACTGGCAGGGGGTTACTGTATGGTATCCTTAAATTTGCGTACATAGTCTGCACCCCACCAGTACAATGCAACTCATAATTAGGGCCCAAACAGCATCTATTTAGTCATGCTAAGACGCTCTTACATGTGTTTTAATAACTTTTGGGCAAAAAAATATAATTTCGCCATGAGGCTAGTCAGCCGTCTTTGTCGTAGTAATAGAAAAGAAGACTTTAAAAAATATATAATTTAAAAACACTACAGCATCATCTAGAGACCAGTGGTTCTCCTATCCCTCGGCATCATCCAATTAAGGGGAAATATACTTTCATTCAGAACTTTGATTGACACATGAAAGCCCACGGGCACCTGCTTGAATCTTCTGATCTTTTGAGCAGGCTGCCATAATGAGAGAGCATCCTTAAAAGTACATGGTAAACGTACCGCTCCCAAAGGATATTCATGTTCATTGGGGAAGACCTTTGACCTGGCAATTCCTAACGCCCACATCTCAGACATATGTAATGCATTTAATTCAAACCACTAATATTTGGAAGCACTCCAGCAATTAATTCATATCCCAAACTCTAGACCACTTGACTTTGATTTTTTTTCTTAACTTCATGCTTCTTCCACCTTATGTTATGCTATTTTTTATTTACTGTTATTGGCATCTGCATAGGCCCTTCAACCATGAATGTGACACTTTAGGGCTTTATTCATCCTGGAGTCCTTTCGTACAGAACTAGAAGAGCCATTGTCTGCTAGCGTATGTTGGTGTTTGTGCGTAGTTAATAGAGTTCAATGTAGTGTATGTTACTTCTACTCTTTTGATAACAGTGTCAGCTCCATTCACAGAAGACTGCCTTTCCCAACACCGGTACGCCACTGTTGGCAGCTCACTCTTAGCCCAGTTCATTGAGCCCCCGTCATGGGTCCCATATGTTCTCAGGGCCGGTTCTAGGATTTTTGGGGCCCTGGGCTGAAAGGGAATGTGCGAGGCCCCTCGAATTTGCATACGTGACATATTCAGGGCTCCAGAAGCTGCTTTGTTCAGACTTCTCCTGGGCACAGCTTCTCCTCTCAGCCACATACAAGCACCTCTTTTACAGCCCATTTCGGGCTGAAGGTGTGATAATTGCTTGTGGGCTGAGAGTTAAACCTGTGGGGCGCTAAAGGGCTGACAATGGGTGTCCCGCAGTGTCTCTAAATGGGCAACCAGGCAGGAGGTCTAATTGCAGGACAAACCTGCAAAATGCGTCTCCTTGCAACTGGGACACCATCCCTAAGAGGCCCAGGAAGCTCCCCCCCCCCCCTCATGGCCCAAATTGCAAAAATACGCCTTTGTTTCAATTGAATCGGCAGGAGTAGAAGAGGGCTGGTGGTGTGTTGAACTGGTGCGGGGCCCCATGCTGGTGGGCTAAGTGCGAGGCCCTGGGCAGCTGACCACACTGCCCATGCCTAGCGCCGGCCCTGTATGTTCTCATGTTTATCTAAACAGCCTTGGACACGAATACTTGTTCTCCTAGTTGTGCACATCTCCCTCTGCCATTATGGGAACGGTGAGCAATGATCACTGTCTCTTTTCACAATTAAACAGCCAACTTCTGGGACCCCGAACAGCGGGCTTTGCTGTGTCAATGTGCCCGGGACCGAGAGGACCCGAGGAAGTATCGCCTGAATGTTTGCCCAGTGTTTCTTAATGTGTGCCCAAACCCACACTGCACTGAGAAAGCCAGAAGGGTCTAAATTACATCTCAGATATTGTACATCTGATAACTTCCCTAATTTATGCAGGTGTATTGACATATAGTAACATCTATGGAGGATCTTGAGCTGTATCAGCCTCAGGTGTGCTGGAATGGCCAGCTCTTTGGGTGCCATTTTTTGCCTCAAGCCATTCATGGTCTTCAAGTGGTCCGATGTTCCCAATCTCATTGTGCAGTGAGGGCTCTAAAAGGTCAGAAATGTTAATCACCTGCGCTTGGTAAATACAAAATATTCCTTTCTTTCCAAGGAGCTCAATGGTGACCCTCAATTCTTAGGGGTTTTATTCAGGAAGTGTTTCTAGTTTCGGGCTGTTGGCGCTTAAGGCGTGTCTCAACTGCAAAAATCTGAAAAATTAACTTTTGTAAATACTGAGGGCCTCATTTATGAGGTTTTGCCGTAGGGTAGCGCCGCAGGCTTTCCTGCTGCACTGCCCTACAGCAAAAGAAAAGGGCAGGAATGAGCCGTATATATCAGATACGGCGCATTCCTGTCCTTTTCCCCTGCGCCGGCGCACAATGCACTGCCGTGAGGCAATGCAGGAACCTTTGCGACATGGTGCAAGAGTGCCTGCGTTGCGGAGATGATTATTTTTGTGCAGGAAGGGAAACCTTGGTGCACAAAAACAGTCAAAGGAGGCTTTTTCCTCTTTCTATGTGTGCTGCATTCTTGTACGTCTGGGGCAGTGTCAAAAAGCCATGGATGTTGCTGGGAACTCCCCCAGAAACACCCATTGCCCGCCCCATTAACGCAGAAAACTGCGTTACGGGGAACAATATTTACGAGGCAGCATTAAGACAAAAAAAGTGGCTTAGTGCTGCCTCGTAAATATGGAGCAGGCTCCTACGCCATGGAATGTCACAAAAAGTGACGCTCCGGCGGCACAAGGGCCCTCATAAATGAGGCCCTGAATTTGTGTGTACATTTATAAATCAATCTATATATAAATATATATTTGAATAAAAAAAACATTAATTACAAAATATTAAATAACCTGCTAAATAAATTAAATCTAAAAAATGTAAAAATATTGAAAATATAAAAATATAACATATAATTTAAATAATAATAATGAAAATATATGCAACCAATATAAGGAAAATATTGGAATCTTGGAATATTAGATATACTATTCTCAACCCAGTTTATGAAACAGGAGGGAAAGTGTAGCACTTCGGAGGGGTAAACTTAATTATCCCACTCCAATCTAAGCAACAGTAGGAAACATGTTAAACTTTGGAGATGCTACGTTTACTATTCCTACTCCAGTCACCGAAAAAAAGGGGAACGTGTTGGACTTCAGAGTGGTAAAATGTACTATTCCCACTCCAAACAGCTCGACAGAAGGAAAAGTGCTGGACTACTGAGGGGTTAAATTTACTATTCCCACTCCGGTTTAAGCAACAGTATGAAATGTACTTAACTTCAAACACTGTACATAGTTGAATAACCCTATTAATTTATGAAAATATTTAACTCTGAATATAAACATTATTAATTAACATTTCAAATATATACATATATTTATTAAAAAAAATAACAATTGAACAATTTACATACATTTTAATCAAGTAAACAATTATCAATGAAAAACTTTTATTTGATTATTATTTAACTTCGCACTCTATACCCCCTACAAACATAGTAGCCCACACCTAAAATGAAACTAAAATAAATAAGTATAGCACAATGTAGTTACATAATGATAATTAATTAAATAATTAATTAACAATAAATAATCAATTGTTAATTAATTATTACTTAATTAACTTCCCACCCTAGACTCCTTCAAATCTAGCAACCCATAGCTAAAATATAAGTATAATATACAAGTTTTAGACAAGTTATATCATTAATAATCAATTAAATTATTTTTTAATAATAAAATTAGATATACTATTCCCAACCCAGTTTATGAAACAGGAGGGAAAGTGTAGCACTTTGGAGGGGTAAACTTAATTATCCCACTCCAGTCTAAGCAACAGTAGGAAACGCGTTAGACTTTGGAGATGTTACATTTACTATTCCTACTCCAGCCACCGGAAAAAAAAGGAAAGCGTTGGACTTCGGAGTTGTAAAATTTACTATTCCCACTCCAAACAGCTCGACAGAAGGAAAAGTGCTGGACTGCTGAGAGGTTAAATGTACTATTCCCACTCCGGTCTAAGCAACAGTATGAAAAGTATTAACTTCAAACACTGTACATAGTTGAATAACCCTATTAATTTATAAAAATATTTAACTCTTAATATAAACATTAATTAACATTTCAAATATATACTTATATTTATTACAAAAAATAACAATTGAACAATTTACATACATTTAATCAAGTAAATAATTAATTATCAATGAAAAACTGTTATTTGATTATTACTTAACTTCACACTCTATACCCCTACAAACATAGTAGCCCACACCTAAAATGAAACTAAAATAAATAAGTATAGCACAATGTATTTACATAACGATAATTATTAAATAATTAATTAACAATAAATAATCAATTGTTAATTAATTATTACTTAATTAACTTCCCACCCTAGACTCCTGCAAATCTAGCAACATAGCTAAAATATAAGTATAATATACAAATTTCAGACAAGTTATATCATTAATAATCAATTAAATTATTATTTAATAATTAATGATTCATTGTTAATTAATTTTTACTTAATTATCTCCCCACCCTATACTCCTACATACATAACGACCCGCATCTAACATATAGCTAAAATATATAAGTATCACACAATTTTCATAATAAATATTCAATTAAATAATATATTCTTAAGTAATAATTAATTGTTAATTAGCTATTACTGAATTAACTTCCCACCCTATACCCTTCAAACCTAGCAACACACGCTTAAAATATAACTAAAATAAATTAGTATTACACAATTTATATAATTATCATCAATCACATATTCAATTAAATTAAAAATTATTCAATAATTAATACTTAGTAAACTTCCCAGTCTATCCCCCTACAAAACCAACAGCCCACTACTGTTCTACAAATTACTATTAACAATTAAATTGAACATTCTAAATCACTTAAAATTACAAACTATATTCTAAAAAAGAAAAGAAAAAATTAATATATGACCTAAACACATTAAAATATTTAAAAACAATATTTTTACAACTATATTACTAAAAATTATATTAGATACAAAGATATTTTTGAAAACAATATTACTTACATAAAAACAAAATTCCAGACAGCGATATTCTTGCATCACAATATTTTTGTATCATGATATTTTATTTCTGATATATCTGTCTACCGATATTACAACTCAATATTTTGTCCATACACCAGCTAATCACTGATCACAGACAAAGTGGGCCTAAATAATACAGCCCCATATCTGCCACCCCTAAACAGCGATCAAACGCTATCCAGGGAGTTATGCCTCCCCATGTAAATGATCTCATTATGAATGCGGTCACAGTGAAGAAATGCGCATGAAATGGGTAGTTTTGTATTACATATAAAAACTTGGAGAGAAGAATCATCTTTATGAGAGCAACGTGCCTCAATGTTGAGCTATGGAGGGCAGTTGATGTGTCAGTATCCAAACCAGTAGGGCAGTTGGTTAAGTTCCCAACATAGTACTGGATCAGAGGTAATGAAGATGCCAAAATATTTGAAAGGGCCCGCTTTTAATGTGTAGGAGGTTTCGGGGGGGGGGAGGTGCACAACTCCCAGCCCCCCATAGAGGTACCAGAATGTTTTTTTCTCAATTGAATTTGAGTTCGGAGGTCATTCCGAAGTTGCCTAAAATTGTCACAAGTCTTTCCCCAGGCCACTGTGGCTACTTAAGGTACTGTGGCATATCATCTGCACATGAAGAGATGTGACCTCCTACATCTCAAGCCCTTTGGAACCCCTGGACCAATCTGTACTTCCTGACCCATACAGCAGGGGGCTCCGTAACAAGGGTGAATAATAAGAGAGATAGGGGGCATCCCTGATGTGTGTCCCTCTCGATGGGAAATGAGTTGGACAAATGACCGAGATGACCAAGCTCTCCCAGCTCTAGCTTAGAGACTCAACATACATATCAAGAAGGGGCTGAATAAGTATGAAAGATTATTTCTTAAAAAACTACACTGGGAGCTCATTGTCGCCCGGAGTCTTGCCTGTCTGCATAGCGGCTAAGACTTCCCCCAGCTCTTCACAGTTCAATGGTGCATCCAAATCTTTTATCGATTGCAGGTAAAGAGGGGATCAACAATAGTTTGAGTAAAGGAATACATATTTCCTAACATAGGGGTGTTGCGTTTGGTATATAGAAGCCTATAAAAGGCTGCAAATGCTCCTGTGATAGTAGAAGCGCTTGTCGCAAGGTCACCTTCAACATTTTGTATTTGTACCACTGAGACTACAGTCCTGTCTTGGTTTGTGAACCAGTATATCAGCTTGCCGCACTTGTAGCCCAAGGTATATACCTGCCCCTTGATGTCAGCCATTGTGAGTAAGCAGTGTCATGGGCATGTTTTTTGATTTGGGCCTTCGCAATCTCAAGGAGCTGTAATTCTGCGAATCCCCATTCTGACTCCCTTCAAGCTTGAGGCATAATATTTGTTCTTCCAGGGCAATCCTATTTGCTTTTCTCGCTCGCTCTTTAGTTTTTAGAAATAATCTAGTTCGCCCTCTAATTACTGAATTGTTACATGATGTAAAACGTGATTCTGGGTTCTAATGTGATATGTTATACTGCATATCTGAAATGTAATTTTAGTGTATACATTATGTACCCGTTTTATCCAGTGAGATAGCTCAGGTTTGTCTGAGCAGCAAGAGATATGGCTATCAGTAGCTACCAATCTTTATCACGGGCAGAAATTCCTGCTTGGTATGCATGGTTTAGGAAGCTATTTGTTCTTGAAGGGATCTTCGAATTTTCTATCAAAGAAGATTTTTGTACAAGGCGAAGGCCATACAGAGGAGTTAAAAAGTACTAAAACGTGCGTGTGTTTGTGTGCTTTTCAACTTTTATGTTTCAGCATCTGTAGACAGCTTGGGGAACTAGGGGACTTATTTACAGCAAAATGACGCTGCGCGGCACCGCAAGCCATTTTGCTGCGCCGAGCTGCATCATTTTAAAAGCACAGGGATGCATCATATTTACAACAATATGACGCATTCCTGTGCTTTTCCCTGTGCTGGTGCACAATTGGTTGCCATGCGCCAAGGTAGGCACCCTTGCTTAATGGTGCAAGGGTGCCTGCATTGCGGAAGGGATACTTTCCTGCACAAAAACAATCATTGATGGCTTTTTTCTCTGTTTGCATAGAAAGAGTAAAAAATTAGGAGAAATAAAAGTATTTCTCCTCGTGCGCCTCCTTACCTCCCCGCCCCCCCAACGGGAGGCGTAGGATTCTGATGCATTCCCAGGTTTACAAAATGTTGTAAATCTGGGAATGCGGCAGAATCCATGGGTGTTGCGTGGGAACATCCACAGCAATACCCATGGCACGCCCCTTTCATGCAAAGTGATGCGTAAAAAGGGTCCGTATTTACAAAGCCATGAAAAGCCATGCAGGGTGGCTTTGCGTGGCCTTGTTAATATGGGGCAGGACACTGTGTGTAAAAAAAAGTGCCACACCGGCGACGCAAGGGGTTTGTAAATAAGCCCCTAGGTTCTTACAAATGATTTGCCTTCGTTAGTTGGATCTGTCGGTAATGGCAAAAATAATTATGATCACTCAGCTGCCACTTCTGATTCATATGATGTTTGTTTGGTTTATTACCACGAAAGCCCACCTTTATCAGCATTGAAAATGATTATATCTTGTTTCTTCCTTAACTCAGACAAAATATTCCGTTCATTTTTTCTACAATTGTGTTGCACTTTTCATGGTTTGTAATCAAGCTAATTCAGGTCTTTTATGCATTATTTCTCAAGATAGTCAAGACTTTAGTTACTTAACATAGGAAAAACTGGGCTTTGTTTTAAGCACCTTTTATATACATTTTCCCAATGATTATTGTAGAAAATCAGCAAAGAAAAAATTTAATTTGAATTTCGTTAGGAAACCATATAATTCCTGCTTAGTTTGCATTACATTGGTGCAAGACACCCCACTTTCTGTAAAGTATGAATATCTAAATTTGATAAAACATTTTTACTGACCAAGTTCCTTTGTGTCACCTTCCACCTCTGCACAAAAAACAATGGTTCAACAAGGACTCAATAAACAGTAGATAAACAATCAATAATCAGCAACATAATCACTGGAAGCAATTGATGTGAAGAGAATAACGAGAGATTAGCCTAAACTATTCAGTAACAAAAACTTTTAGAAATTATTATCAATGAAATATTCAAAGGACGTGGCGCAGAATCAGAAGGGGAAACTGTTGCTTAGAGCCTTATTATGAGTCTGGCGGGCCACAGACCACCACACTCATGGTGGCAGTCTCCTGACCGCTCTATTATTACGACTAGGGTGGTTGGAGCGCCTTGGGAGCACCGCAACCGCCAGGGAATTGCCATTCCCTGGAGGTTGCGTGGCGGTCCTGAGGCTGCAGTATGCTTGGTGGTACCGCCATGCTCCCGCCAAGCATATTACGAGGTTCCTCTCTGCCAAGGTTTTCATGCCGGTTCCACTCCCATGAAAACCATGGCGGAGCGGAAACAAAGGGGGCCCTACAGAGCACCCTGGTGCATCACGCCATGTCATTGCACACAAAGAGGCACAACATGTGCCTCCCAGTGTGCATGCACCTCAGTAGTCCATGCTGTGCAGATAAATACTTTGATGTTCCCATTGCGGTGCCAATTTCAGAGGCACTACCCTGGGAACTCCAAAGAACCGCCCACCAAACCAGGAGAAAACTCCTGATCTGGCGGGTGGTTCGTGCACAGGTTTGGCATGTGGGAGCGGGGCTGTCCCATTATGAGTCTGGCGGTCTGAGGACCGCCAGGCTCATGGGGGCTTGCGGTGGCGGTCCAGTCACTGCCGCACCGGCGGTCTGACTGCCCTATCAGGACTTTGGCAGTAGGACGGCCATTGCACCGCTGCAACTGACAGGGAGCCACATTTTCTGGCGGTCTGAGGGCTGCAATATGCTTGGTGGTGCCCTGACGCATGCCAAGCATATTACAACTTTCCTCACAGCCAGCAGTGTCATGGCGGTTCTCCCTCCATGTAACTGCTGGTGGTGATAAAAGAAATGGGACCCTATAGGGGCCCCTCTTGCGGAGAGGTGTGGTGCAGCGGCCAGGGCAGCTGACTTCGAAGCACAGGGTTCACGGTTCGATCCCCGGCTCCAGCGGCAGCTCAGCTCAGCACCATGTGACTCTGGGCAATAGCTCACTTAATTTCCACTACGGCCCCCAGCGCCTTGAGACCCGTAAGGGTGAGTAGCTGCGCTATATAAAAACGGACTTACTTACATTTTACATTTACCTCTTGCCCCTGTGCACGGGGGTGCATGCAGGGTGGCACCTGTTGTGCCCCCCTGTAGTTATGCACCCCCAGTTCTTGCACAAGAAGGAATGAATGACATGGTGCATTCCTTTCCATGCAGGAACATGCACTGGCGGTTCCGTGGCGGTGCTGCTTAAGGCTCACAATGAGCCTGTAAACAGCACCTCCTCAGGACTGCTACGCCGCCCGCCAGACCACAAAATGACTTGTAATCTTGCGGCTGGGCGGCAGCGACTCTTGATGGTGCGGGGCGCGGTGGTGTTGTGCCGCCTGCTCCCACACCGCCATAAGTCATAATCAGGCCCATAGTGTCTCTAGTGCTCGCACAGAAAAAAAGGGAAGAAAGAAGTTACGGCAAACATACAAAGTGTATAAATCCAAATGAGACACAGTTGAAATCCGTTTGTACTTAGGGGCTACTCATAAATCTTATTAAACCAAGCTTATATTAGTTAAGTATGCATTGTGCTGTTGACAACGGTTTGACCTCTCTTGGGTACAGAAGTCTCACCAGGACTGACAGGCTAAGGGACACCTATATGAAAGAGAGTTTAAGAGTCAATGATATGATTCAGTATCATACAATAAGGCTGGACTAGACTGTCTTTGTAGAGGCTGTGAAATCATGGTAATTTGAGGGTCTTGAAGACATTTTAGTCTAAGGTACCCGAGAGAAAATGCATCTTTTAACTGAGGAGAGCTAGGTGCTCGCTCACCCAGAGTGGATGATTCTAAAAAGCCAATTTTGAATAAAGATTAGTGCACCAATGTGGTAAAGAAAATCAGCACTCACTGTGTCAGACCAACCTGTCATAAAAAAGCATCAATTGCAAACAGCACAGAAGCCCAGTCATACTTCCATTATGCTGAGTCCATGCTCAATGGATTCAAAGTGTTATATACACTTATATTCCAGTCCCTGTATATTTACTCCTACATCTCCACCTCTTTCTGGCCCGTTCCCCATATTCGTGACCTGCCAGCCTATGTCATTCTCTGAATGGTCGTTTTCCAGATAGGTTGCGACCAGCGGAGAAGTGGTCACTTTGCATTGTATTCGTTTCCTATGTTGACAAATACTAGCTTTAATTTGATGTGTTGTCTGTCCTTCATAGCTCACATTACATGAATACTATATACAGTAGACCACATTGGTAGAGTTACCATTTGTGGAAGATTAAAGATCATATTTTATTTGCTGATAACTTTTCGTGTTGAATTTAATTTACAAACCACACATGAAAAACACTTATAATGCCCCAAAACAGCAGTTGTCCCCAAAATAGAGAGTTAGATAAACTTTATTGTGTCAAGTTATATTTTAAACCATCACAATATAAAAACAGCAGACTAGATAAAATAAATAGCACAAAGCTAAAAACATAGTGCAAAACAATCAATCTAGACATCAAGCAGCACTCAACTCCCTTGGGAACCTATTCCGCTAAAGTGCAAAGTGCGGTATTGGCTACCTAGGTATAAAAAGGGCCCCTCAAATTCAGCCAAAGTAACAACCTACTCCTAGTACACAAGGTTCGTGCCATTCCAACAGTTCTGTAACGAGCAAAATGGTCAATAGATAAAATTTGTTATTAATAAAGTGCAATGTGCCAAATCATCAAAAAAGAACATAGTTCATTTTGACTGAGGTCTACCAATCAAATTCGATGCTGGAGGAACCACGGCCACCCCAGCTAATTATACTTTATGCAATGATAGGTACAATGAGATCTAAAATGAGGCGCTGGTGCCGACCTAAAGTCACTGTGCCAATCTATATTATGGATAAGAACAGATACAGTTTCAATTTCATGCGGAAAACCAGTATAACTATAACCTGCACATCTATTTGAAAAACATAAAAAGTCATAGAGCCCAATATGGTCCAGCTTAAATGGCTAAAAGGGATAATGAGTTGCCAATGAGTAGGACAGTTAAAAACTACCCGGCGATAAGTTCAGTAGCTTCAGTACCCTCTGAGGAATTTCACATATCTAGCTGATAGCTGCAGGTTCACACTGCTCAGACATGCAGTGATTGCCCTGTCACATTGTCTTATGGAGAGTTTACGAAACAGGGATTTCAGCCAGTAGCATCTTAAACTTTTCAAGGCTGGGCACATGCATGTAACATGCAAGAGACTTTTCTTCTTGTAATTACATAAGCAGCAGTGCTGTTCCATAGACCCTGTTGACCACCCAAATATGCAGCCTTTTAGTGGAATTAGACCACACCCCAGCCTGGGCAGCTCTTTTGTAATGGGCACTTTCATGGGGCAGGCTAAGTACACTGCTTTCTCCAGCTCTTGATACAAAGACTCACATAAACTGGTGTGGGCTTTTCAAGTCCCCAAAGTTAAGAATGATGAGGTGAGACAGAGTCTACGTGTAATTAATATATTCATGAAAGTGAGAACTCAATCATCACATACTACGCAAATACGAATTGCATTTTAGTTAGCATCAAATAGGTAAGTTTGCTTCCATAATGGAGACTTAGGATGACACAGATTTATGCAGTAGGTACAGAAGGACTGATGTGAAAACATAGTCCTATTTATTTAAAATGTACTGCAATGAAGTGGTATGCTTTCTGAATATCAAAGACAAATTATTGTAATTATTGAGATATTTCTGCCCTTCATGTTGTTTTATAAAACCAAACAAGTCATACGCTATTCATAAATAATGCTGAATACTGATATTAACCTCAACTAAAGTGTTTAAATAAACTCTGATTAAAATAGTGTGATATGAATATTTTCACTCCGCAGTAATAAATACTTATAATTTTATTTTCCAAATGCAATGAGATTGTTTAATAAATATAGTTAAAATTGTTAAAAAGTTGTTAACATTTGCAAAATCTAGTCACTGCTACACTAAGAATTATTTTTTGCATATTCAACCTAGCCCTCATATCTAGTGTACCATCACAGTCTTAACACTAATAATTTTCTGCTAGGCACTCCACATTATTGAATAATATCAATTTTGTATCACTTTTAGAAATATATTTTATTTTTGTTGCATTAAGGAAAATCAGAAAATTAAACACAAGTAGCCCCTGTTTAAAGCCACTGTTTGTCCACCCTTTTGCTTCAGAAAATCCTGTTTGGAGTTATTTCATATCCTTTTTAAACTATGCAGTACTATACAGGGGTATCAGCAAATTTAATGTTGAGAATTAAGTGATCTTTTCATGCATTTTCCTTAAAAGATCATGCAGATTGTGAGCATAATGAAACAATACCACCATGTACACTGTATAACATTAATGAATTGTCATGATTTGAAAACACAATAAGTGTCCTCTGATAGCATATCTCCACGGACAGTAAACTTGATTTTAATTACTATGAGCATTAATAAGCAAAAATGAGAAAATTTGGCTTGCCTGGAAGTGTCACTAAATTGACTTGTTATGAATATGAAACTGAATTACCTTATCACTTTTATGTAACTGTAGCTTTGTGATAATTCATTTTGCATTTACAATTTTGTGAAATGGCTGTACTAGAAGTAATTAGATGAATTAGAACAAAGTAATGTAGAATGCAAGGCCTTATGACAGGAATGGATCATACTAGGGACAATGCAAGTCCTCTCGAAGGACTCCCTTTGTCCCTGGTTTGATCTGTCTATCACAGGCTCTAGGCTCAGCTACACAAGTGGGAAAGCTTTTTTATCAGGAGAAGTGTGGGAATGCTGGGTGTTAGGAATGTTGTGGTTCCCTACAGAATCAAAAAGTTTCATTACCAAAATCTGAGGAAAATGCATGATTTTAGGAAAATCCTGAGGCTTGCAGGGCATTGTGGGTAAGAAAATAAATGTTATGTGATCTACACAAGGCAAACCTCCGTGGACTCCCCCGGATGCAAGTTTTCAAAAATAGCTGGATTGGGTAGGGTTCCCTGGGTGGCGGTTAAGCCCTGGCCCAAATATTGCAGCTACCCTTTTCCAATATCTCCAAGTTGCATTTTGGGGGAGTTTGTGTCGCCGGTGCTAGGCCGAGTCACACAGGTGGGGTAGAGTTTTTATTGAGAGAAGTGTGAGAACGCTGGGTGGTCATACAGATGCTGGGATTTTCCATCACAGAGATATGAGAAAAAAGCATTAACTTAGGCAAAGTTTGAGGTTTGCAGGCATTGTGAGTAAGAAAATGTTGTGGGATTTGCACAAGGCACACCCCCTGGACTTCCCTGGTTGTCTCGTTTTCAGACATTTCTGAGTTTAGTAGGTTTCCCTGAATGGCAGCTGAGCCCTTGCCCTAACAGTACACCTATTCTTAATGGCAAGAAAGAGGAAATTTGAATTCCTGCACCTCTCCCCCATTTTGCCGGTCCATATGTCAAAACGGCACCCAAAAAAATCCAAATGTCTTCTTCCCTGCCATGGGGATGCTCTGTGCCCCATGTGGGAAGAAAGAATGCTGGGGCTTTAGGGGTGGGCATTGTCCAATGCCAGGGCGGCACACCCACACCCCATATTTGTTTTCCTGGAGCAAGAAATATATCCCTGGTGTCTTGGGGGCTTTTGGAGAGGGCAGAATTGTAGTAAACCCCCAATCAACCCCTGGAGGGCAGAAAGGCTGTTGAACCTGTTCTGGGATGAGGGCACAGCCTGATGCCTGGTGAGGCACTCCCCATCCCTTCTCTTTTTTTGGACATTTTTTCCATGGTGTCTAGCATGCTTTCTGCCTCCTCTAAGACAGACTGGGGATAAACTCATCCAATCTGCTCCCATGGTAGAAAGACTATTGGGTGCATTTTGGGATGGGTGGACTGTCCCACCTCATCTAAAATATTTCAAGGCAGTTGAGTGGACTTTCTGCATCCATTTGGGGGGCAAATTAGGGATAAACATCCCCTACTGGCTCACCAGGGGAGCGTAACAACTAATTTGCCCACGAGAGGGGGTGAACACAGGCCTATACCATTGGGGTCGGTCTCCCCAAATAAAACAGTGAAGTATGTAATTCCCTTGTGCGTAGTGGGCTTTCTGGGGGACAGAAAGACTGATGTGACTGCGGCAGGGAACAGCACAGGGTCATGCCTAGGACTGCTACCCATCAAGTGTGTGCAACATTTGTGTAATTTGCTTTTGCATAATTAAATGAAATTTAGAGAAAAATTGCATGAAATTATGCATAAATATGCAAAATACACACCTGCGAGACCTCATTTTATGCTAAGAAAAATAGTGCAACAATAGCTCTGCAAACAATAGCCACTCATATTCTGTTACTCCTATGAATTTGTTGCACAGTTTTACCATGAATGGCGTATTTAAGGTAACTTGTTACTGAAAATGGTGCATAATTACACAAAGTGGCATAACTGCATAATTTGTGGAATTTTACACAGCAAGTATAATACGAATTTCCTGAAATGACGTTGCTGAAATTTAAATTTCACACAGGCCTAGTCTCCCCTCACAAGAAAGTGAAGTAAGGAATCACTTTGTGCCTAGTGGGATTTCTGCCCCTCCCAAGGGGGCAGATAGTGGTTAAACACCACATGTAACCCAGGGAGGCAAAAAGACTGACATGCCCTGGAAACAGGGGGGAGCACAAGTCCTTGCCCAGGTTGGCCACTCCACCCTGCAGGAAACATCCCTGGTGCTTAGTGGGATGTATCCTTGCTTAGGGATTACGTGCCCAGTGTGATCCCCAAGCAGGAAACCATTAGGGAGGGACAACGCTGGACGGACAACGCTGGAAAGGGGACATTGTTGCCTTTCCAACACTGCTTCTTCTATGTTTATAATGCTTGGAGCGGCGGAGTTGAGGAGTATGTCTCCCAGCAAATGACCAAAAGTGAAACCATAGTGCCCCATTAGTGTGGTCTACTTTCACTTTTGTTTTACTGTGACGTCAGCACACTGTGTATACTGCACGTCACATCAAAAACAAAACAAATCAAGCTCAGGTTGCGAAGGTAGCTCTTCTATCGAGTTTTGACCTAGACTTAGGAAAAGGAAATGTTTCTGTTATTTTCAACAGACACAATTCTTTTCTAGTACAGTAGACAATATGTTGATGTCCACTGCACCGTGAAGGTAGTGTGGTGGTTGTCAATGGGTCTTTCACTGCATTAAAACAGTTAACGTTCCAGTTTTGATTATTCACTCAAGGTGTTTGAAAGGAGCAGAACTGAGCCTTTGATTTGATATTAAGAATATTTGACCTATCTATGCTTGAAGGGTTAATCACAATCACTTAGAAACCCAATTGGAGTGCAATTGCAGTAAAGATCCAAGGATAGCATTGGTCAACAACATTAGCTCCTCATCTTCTGTCTTTGCCCAGGTCCCAGGAAGTCATTCCACATCCTCAGAGAGTTTATTGAATATAGCTGATTTTTTAACCCTCTTGCCTTCTTAGGAGGCCAAAAAGGTTGCTGCGTTCATAATTTCTCCCGTGTTTGTAGTCCGCTTTCCTGCAGACACTTTGTTTAATTTGGGATGAAGAAGTCTTTCAATGTGAAGGAGTCAAATGCATTATTTTGGGCTCTGAAAATATTTCTATATGTTCCAATTGATCAAGCTCTAGTACTGTGAATGTATATTAATACCAACTATGCATGCATAGTCTGCCATGGTGTATGTGAAGGAGAGACTTGGAAAAGCCTCTCTCATAATGCGCCTCAAGCAGATTAATTTATAGTGTTCTTTAAGCGCTACATAATCAAGGTTAGAGAACCTAAGTCCTATTGTCCCCTTTCCACAGTATTCTGCCTTATCTGGGAGATGTTCTTGAAGGAGGGTTCTACCTTATCTGAGAGATGCTCTTGAAGGTAGTTATAGCCCTCTAGTCCTGGACCTTTTTGGCATCCAGATCTTTGACCCACTTTATTTTTTTGGATTCCTGTCTGAGAGACAGTAGGAGACTGATACCCTCCCTTAGACTTAACCAAAGGGGCTCCTCTTTACTTTTCACTCCTTTCAAGTCGTTCTCAAATTCAGAGGGATAGGGCTGTTGTAGCTGTGGTTCACCATCCCATCACATTTATCAGAGACACTAGATTAGATCCTCACAAAGTCTCTGTTTCCACTCAGGGCAGGCCAATGTAAGTGACATCTTTTGAGGATGTCCCCGTGGGTACAAATGCTTAGTATCTATGATTGAGCATCAAGGTGCCATCTTCTGTGGTGGCTAATCTGCTTGGACATCTTGATGTCCCTCGCAACACAGGCCGGGGCCATATTTATGTAAGTGGTGCACACATAAGGGAGCTACCCCAAGGAAAAGTTTAAAAAAATTACGAAACTTCAGAACATGCAGAAGGGTTTTAGATGGGGACTATGACTGCAGCATTGAGGATTCAGTTGTCTTCGTTTAAAACAGGCAGGACACCTTGTGCATGTGGGAGGGGTAGTGTGTGAAATAATTCATGCCAAGATGCTTAAAGGGTTCCTTTCTACAATAACCAGGAGTTCAGCTGTGGGGCTCCACAATATGATTCATCTAAGTCCTAGCTACTCTATTGAGGGCTTTTGTGAAGCTTTGGAATTGGGACTTGTGAAGGCATTCTGTTTTTGTCAAGATCACAGGGGTATGCAGTTCTTAGTAAGTACGGATTTGTCTGCTTAGGTCAGGTAAGTTCCACAGAGTCTGCAGTTAGCGTTACTCTGTAGGAACAAATGCCCTCACACACCTAGATAGGTGTCATTCTTCATCATTGGGTTTTTGCTCCACCTCGGGCCGGCGCTGCAATGCCCGACGGGCACCCTCAATGGGGGCTCTTTAACAGAGATCTTTTTATAAGCTGTATGGTGAAGTGTGGGTGTGTGGTGAAATAGTAGATTGGTGTATTTTATGTAAATACGTGAAAGAGTGGGATAAAAATAGGACAGGCGGTACTCTACAGAATATTTTAATGATTGAGTCCTACTGCCTATGTTAAACTATGTGGTGCCACCTACTAGAAGTGATTATCTAAGTTAGCTGAAGGTCGACATGTTTCAAGCCTAATTTAGTCATGTGAATGATCTAGCGGCTTTTCTTCTGGACCATGAAAACCTGATCTACACAGTGATCAGGGTTTCGATATATTAGTTCAGTTGTGTTACTCCCAGACACATATTCTTCCCTATGTTTCAATATAAGTAAATCAATTTTTGAGAAGACCCACTGCGGGTATAAATCGGGACTCCGTGAGTATTTTGCCTGGTGACACGCTTATTAGCGTAGGACTCCTGTATATCAGCACACTGGAAGACCTTTTGTTGGATTGTCACAATTTCTGACCCTTGGATACCTTTCACTCTCGTCTTTCACCTTCATTTTTTCTTACTATTATACTATCTTTTTCTCACTATTATGCAATCTTTTCACGTTTTCACCTTTCAGCCATGTCTTTTTCTGTTTCTAGTCTAAACCCTTGAACTCTTTAGGCTGTTTTTATATGTTTTCTTTAATTGTACTATATTGTCATGATCCTTCATATTACTTGGCTTACCCTTCATTTTTATCTTTTACTTTTATTGTATATTTTCTCACTCTCATGTTATTGTACATACCATTTCAGGCACTCCTTTCAGGGGTCTTATTCCCCTTCAATATGGCCGCTTCTTGTCGGCACCTACAGTTTTTGTTTTGACAAGCACGGTTGACGCCAGATCCACTTGCACGTTCATTCTCATTCTTCCAACATGGCCGCTTCCCGGCGTAAGTTATACAGTCGTCATCTTTTTTTTATTTTATTGAGCACTGCTATCAAGGGTCATACTCCCCTCCATTACGCCCGCTTCACGTTAACATTTGCTGTTTATTTTTTTGACTTGCACAATTGACGCATGTTCCTTTTGTGTGTTCATTTACAGTCTTTCTATATGGCCGCTCCCCAGCGCGAGCAACACTGTAGTCCCTCTTCATTGTTTCCAACACCTTTATTAGGTCTGGGAGACCACGCATACTATCATGGCGACGGATTAAGACGCAATGCCGACTTGTATGCGTTCTTTGTAACTTTTTTCATATTAGTTTCCCATTCTGTCTCACCTCATCCTTTTTACTTTCATGTTAAATGACAGAGCAGTTTGTAGACTCACTTAATGTCTTTGGTACATTTAGGCACTGAGTTCGCTTTGCGTTGCCACGTTTTCAACACTCTTGATTTCTTACTTGCCAAAGTGAATGGGTAGTTGAGCGTTTGGTCATCACACGTTTCACGGCATGAGTGCACTGTGATATTACATCTCTTATGATTATGAATGACCTCTTGGTCACCATATGTACTCACACTTCATGACACAAATCTTTATCACCCCGACCAGGTTTTACTGTTTTGACACTCGATGTCTGGTGATGGACTTTCTCTTTTTATGACAGACGTTTTCTTACTTCACCCCATTGTTTCTTTCTAGAATCTACATCCCCTGATGAAGTGCTGGAAAGGCCCTAAATGCATTGGGATGAGCTGAAATTTGTTGTATACATTCTATTCATGGATTAATGAACATATTGCCAAAGAAATGTCACTCATCATGGACATATTGGATCATTCTTGAATGAAGTAATTCTTGAATGAATTAAACAAATCAATCAACGAAATTGTGTATCATTTGATGCCTAATATTGATGAGCATTGGATTACGTTCCTTTTTCCGAAACTCAGCAGTGCACATAAGGGACGTTTTTCCCTACAAGGGGAGCGCTTCTTTTACTTCATTCCTCACGCTTTTGATCAGAAAGCGATACCTTACTGCATGCCCTCAACTTATTCAATGTAGTACCATTTGTTCTCTTTTATTGGAAATTTTCTAAGTGCGTGAGCCAACCAAATTATGGACAGAGGAATGACTGTGCATGAATTAGAGGGGTTCACTCTACAACAAACATAAGGTTAGCTATATACCATAGTAGTGTCCCTTTAAAGATGTGGGGCTCACAAACAACATTTCGTCTCAAATCCATTGAGACACAAAACATTTTTATAAAACTTTATTCGATTATATAATCACAATAAAAAAGAATTTCATGAAATGTTGAACTCAAGATGTCACACTTTCTTATTCTCACTTTTACATCAAAAGTGAAGTCAAAACCATGGTCCAACCAGGGTTATCGATGGTTGTGTCCTCCAGTAAAAAAAACCCTGGTTTGACATTCACTTTTGACATCACGCAGGTACCATATTGTACAACATCATTTGATTTATTGTTTAAAGCACAACGTATGCCAAAAGGTGACTTGGCACTAAGGGGCATATTCACAACAAAAGTGGCAGAACGTGAGTTAGCTGGGTTAGCTTCAAAATAGTTAACGCCGTGCTCCGTCACTTTAGAAACGCAGGGATGCACCGTATTTACAATAATACGGTTCACCCCTACATTTCTCCCGGCGCTGGCGCTAAATTCAGCTGCATAGTGCAGACGCAGGCACCCTTGCACCGTAGTGCAAGGGTGCCTGCGCTGAGGGAATGATTATTTATGTGCAGAAGGGTGTCCATTCCTGCACATAAACAATTCAGAATGTTGATTTGAAACTCCTATGTGTGCTGCATCGTGCAGCACACATAGAAGTTGCAACTCGTCATTTTTTAAATGACTGTTTATGTCCAGGAAGGGAAACCTTCCTGCACATAAACAATCCTTCATGGCGATTTGCTGTTTCTACGCGTGCAGCACAATACAGCACACATAGAAATAGCAAAACCGAGGAGAAATTAAACATTTCTCCTCATTTCGCCATGTTAAAACCAGGTTTTCCCTGGTCTTAATGTTGGTGCGGCCCCATATTTACACCACCTTTGTAAATATGGGGCAGAGTCAAACTCAATGGGTGTTGCGGCAGAACACCCACCGCAACACCCTTTGCCCGTCCCTTTCACACTTGGGGGCAGATTTACAACTTCTGGCGCATCCCTGCAAATCAGCAGGGATGCGCCAGAATAGTTGCGACACGCAATTCTCTCCTTGCGCCACCACGGAAGCGCCGCATTTACAATGCGGCGCACCGTGGCGCAAGGAAGGCCGATGCGTGTCGCATCCTGTGGCGCAAGGGCGGCGCATTGCTGGAGTCGTGTCGCAAGCGCGACGCAACTCCAGCAATGCTCGTGGGCCGCCCATACCTAACGTGGTGCGCCACTCCTTACGCCTGCTTGAAGCAGGCGTAAGGATTCGTCGCAGCGGCGTCGGAAAAGTGACTGAGTGAAATCTTGTAGATTTCACTCAGCCACTTTGCGAGGCGTTCCTGCGCCGGAACGCCCCCCTGCTCGGGAACGCCCACATGAAACCTGACGCAGGTTTCATGTGGCGCAGGGCTTACTACGTGACGCATCTCCCTAGATGCGTCACGTTGTAAATACCCCGCAGCATGGCGCTGGCTTTACGCCGCCGTTGCGTCACAGAAGTGACGCAACGGCGGCGCTAAAGTGGCGCAAGGGGCTTGTAAATCTGCCCCTAAGTATAGTGTGAAAGGGTGCCTTATTCACAAGACGGCGTTAAGCCACGTTAAGTGGCTTAACGCCGCTGTGTAAATAAGGCAAAGCTCCTATCGCCACAGGAACGTCGAAAAAAGTGACATTCCTGTGGCGGTAGGGGCTTATAAATATGCCCCTAAGTGTCTACAGTTAGGTCCACTACACCACAGAGATCATTGATGACATCTTTTGTTGCTGTTGAAGATTGAGAAGAGTCTCATAACTTTTGCAAGCGCTGTCAGTTGCACAAATGTGAAAACAAAGGACAAATTGCAGCTCATGTGTGGTCTGCAATGTTGCTGTTGCCAAATTATAGGGCTTGCTCTACTGGCCTAGCAATCTGTAGCTGTCTTGGGGGGGGGGTGGGGGTGTTAAGCTTTTTTGTTTTGGGGAGGTGGGTAACGGCAAAGATCCCGTACTCTTTAATTAATTTGGTGAAGTTTTTCGAATAGTGAAATCATTTCCACAACTCAACCGTATAACTTTCAATGTAATCGAACTCTGCTGAAAACATGCATGCCAAATATTTCTCTGCCAGGTTACCTCAGCTGTGTTTCTCTGCACACAGTGGCATCACATATGAGAACAAAAGTGTTTTCTGCAAAGTCTGACTTATGTAGAACCATGTTATTGGTATTAATTAAGGCCATGCGACAGACAAATTGGGGCAAAAGTTACTATTTTCACCAACATTCACGAAATCACAAATTATTTCAAAGAACTTTGCAAACATTGCAAAAGACTCTTTTGAAAAGAGTGTTGTCTCACACACCTATATCGTATCTTCAGCTTAATTCAGATTATCTATTTTTATCTCAATATGCTACCTCGTGCCTTATAAGGATGCTACACAAATTTATTTGCGTGTTGTATGCTCAAAGTTGATGCAGCACCTGCTTGCAAATTTATTTACATGTTTTTTGTTAAGTGTGATAATTGTATTATGCTGTAAGTGCTTTTTTGCACGGCACTTGACCAATTTGATTTGGTGTGGCATTTTAATTTGCAGTATGACGAGTTTAATCGCTGTACAATAATATGAATATATACCATAGATTAAATGCTAAAACCCCGCTTTTCAGTGTACATCAGCGTATCCATGTTTGCTAGAAGGGGTTGCTGGATGGTGATTTTTTTTCCATGCGTGACATATTTTAATGATATGATGTATATATTTCATTATAGGACACCATTGATTGCTTTATCTGAATTATCGCCTTGCAGACCCGTCATCTCTTTAGGGAATCGCGTTTTTTTTTTTTACCGAGAGCCGACTCTTAAAAGTACAGCGAGCAGTGCGTGACAGCAGCCCGCACTTTTATGTGAGGATGAAAAGGACCTAATTGCTGTCATCATTAATGCTCAAAGGGTTCTTACCTGCAAGATTGCCATCCAGGCAGTTTTTCTCCATTAACTCTAGCGGGGTGCAACAGCTGACCTCAAAAAACGGTAGCTGATCACCTTAACGATGCAGGTATCAGGTTGGCACAGCGCCAATGGTCGAAGATCGCCTTTTATGTACCTCTGAGGACAGAGATGTCCCACTGGGTTGTATATTTGAACAATGTTTATTTGTGGACTAGAATCGAGTGGTGAACAAGGTTAATAAAGATGTGTAGGTCTGTAAGGATACGCTGCTCATATACCATAAGAGCACAATGTACGCTGCAATTGACTTTAATGCAGCAAAAGCAAACTTGGAATTTTTGGGCGGTGTCTTTGCAAGTATTTGCTGAGAGGTGACAGTACTGCTTGTGTCTACGCATGTTAAACATTTCCTATTGATGACAGAGGCCAGATATAGGGGTATATTTACAATGAAATGGCACTGCCCACAAGCAAATCTGCTGTGCGGAGTTGCATCATTTAAAAAATGCAGGGATGCGCCGTATTAACAAGAATACAGCACATCCCCATGGGCAGCCCTGTACCGGAGCTAAAAAAGCTGCCTAGCACCAACGTAGGCCCACTTGCGCCATGGAGCAAGGGTACCTGCGTTGTAGGGAAGATTGTTTATGTGCAGGAAGGGGCCCCTTCCTGCGCATAAACAATCATTAATGGCAATTTGCTCCTTCTATGTGTGCTGCAGAATGCAGCACACATAGAAAGAGCAAAAAATGAGCAGAACAAAAGTATTGCTCCTCGTTGAGCCACTCTAATGCCTCCTTTTGAATGGCATTAGTTTTTGGCACTGCCTCAGATTTAGACATTCTTGTAAATCTGGGGAAGGGTCAAAAAGCAATGGGTGTTGCATGGGTATTCCTACAGCAACACCCCACTTGATGCAGAAAACTGTGTGAAAGGGCATGATATTTACAATGCGGCATTAAGCCAGGCAAAGTGGCTTAGCACCGCATTGTAAATATGGATCAGGTCATTGCACCATTGGAGCGTCGTTAAAAGTGATGCTCCATTGGCACAATGCCCTAGTAAATATGCCCCATAGTGTTTCGAGTGACCATCAATCTTTACAATCCTGGCACCGAACAGGTAATTAGTTCAAATTGAACTGTTACAGATTAGATTGACACAACTAGATTGACACAAAGGCGTTAACAAATAGCACACTTCCCAATCAGGCCTAAGCCAGGCAATAAAGAGGTCAACCTGGCAGTTCTTCCACCTTATTTAGAAATTATGGATTCACAGGGTTTCTGCCAGTGAAGCCTTACCTGACACTTGTGAAAACCCCAAATTTCAGTGATTTGTCCGCCACTGGACCTCTAGGTCACAGCTGTGGTAAATCTGCATTATTTAGCACAGAGCAACCACCACTGGATTGCCCTGCTTGAGAATGCATTGATAGATATGTGGTCCCATGCATGGACAAAGAGTGACCCTAACGCGGCTCTAGAAAACTCCTGGCATGTCGAGACCATTGTTTTTTTGCATTTCATAAATGAGCTCCCAGTTTGGAAGTTTGTGAAATACTAAAAATGAATGCAGGGCGGGTGAAAGGAAATATGCCTTTCACTTATCAGCTCTGCCTTGTCTGACACAAAAGAGTATGCACTTAGACAGAGAGATGTCCACCAAGCAGGTGGGGTCTTTCAATATGGCTGGTGGTCTCCACCAGGGCAGCAGATACCAGGTCCATTGCTGACCTGGGAAGTGTCATGGAATACCTGAATCTCATGCTGCGGAAATATATGGAACTCTTGAATAGTTCATGTGTCTCCCTGCCACAAAACTATGCCTAAGTGGAGAGAGCCCATGAAAAATAGGAAGAGGAAGAGAGAACACCAGCCGGGAAACAGTCAAGGACTGGTATGTTGCCGAACTAGACAAACACAATAAATATTCAGCTGACTAGCACTTATGTATATTCATGTTTTAACAAATTTATATGCTATATATAAACTACTAGGTCTTGACTATGTCTCTCTGTCTTTTCTGTCTCTCCGAAAATAATAACAATATAGGTGTTAATGAATCTTTCTAACACATTTGTGTTTATATGCCCAATTATGTATGTGATTTCACAATTGTAATCAATACCTGAAAGAAAGTTTTCTGAAACATAACTCACTATATTTCACTCTTGTATTTGAAAAGTACCTCTAAAGGAAAACAGTTGTTGTCATCCAAATATATGTTTCATAGATCCGTCTAAGCAAGTCTTCTTGGGTTATTTCATTCCAAAATATTCAAGGTTCTAGATTACCCTTTTAAATACAGGTTCCATCACTTCCAAATCAGTTTCTCCAAAATTCCATGAAAACATAATACCTCTTAGTTTCACAGAATATTCGTTCTGAAGGCTGTGTATGTACATCGCTGCCATACATCATCATAATTCAGAACGAAGAAGCTTATACAAAAAGCAAAAGATTTTTCAGATGAAGACTGTCAAGTAAGTCAGGAATCTTGGCAACCACAGCAGCAGTTGTGAAGCATCATACTCTGTTTCATGTTCCCTGAAATCTGCTATATAGTTGCTTTGCAATCACTAGACCGTGAGACTAATTCTCATTTGGCTTTTCCAGGATCGCCAAATTCGCATGGAATGCCCAGTCCTCTGACAGTCATTTCAATTTATCTTCACTCGCTCCATTCTCCTGTCATGAGTCACAAAAACAACGGGGGGGTGATTAGGATGGCGGGCCGATCGCCATCGCCAGTCAGGCGGTGGCGATCCGCCCGCCATCTCTACCCGATTTACCCCATGACGCCATACCGCGTCAGACGCAAAGTGCGTCTGCCGCTTTTACGCCGGTTGGCAATCGTTCCGATTGCCGGCCGGGCGGAGCTGGGGCGTAATATGGTGGCGGTGCCTAGCGGGCACCGCCATCCATATTAGGATGTATTGCTGTTAAGGCCTTTCCATGGTGGCGAGGCCGCCATGGAAAGGCTGGTGGTGAATTGCCCTGGGGGCCCGTTGCGGGCCCCTGGGGGTGGGGGGCTGCACTTGGGGGGTACCTATGGTACCCCCCTACATTGCCATACACAAGGTGGCAGGCACCGCGCGGTGCCTGCCACGTTGTGCATGGAAATGCACGACATGTCATTTGGACATTGCGGCGGGTGCTGCTGTAAGCAGCGTCCGCCGCAATGTTAACTTGCAGAATGCGACCGCCAGGGTGGCGGTCGCATCCTAATCAGGGCTGCGGGACCGCCGCATGTTTGGCGGCCGGTCCCGTTTCCACTGGGATGGCGGGCGGACTAATGTCCGCCCGCCATCCTAATCAGCCCCTAGATGTCTACTGCCACAAATAGTCAAGGCCTATAGCACACAATTGTTAGAAGGTGGTTCTGACACTATGGGCCGCCCGGATTTTTCGCTTTTTGAGCACCTATGTGTTGAGCTTTTACTGTGGGAGAGCCTCATAAATTGGGACTCATCCACAGTGAACTCATGATGAAAGAGACTGCATGTGGATTTTACTGGTGTCCCCCTAGCTTGACTAGGCCGCTGCGCAGCAGCTGGAGTAAGGGGCACCGGGCTGGTTACATGCAGACACCTTTGTACATGCGTGTGCACACGTGTAGGGGCTGCGCAGGGGAGATTCCTGGCGTGCGCAGTCCAGGAGCAGCTACAAAGTGAATGGTGTGGCGGGACTTATGCAGAAGTGGGTGGTGACACGGAATAGGCCTTATAAACTGGGAAGGAACATGCCAGGGAAAGTCAGTGTGTTTTACTGTGTTTTTCACTTCATTATTCCCCTATGGGGATGTGGAGCCCATGTGCTAGATTAACTTTCCTAAGTCCTACAGATTCCAGACACGCACTCAAGTCCACTGTAGCGGATGTGAAAAGAAGCATTCTGCAGAGTCCAAAGTCATATTTGTACTGCTTTTGGGTCATCCAGAAATGTCACATTTCTCTGAGTCAGTCATAACCAGGACCAGGCTGAGGGCTGACCTCAGCTGGATGCTCTTCCACAAGCTAAGGCATCCTCTCCACGAAGAGAAGATGGGTGGGGCTACAGGCTCATCCATCAGCAGCTATCACTGGGTGCCAGGCACCAGGCTGCACCAAGGAGGGAAGGCAGCGAGGGGGGAAGGGGTCTGGTTTCAGAGACCATGTGGCCAGAGACCCTGGACGACGCCATTTTGAACAAACCCAGAGGCTGGACAAGAA
This sequence comes from Calotriton arnoldi, assembly GCA_963921515.1. Classification (NCBI taxonomy): domain Eukaryota; kingdom Metazoa; phylum Chordata; class Amphibia; order Caudata; family Salamandridae; genus Calotriton; species Calotriton arnoldi. The sequence continues at coordinate 1,263,009 of CAWUFW010003873.1, read as the reverse complement.
GGAGGGAGCAGGGGCAGGGAAGTGATGTGTCGCTGTTTGATAGGACCAACAGAGACTTCCTGCCAGCCCCCTACTCAACTTTTAAAAAGTGCTTGCACAGGAAGAGAAGCTCTCTCTGGGGTGTGGTTTGCTGAGGGGGAAGGTGCTGGAGCCTGGTCATGGGCATTTGGAAGGAGGTACCCCCTGACTGCCCCCCAGGCCCCTAACAGCGCCAGAAGAAGAGCCCAGGACCGGTGCGCAGAAGCAGGGGCCAGCGAAAGTCTGGCGCAGGGAGCCAGTGAAGACCGCTCCCTGCAGAATGCACCCTCTTGGAGACCCGGAGGGTGAAGGAGAGTGCTCCCAGTGGCTGGGGGCCGCCGCCAGGAGCAAGAAGACACAAAAATGGGGCAGATCGGACCCCCAGGGGCTGAGATATGGCCCCCGGAAGGTAGGTGACCTTTGACCCCTAATCGGACCGACGACGAAGCGCGTGGGGCTCCGCCGCCGGTCTCCAAGATGCCCCCGGGGTGGGTCAGGTCCCGGGGGCTGCCCCCCAAAGAGAAGTAAAGACGGGGAGCGCCGTCGCGCTCCCCGCGAAGGTGCCCAGCTGGGGACAAGCAGCCCACCCTGGCCCCCCCATGAAGACGGGAGGTGGGGGAGCGCCATCGCGCCCCCCGCAAAAAGTGGCCAAAGGGGGCCCGGGACCCCATCCCCGGCCCCCGAAGTCAAGTCGGGGAGCGCCGTCGCGCTCCCCGTGAAGATTTCCCCTGCGGGGGCCAGGAGCCCACCCTGGCCCCCACCGAAGCCAAGCAGCCGGGGAGCGCCGTCGCGCTCCCTCTGACGAGGAGGCGGGGCCCGGGACCCCATCTCCGGGCCCCGAAGACAGCAAGATGGAGGGGAGCGCTGTCGCGCCCCCCCAAAGATGTCCGGGGGCCCAGGACCCCATCCCCGGGCCCCGAAAAGCAGGAGGAGGCCAGGGGAGTGCAGCCGCACTCCCCCCGAGGTCCGGCACGTCTGCCCGCCGGAGCAGGCAGGTCAGAACTGCCTTGCCGGCTCCCGCGGCAGCACGCGAGGGTGCTGGCCGTGCGGGGAGCCGGCGGGGGCAGCCGGGGGTGGGCTCCCCGGGCTGCCCTCCAATGTGGAGGTCCTGCGGGGGTCCCGGGTGGGACCGGGACCCCGTACCAGAGAGGAGGGGCCCGGGTGGGACCGGGCCCCGAAAATTGGCATGAGTGGCCGGGGGTGGGCTCCCCGAGCCGTATCCCTTACCGGGGGTCCGGGTGGGACCGGGCCCCCCACCGAGGCCAGAAGACGCGGCGCGAAGCGCCCGATCGATTGCGGCTCTCCCTGGCACAGCGGGAGAGCCGCTCATCCGATATGCACAAAGCGGAGCTGAAGCGCCCCATAATGCCTTGCCAGGCATTTGGAAAAACATCGGTTTGGTGCTTGTGGTGGCCCCAGGAGAATGGGGTCACCGCCAAATTTGTGCAAGAGTGCTGGGGGAGCTGCTGGAGAAGCGCAGTCTCCCCCCAGCACGAAGAAAAGTCCCTCCCTAAGTGTCATAGGGATTTTAAAAGAATAACCCCTCAAGGGCTCAGCCAGCATTTAACACTCTCTAGGTTGGAACTTTTGTTCTACAGCTGAGGGTGTTTTGAGAAGTGCCTTAAGGAATGAAGGGCTGAATTGGGATGTCTGGAGAAGGGCATCCCCTGGAGGTGAAGAGGTGTAATTGCACCAGAACTGCATTTACTAACGGTTATTTCTTTTTAGAGGGACTGAAGGTCACATATGTAATGTGAAGTACCTGTGTAAGGTGATGTCATAAGCAAAGTGGGGTTATGTTGCCAGACATTCCTGCTAGGGTGTCTGGCTGTATATGCGTAATCCTGTGATTTCATCTGTGATGCCTTTAGGGGCTGTAATTGCAACGCATTCTAATGTCCAACAAATGTGCTGAGTACTGTCATTCTAAAGTGTGCGTAAACATGTATTTTTGCTGCTGCGCTTAAGTGAGGAACAACCCAAATTGTTAGCCCTGAATATGTAGGGGTGCACACTGTATGGTCACTATAAGATGCTCAGTCAGGGTTATGTGTCACTAGGGCAGGTGAACCTATTTTTAATGCGTGTTGAGGTAATGGGGTGGGTTGCCACTGGGATGGTGCCAGTGCGCAGGGCCCTCGCTCCAGGTTATGCTCAACACACTGCATTAGGGGGCAAGATGATGTGCATACATGGGAGTGGTGGTACTCGACCCCACCCCCCTTTTGGGAAAGGTGGAGATGTTACGCAATGTCACAAAGTAATTCCAACAGCTTATGTATATTTGTAAATTGGTGCATAGTATTGAGTAGTGTGTGTGTTTAATAAATGTACTCTTACTTTTATAAAGCAAAGTACAGGCTGGACAATAAATTATTGAGTGTTATTTCTGCGCACCTGCAAATGGCAATTACTAGCCCACACCACCTCCCTTGAGTAAGCCTCAGACTGCTCTGCAACGCTACCCTCTGAGAGTCAGGCGCTACAATTGGGTGTTTGGTTCCCAGTGAAGGACAAATGTAGTCATGTTATTTGTGCAGGCCTCACAGATGCTGCCTCGTTTTCCAACATTGGTGTCTAGCAGCGGGAAACATAGTATCCCATTCGGGTGCGCATTTATAGCATTTGATAAGTCCAGTTTTGCCACACATTACCTATGCAGTAATGAGCAAATGGAAGAGCGCAAGGCTCTGAAAAGGGTTCAAAGTTTTGGTTAGGTGAACTAAAAGTATGGGAAAGGAAAGCCCTGCGCACATATGTGTCATTTGAAGAGATTATGGTTTAAATGTGAACTGTATTGATATGACCGCGCTATGTTGATTATCATGTGCTAGCGGGATGGTGCTTTCCAGGAAATGATTGCATACAAATGTTCTAAGCCATATTGTACACCTTTGAACCCTAACACTACACGCACTACACCTGCATGAGGAGGGTGTCTCCTCAAGAGATAGGGACAGCAACTGATACCTACATCACAGGTGGGGTGTAGGGGTGGATTGACCTTTGTGGGGGACAGGAGAGAGAGGGGGGCTCCTGGGAGATTCCCGCGCTTTTTAAGGGCAGGGAGGGTTTCCACAGAAGGGGCCCCAGGTATCCTTCCCCCGCTGAAAGTTTACTTGCCATTGGCGCAGGCCAAAACCACTGGAAGGGTGGGGCAGGAGGTTTCTTTACCCCTGGTAGTAACGCCCCAGGGGTTCCCATGGTGGGGGACCCCCAGGAACTTTTCCCACAGTGGGAGGAGAGTGTGGTAGAGTTGAGTGTCCGGCAGGCCCCCAGGTTAACTGGTGGGGAGGTGAGCGACCCAGGGGTGGCCCCTGGTAGTGGGTGGCCCCAAAGGAGGGTAGTTCTTGAGTGATGGTGTGTAGTGGTAGCCCCTAGGTACCCTAGGTGGGCTAGGTAACTGATCCAGTGGAGATCTGAGTGGGGGTGATGTACTCCCTGGTTTCCAGGTGAAGGGTTAGTGGTGGACCCTGAGGTGTCAGGGTCCGGTGAGTGGTTACCCCGGGGTGGCCCATGGGGATGGGTGGCCCCAAAGGAGGGGTAGTTGTCGAGCTGGGATGTCACCCTGGAGCTAGGGTGGTGAGCCTGAGGTGGTGGCTGGGGCGATGCCTGGCCAGGTGACCAGTCAGGTAGGTCCTAGGGGACTTGTATCTCAGGACCGGAAGCATGAGGGTGTTCCCTAGCTCGAGGGAGGAGGTGGACTTCTGCAAGGTAGCACCACCCTGAACACAGGTGGGGCCTATCTTAAGTGAAGGGACCCTGTGTTTCGCAAAGGGGTGGTGCAGGCCTACCCGGGATCTTTAGGGTCCCTGGCTTGGGGTGGTAGTACTACCCTGAAGGCAGGTGGGGCCTATCTTAAGTGAAGGGACCCTGCTCTTCATAAGGGGTGGTGCAGGCCATCCAGGGACCATGTAGGTCCCTGGGCGGTCTCCCAAGGTGCCTCTGGGAGACCGGGGAGAGCCATGAGAGGTGGGCCTGGGTCTAGCTAACTCGGGGCCCACAGGCTCTCTAAGGGTACTCCGGGAGGAGAGCGCGCCTCTCGGAGGGAAGGGTGCATAGGCCCTGTTCTCGCAGCGGAGAACCAAGAAGGGGTCTAGGTTCCTGGGGTAGTTTCCATGTGGAGCTACTGACGGGGGGAATGAGCTGTAGGATGACTGACGAGGCACCCTCAGTGTTCCTCTCTGGCACTGCCAGTGTGGTGGTGAGGCCGGTCTGAGGTCCTATCAGGGAGCCAGGCCAGGGGCCAAAGGGTGCTTTTCTGTGTGGGGAAAGCACAAGTGGCTGTGCTTTCTTTAGGGAAGCCAGTCATCCCGAAAGGGTGGTTGCAGCAGAATGACCTCAGTGGCAGGCTGAGGGTGAGGGTCCAGAGAGGTTGCATCTTTGGGGTGCAAGGACCAAACGGAGAGAGGGTACTGGTTGGACCAAACTCCAGAAGGGAGACCAGCTAGTGACCCAGGGGATGGGATGTAGACCTATCCCCGAAGACCGCATCGGTGCTGAGGCACTGGACCCTTGTCCAGAGAAGGGGTAGGCATAGTGTTGCATGCCCAAGGGCAAAGGTGGGCCTAGTGAGGCCAAGTCCATGTAGACCATGAGTGACCTAGAGGTATCTAACCTAGAGCCCGGAGGGTTCTTAGGGTAGTCTGGGATCCCTGTCATGGGTGGAGATTTCATGGATGGGAGGAGTAGGTGGTCTGAGCGGATAACTGGTGAGTAAGGGGGGTCTGGTCAGAACCCCTTATAACTAGTTATCGCTGACTACGGGAAGAATACCCATGTAGAGTGGCTACTTCTTCCCTGTAGGAATCAGCTGGGCACGGCGTGTGGTAGAAGGTGGTTCTGACACTATGGGCCGCCCGGATTTTTCGCTTTTTGAGCACCTATGTGTTGAGCTTTTACTGTGGGAGAGCCTCATAAATTGGGACTCATCCACAGTGAACTCATGATGAAAGAGACTGCATGTGGATTCTACTGGTGTCCCCCTAGCTTGACTAGGCCGCTGCGCAGCAGCTGGAGTAAGGGGCACCGGGCTGGTTACATGCAGACACCTGTGTACATGCGTGTGCACACGTGTAGGGGCTGCGCAAGGGAGATTCCTGGCGTGCGCAGTCCAGGAGCAGCTACAAAGTGAATGGTGTGGCGGGACTTATGCAGAAGTGGGTGGTGACACGGAATAGGCCTTATACACTGGGAAGGAACATGCCAGGGAAAGTCAGTGTGTTTTACTGTGTTTTCCACTTCATTATTCCCCTATGGGGATGTGGAGCCCATGTGCTAGATTAACTTTCCTAAGGCCTACAGATTCCAGACATGCACTAAAGTCCACTGTAGCGGATGTGAAAAGAAGTATTCTTCAGAGTCCAAAGTCATATTTGTACTGCTTTTGGGTCATCCAGAAATGTCACATTTCTCTGAGTCAGTCATAACCAGGGCCAGGCTGAGGGCTGACCTCAGCTGGATGGATTGATAATTTTTCTTCCACAAGCTAAGGCCTCCTCTCCACGAAGAGAAGATGGGTGGGGCTACAGGCTCATCCATCAGCAGCTATCACTGGGTGCCAGGCACCAGGCTGCACCAAGGAGGGAAGGCAGCGAGGGGGGAAGGGGTCTGGTTTAAGAGACCATGTGGCCAGAGACCCTGGACAACGCCATTTTGAACAAACCCAGAGGCTGGACAAGAAGGAGGGAGCAGGGGCAGAGAAGTGATGTGTCGCTGTTTGATAGGATCAACAGAGACTTCCTGCCAGCCCCCTACTCAACTTTTAAAAAGTGCTTGCACAGGAAGTGAAGCTCTCTCTGGGGTGTGGTCTGCTGAGGCGGAAGGTGCTGGAGCCTGGTCATGGGCAGATGGAAGGAGGTACCCCCTGCCTGCCCCCCAGGCCCCTAACAGCACCAGAAGAAGAGCCCAGGACCGGTGCGCAGAAGCAGGGGCCTCTGCGCAGGTAGAAGAGAGGCCCAGGAGGAGAGCCAGGCGAAAGTCTGGTGCAGGGAGCCAGTGAAGACCGCTCCCTGCAGAATGCACCCTCTTGGAGACCCGGAGGGCGAAGGAGAGTGCTCCCAGTGGCTGGGGGCCGCCACCAGGAGCAAGAAGACACAAAAATGGGGCAGATAGGACACCAAGGGGCTGAGATATGGCCCCCGGAAGGTAGGCGACCTTTGACTCCTAATCGGACCGACGACGAAGCACGTGGGGCTCCGCCGCCGGTCTCCAAGATGCCCCCGGGGTGGGTCAGGTCCCGGGGGCTGCCCCCCAAAGAGAAGTAAAGACGGGGAGCGCCGTCGCGCTCCCCGCGAAGGTGCCCAGCTGGGGGCCAGGAACCCACCCACGAAGACGGGAGGCGGGAGAGCGCCGTCGCGCCCCCCACAAAAAGTGGCCAGAGGGGGCCCGGGACCCCATCCCCGGGCCCCGAAGTCAAGTCGGGGAGCGCCGTCGCGCTCCCCGTGAAGATTTCCCCTGCGGGGGGGCCAGGAGCCCACCCTGGCCCCCACCAAAGCCAAGCAGCCGGGGAGCGCCGTCGCGCTCCCCCTGACGAGGAGGCGGGGCCCGCGACCCCATCTCCGGGCCCCGAAGACAGCAAGATGGAGGGGAGTGCCATCGCGCCCCCCGAAGATGTCCGGGGGCCCAGGACCCCATCCCCAGGCCCCGAAAAGCAGGAGGAGGCCGGGGGAGTGCAGCCGCACTCCCCCCGAGGTCCGGCACGTCTGCCCGCCGGAGCGGGCAGGCCAGGACTGCCTTGCCGGCTCCCGCGGCAGCACGCGAGGGTGCTGGCCGGGCGGGGAGCCGGCGGGGGCAGTCGGGGGTGGGCTCCCCGGGCTGCCCTCCAACGTGGAGGTCCTGCGGGGGTCCCGGGTGGGACCGGGACCCCGTACCAGAGAGGAGGGTCCCGGGTGGGACCGGGCCCCGAAAATTGGCAGGAGTGGCCGGGGGTGGGCTCCCCGAGCCGTATCCCTTACCTGGGGGTCCGGGTGGGACCGGGCCCCCCACCAAGGCCAGAAGACGCGGCGCGAAGCGCCCGATCGATCGCGGCTATCCCCGGCACAGCGGGAGAGCCGCTCATCCGATATGCACAAAGCGGAGCTGAAGCGCCCCATAATGCCTTGCCAGGCATTTGGAAAAACATCGGTTTGGTGCTTGTGGTGGCCCCAGGAGAACGGGGTCACCGCCAAATTTGTGCAAGAGTGCTGGGGGAGCTGCTGGAGAAGCGCAGTCTCCCCCCAGCACGAAGAAAAGTCCCTCCCTAAGTGTCATAGGGATTTTAAAAGAATAACCCCTCAAGGGCTCAGCCAGCATTTAACACTCTCTAGGCTGGAACTTTTGTTCTACAGCTGAGGTTGTTTTGAGAAGTGCCTCAAGGAGTGAAGGGCATCCCCTGGAGGTGAAGAGGTGTAATTGCACCAGAACTGCAATTACTAACAGTTATTTCTTTTTAGAGCGACTGAAGGTCACATATGTAATGTGAAGTACCTGTGTAAGGTGATGTCATAAGCAAAGTGGGGTTATGTTGCCAGACATTCCTGCTAGGGTGTCTGGCTGTATATGCGTAATCCTGTGATTTCATCTGTGATGCCTTTAGGGGCTGTAATTGCAACGCATTCTAATGTCCAACAAATGTGCTGAGTACTGTCATTCTAAAGTGTGCGTAAACATGTATTTTTGCTGCTGCGCTTAAGTGAGGAACAACCCAAACTGATAGCCCTGAATATGTAGGGGTGCATACTGTATGGTCAATATAAGATGCTCAGTCTAGGGTTATGTGTCACTAGGGCAGGTGAACCTATTTTTAATGCGTGTTGAGGTAATGGGGTGGGTTGCCACTGGGATGGTGCCAGTGCACAGGGCCCTCGCTCCAGGTTATGCTCAACACACTGCATTAGGGGGCAAGATGATGTGCATACATGGGAGTGGTGGTACTCGACCCCACCCCCCTTTTGGGAAGGGTGGAGATGTTACGCAATGTCACAAAGTAATTCCAACAGCTTATGTATATTTGTAAATTGGTGCATAGTATTGAGTAGTGTGTGTGTTTAATAAATGTACTCTTACTTTTATAAAGCAAAGTACAGGCTGGACAATAAATTATTGAGTGTTATTTCTGCGCACCTGCAAATGGCGATTACTAGCCCACACCACCTCCCTTGAGTAAGCCTCAGACTGCTCTGCAACGCTACCCTCTGAGAGTCAGGCGCTACAATTGGGTGTTTGGTTCCCAGTGAAGGACAAATGTAGTCATGTTATTTGTGCAGGCCTCACAGATGCTGCCTCGTTTTCCAACAACAATGAAAATGTTTTTCTTTCCCTGAGTGACTCGGTGCTTTTACATGTCCTGTTCCTGACTTTGGCTTACTTGCCAGTGTCTAATTGACCTTGTAAGTTTCACAATCATGTGCCCATTTGTTCCCATCAAAATTGTCCTACAATCGCAGTTGTCACTAAAACGCCTATATATATACACATAAAATAGATCAAAATCATCTACAATTATTCTCTAGCAAAGCACATAGTACATTTCCAATGTGATCTAGTTAACTGAGCACTTTTATACATTAGTCTTAAATATGTAGTCCCTTTTGAACATGTTGCTGGGTCTGCAGCTTGACGTCATGCCATTATCTAGGGGAATTACACATTTTTTGTCATGTAGGTAATTCAGAAAGTGAAGGCTCCTCTTTCATTGTGTAGACATCTCCAAAACATAATCCATGTTGTCAACTATTTATAATACATGTGTATTTATACTGTGTTCATATGCAATCACTCTTTGCTTTATGGATAGAAACCGGTAATAATCTGTTTTGTGAGCCGGGATGCACGGAACATATTAACCTAAAATCAAATGCAAATTCTTCTTTTGAATTACAAATGGAATACTGTTCAGTGTTCAGAAATATTTTTATCAATTCAGTTGGTACATATCTTAATATCAGTGACATGGTACGCAATATGACTTGAACATTACTCATCAATGCCTTTGTAGAAGAACATAGGGGCAGATTTACAAGGCCCTTGCGCCACTTTTGCGTCACTTTTCCCATGTTAAAAATGACGCAAAAGTGGCGCAAGGGCCTTGTAAATCTGACCCATACTCTGTAAAAATGACTCCAAACTACCTCCTTAAAATCTACAATTGTGTTTATCTTGTGGAAGTTAGTTCAGTCGTTAGAATACGGTTGAATATTATTTGCATGATGATATTCTGTGGCACGAGGTCAGCGAAATGAACAATTAGCATTAGTAAATGGTTACTTTGCTGAGATTACAAAGAGCTCATTAAATTGTTTACTGACACACAGCACTGTTAAGAAACACAGACCATTCTTTCCTAAATGATTTCAGCTCAAATTTAAATTTGAACATATTTGTTGATTGTTTCTCAAAATTCAATTAAGTGCCCAAAAGGATTATGGAGGTTTACAGAAAGTGACTTAATCCTTCTATGAAGCATTTCTTAAGTGTAATATAATTCATTCTTAATCCATCCACCTATATGAAATGAAGGAGCTTCAACCATTTTAATATGGCAAGTCAGCATCAATTGCTTCATCACCTAATTGTTGTTAAGTTTAACTCAATATTTGTGATCTCAATTGGAGTACTGTGCTTCAAGCTAACATCGTGATGTCTTTGCAGGAATCAATTGGTTTGGGAAATACCCACGGCATTAAAAGTTTATTATTGCTAAAGCGTTTCCGCTATAAGCTTTCACAAGGGTCCACATCATGCATCCCCCAAACTTGTTTTCCAAAGTGTATATGCATATTTGTTAGATTGATTAGGACCATTCTTTTGCAGTTGTAGAAGGTTTACATACTAGTTTTTCATCTAATGGAAGGCTTAATTAATTACATTTCGTGAAGACAATTAACCAATGGTTATAAATGTTCCAAGAACCGTTAAAGTTGGAGTAGCCAAAAGACATGCTATGCCATTTCTCCAAGTTGATAATGATTTCTTTTTCGTTGTTAGACCTGGCATCTTTGGCATGTATTTCCTGTCTTTTTCTGCCTCTGATGTCCTGTTTTTTACTGTGTGCTGCTTTTTAGTTTTGCTGATTTTAGAACTCTGGCCACTTTACCACTGTTGATCAGTGCTAAAGTGCAAGTGCTCCCTGTGTAAATTATGAATATGATTGGTTAGCCATAATTGTCATGTTTGATTAAATGGTAAGTCCCTAGTAAAGTTCACTGTCTGTTCTCAGGGCCTGTAATGCAAATGCTACTAGTGGGCCTGCTGCACTGATTGTGCCACCCACATGAGTAGCTCTGCAACCATGTCTCAGACCTGTCACTGCAGTGCCTGTGTGTGCAGTGTTAAACTGCCATGTCGACCTGGCAAGTGTACCCACTTGCTAGGCCCAAACCTTCCGTTTTACTACATGTAAGGCACCCCTAAGGAAGGCCCAAGGTAGCCCCATGGGTAGGGTGCAGTGTATGTGAAAGGTGGAACATGTACTGGTGTGTTTCACATGTTCTGAAATACTGGTAATTTCTTTTTTCACTATTGCAAGGATTATCTCTGCCATAGGTTATCATCGGAGCTGCCTTGTAACATCTTACAAGTGTAACTTTCAATTGGGAAGATGTAGAGATTTGGAGTTAGGGTTCTCTGAACTCAGAATAATAAAATACATCTTTTATTGAAGTTGTTTTTTAAATTGTGTGTTTGATAATGCCACTTTTAGAAAATGGGCATTTTCTTCCTTTATAATTCTGTGTCTCTGCCTGCCTGTGGAATCAATGTCTGGTTTGAGCTAACAGTTCGGCTGCTTATGCATTCACTCTAGACAGTCACACACAAGCGAGCTGAGGTGTGCCCTGATAGCCTGATGGCCCATCACCAGGCTGATGGGTCTTTCTGGACTAGAGTGGTAGGAGGAGATGTCACTGACACCTGAATAGGCTGTGCCTGTCCTCACACAAAGCTGTATCCACCCCCTTGTAGTGAGTCTGGAGCCAGGTCAGGGAAAGGCAGGGTCTTGTGCAATACAAAGGCTTTCCTTTGAAGTTGGCCTACTTCAAGGGCAGAAACTGGTATAAGTACTGGAGCTGTGATACCATAATTTCAGAACACTTCTGGACTGAGAGGAGATTCTGCCAAAAAGAAGAGCTGGAGAAGCTGTAGGAGCAGGGCCGTAGCCACGGGGGGCCAGCGGAGCCCGGCACCCCTATATTTCTGCCTGGCCCCCCTAAATCTGAGGCCAGAATGTTGGTAAGTCTTTATGGGATTTAAGTAGGTGTCTGTTTGCTGTTTACATTTCTTTTTAGAGAGCGATTCCTGCACGTGGTGTCCTTGGCCCTTTAGTGTTGCAGTAGCCACCAGAATCTATGGCGCCACGCCTTCTCTCAGGCAATAAGGGTGAGGCTCTCTGTTCAGAGGGGCTTTGTGCTAGTAGCAATCAGCTCACAGTCTCCATCTCCCTTAAAAGTGCACGGAAAAGGCAGAAGCACAGTGTTGCTGTGGAGCGCTGTGCTGGCGCTAGTTGATTTGCCTTATTATCTTGTTTTTCTTGACCATGGCAGCAGTATTTTATGGAAGTCGGAGTAAAGTTGGGGCTGCAGTCTCTCCTAATAGCGATCTCTGTCCAGAACGCTCACAGAAAGGTATGAAAATGTGAGTCAGTTACATGTGAGGGAAAATGAAAATGCAAGAATAATTCTCAACTAGCATTGTCGTATAATGCAACGAATAGTCAGTGTGGTGAATGAGGGGCTGGTTTTAGCATGAAAGGAATGTTTTGTAGGGGGTGGGGTGCCATCAGTGGCAGGAAAAAAATTATGAAAATCTGTGACTAACATACAGATCATAGATTACAATAACAGCAATGGCATTTGGTGGGTTAATGCACACGCTGCATACATTTGAGTATCTTGAATATCGAGCTCTATTTTTTATGTTATGCATTTTATATACAGTGTAAAGCCAACTCGAAGGAGAGGTGAAGCACTACAGAAAAGATGTTTTGTGTCAAGTCATTTTTATTTGAACTTAGAATAGAGCAAGACAATGTACAACTATCACTACAATGTACCCCAAATACAGCTCTCATGTAGCCTGGCACAGCAGTTCTGTTTTTAACAAACCCAGCACTAAAGCAGGTGTGTAATTGCACAGTGCTCAACGTGGCGACCCCATTACCAAAATGCCCACCAAGACATGCTGGAACAGGAACAAAAGGCAACAAAAGGGAGGAAGAGAGAACACAAAATCCAAGAGAGTAAGGGAAAAGGCTGAAAAGAAGGAATAAAAGGCTGGGTCAATCAGGGAGTGTAAAAGGTTGGAGAAACCACATCAATATATTACCAATTTATCAGTGCTATAAACCCACATCCCTCCCCCATTAGCCCCATATGCCTAGAAGGGGAATAAAGTGATATTGTCTAACTCAATAGCAGAACCTCTACTGCAAAATAGCAGTCTGAGTTCACCACTCCAGTACTTTTCTTGATGCTCTCTGGCCTTGTTAACAACCATCAGTCTTCCCAGTCACATTACGAAGCATGTGACCCCTAAGTAAGCAGATTTAGTGCCACAGTCTGGAGTGCCTTTGTATTGGCATTTAGCGCCTAGCTGATATCTTGGAACAAGAGGATCCTCCTACCTTCCATTTGCAAAGCATTAATCAGAAGCACCACCTTTTTAATAAAAAGGTCATGAACATCCAGGTCACACTGGAACACAATGACCGTATGCCACCACTTCCTTATGGGAAGCCTTCTCGCTCAGAGGGGAGTCTGTACACTTTCTTGATCAGAGTACCCAGGATGGGAAAGGTACTCCTATCACAGACCCTCCAGCATGATATCCCAATGTTGTATTCCGCTTTAGGGGTCCGTATATAGGTTTTCCTGAATCATGTCCTTATATAGGCACAATTCGCCTTGCCTATATAGGCATAGAATCCCTGTCCTTAATTAGGCATTAACCGTGCACTCCAAATACAGGCATGGTCACCGACATCCGTCCACCCTAACGTCACAACGAGTTCTTAGAAACCAGACCCTTAAGCTTCGGGAGTTCCCCTAGCACAGGACTATTGATTTCTCCAAGAACTCATCTATTATGTATGAACCGTTATACCTTAAGGGTTCATTCCTGACGTTTTCCTCTGTCTGACTTCACGTCAATGCTAACATTCCACGACACCTACCAGGTATAAATATACCTTCCCTTGCCCAAGCAAGTTAGAGGAGACCTCGACTTCAGAGGAGCCCGTATCCCGGCCTGATGCACTGAGAAGACGCTGTCATTCCTGCACGCAGACGAATCCAGCTTCCAGTGTTCTGACTCCCTTCGCGGGGTGTTAGAGTTTCAGATCCGGCAGGAGATTCCCACCTCTCTCATTCTCAAGGTATGGAGCTGACTAGATCCTAGAGGGACTTTTGGCATACTAGACTTGGCATACTAGACTTAACATACTCTTAGTATACCATACTAGAGAATACTCCACCTACTTCTACTCTTCCCTACACCTAGACTAGGTTAGGTACACTGGGGTAGAACTAGCTTAGAGACGCATCGTATGAGTACTCGCATTTTTAGCTCATGTTATTTATGTACGTGAATATATGCTAAAAGATAATGCTAGCGCAGTATTATTTATTTCTACTGCTTACGCTGTACATTATTTATCTTGCATACTGTCTTGTGATCATAACAGCACATATCTCTTACACGAGAAACAAGACTGTTCAATAAAACCCTTTTTATTGAAACGCCCGTCTTCTCTTTCTGTGTAACTCTGCAGAAACTAAGCATGCACGATTGAATGAGTGAAACTGTTATCTATTGTTTCCACGATTCTGAGACATGTTCCGCTTCTAAAGGGAAACAAAGTTGTCATGTTTTTCGGTTGCCAGAAACTACTCACTTCTTGTTCTCAAGGAGTTTCTAGTGGCTTCTGAGCTAGCTGGCACAGGTAATTAAGTTTAATATAATCGATAGGGACATACCGACCTTAGTCCTATGTCAAACCTATAGGTTATATTATTCCAATGCGCAGAGCCTATTAGGGAAATAGGAACTACACTACATGGCGCCCAACGGTTTGGTAAGGCAGTAATTGAACGCTAGATACTGAGTAACTCATTCGTGCTTTTCTCAGAGACCCCTACTCACATACTCCATAAGACGTCTGGAGTGGGTAGGGCTAAATATCCGCCATAACTAAATAGGGAAGCACCCTATATATTAGTTGTTTGGTTTGTTCAACGTTGAAGGATACAGTGTTCCAAAATATTGTGCACCTTATCTTTTTGTTTCCTTGAAACTTGTTCTACATTTTTCAAAGAACAAAATGCCTGACTCCGACAACGGTGATGTTGCGGGTCAACCAGCTTTAACAGCTTATAACATCACAGGTTTTATTGAAACCGAGGAGGGTGTCATAGACATCAATCCAAACTTAAGAAGAGCCATCACTCTAAAACTTATAAAACACGGCCTACCACCAAGAGGAGGTAGAGCAGTTTTCGTGATAGAGGCACACAAATCCTTTCAGACAGAGGTATTCTATTCATGGGTAATATTTCCTGAATCAAATTCAGTAACAACACTGTTTCACTTCTACAAAGAAGATGATCCACCAGAGGAATACATTCCTTTCGAGGATATTGAAATTCCCCTAACATACCAGGAGCATCAGCTCTGGTTTAAAGGCACCCTAAAACATCACAGAAATATTACCAGGCTCGGTCCACTAGGTAGACCAGGAGCAACATGGCCGATTCTAGCCGGCTACACACCTCATCCTGAACTCGATATAATGTCAGACGAGGAACTACTTACTCAACTACAAGAGTTAATAAAAATCTACAGACAATTAGTCCAATATGTCATGCGGACTTTCACAGTCCAACCACCATTGACACTTCCAAATCAAACTCCTCAACAGGGGAATACACTAAAAATTACACCACAGACTCTATACGCAGTCATGGGAAAAATGCCCACAAAACGTGAGCAAATTCGGTTCTGGATAGCTCAAAAAATTACTCAAATCGAAGCAGTATTTCCAAATACTAGCCCGTATGAGAAACACAGAATCCTAACAATCTGTTTACCGATGGGGATCACACCACAACTGGAAGACTGTACCACTTGGGGCTCAGTCTTTGCTGCCATCTATACTAAAACACATGGTATTCCATCAATTGCAGTAATACCAGATGTCCTGAAACAAATTCAAAACGAATACGGGGCAGAGCCTGCTCTGAATTTAGGTATGAAATTACTGAAAAAGTTCGACCAGGTCTCAACAATAATATTATCTAATATTAAAGGGGAGGCATCAGCAGTGGCGATCCGCCAACGATTAAGGGAATTCGATGTACAGAACATCAAACTGAGCTACCCAGAATAATAGAACAATCATATGCAGAATTAGGCAGAGTTAGTTTAGGTGGAAGACCAGTGAAGCCAAAACTATCTGAAAGTCCTGAGAAGGACTCCATTAAACAAACTCCTACATCTTCTAAAAAGAAGTGGGAAACTAATAAAAATAATTCAGAGAAACGTTCTCAATCCCGAGGTAGGTCTCCTCAAAAGGAGCCCTCTGAAAGGAGGTATAACCTCAGGAAAAGGGATAATTTAAAAAAGCCTGACAGGTATCAAGATACTGATACACATTCCTCTCGTACCTTTCAGATCTCGTCACAGACATCGGAAAGAAGAGGACGGTCAGAACATAGAGAAGAACGAGTAAAATCGAAAGACGACAAACACGTTCCGAAAAACAAATCAAAACCTCAATTCTCAAAGAAGGAGGTAGCAGGTCTGAAGGTCAGACATGCCGAGGATACTGAGAACACAACTCAAGAACGGAGAATGGGCTCCGACAATGCTGGACAGTGCAGCAGAAGTCACAATAGCTCGCCAGAACCTGAAGGAACTTCTGGAGATAGTGGACTTGAATGAGTACATTACAGTTGAGACTGTAGACACCAGGGTTAGTACTCCACAAAAGTTATATGAAATAACACTCCGGATGGAGGGAGACATACCTAGACAGGTGAAAGCCCTTTTTGGGAAAAACTTTCAAGGGGCTATGACATACTTCTAGCAGAAAAAGACTGGCCACCACAATTTGTCAGGGAGTGCCCACATGGCGAGGACATTATTATGCCTGCCTTCTCTAACCATATTCCAATTCATCTAAAATATACTTATGCCAGGAAATGGGCAGTTGCCCAGGCCCCAGCATTATACAAAAATCATGTAGGATGGGATGAGGATTCACCTCACCATAAAATACATCTGAAAAATGAACCTACTGCACAGAGGCAGTACCCAATAAAGCAAGAAGCTAAAAACAGGTCAGGGAGATCTTAGATCAACTTGACTACCAGGGGGTGATTGAAACATGCACCTCTTCAATGAACAATCCTTTGTTTCCTGTCTCCAAACCAGACAATACCTTTCGTCTAGTTTTGGATTACAGACACTTAAACACTTGTTCAAAAACATTTGCAGTGCAAAATGCACATAGTACAGCATTAATGAATAACATTGTGCGTAAAAATACAAAACCACATTGGATATCTCAAATGGTTTCTTTTGTCAAAACATAGCACCTGGAAGCAGGAACTTAACAGCTTTCTCAATAATGAGGACCCAGTGTCAATTTTGTCGACTCCCACAAGAGTTCAAGAACAGCCCGGGATTATTCTCAGCGAGAGTAATGGAGTTACTACAAATTTATGATAATGAGGCATTGTCATATGTCGATGACATCTATCTGACAGACGATGACCTGGACAAACACTTGAACAGGGTGAGCACCATTATACTGGGCTTCGCCTCTGAGGGCTACAAGTTCAACTTTAAAAAGTCCCGCATTGCCCATCTCAATGTCCTGTTTCTAGGATATGAGCTTTCAAGTGAAGGCAAGAGCTTGGCAGCCAACTTTTTAGAAAGGTGTGCGCTGCTCCAACCTCCAAAGGCGCTGAAAAATTTACAATCCATCCTGGGTTTCCTACATTTTGGAAGAACTTACATTCTAAATTACGCAGAAAGGGTTAAACCTCTCTACGCATTAATCAAATCTGATTTTTCAATCAAAAATTGGACACAAGAACACACAGAAATCTTGCGTTCACTCCAGGCTAACATGTTAGCAACAAATCACTTACAAACACGCGTAAGTCAACGCAACTTAGTGATCCGAATAATCTCGGGTCAATGCGGATTCACCTACTTAATATTTAATGAGGGTGAAAAAGTACCAATTGCATACAAATCACACTTGTATACACAAGCAGAAATGCGCTTCACTTCAACCGAAAAAATTCTGACAGCAGTTCAAACCGCTGTAGCAAAAGAAAGAGCTCTAGCCCAAGGGAAACGCATTATTGTCATAACCCCAGTTCCGGCCTTAGAGGCGGTAACAAAAGCGAGCATTCCAAATGCTAAAGCATTACATCCTAGATGGATACAATGGGTTAATTCTCTTGCTGCAACAGATGTTGAATATGTTTTTGATCCCGATCTAAAAACACAAGCGTTCCTGCAATATGAACATGAATGTCCTTTGCCCATTGAGATTCTGCCTCTCGATCAGTATGAATTCATAATTTATACTGACGGATCCGCACAACCCGCAACAGGGAGTAAGCAAGCTTACAGTGCAGCGTGCGCAATCGTTAAAGGTCGCATGCGCGATGGCAAATTCAGACCTATGGTCACAAAAACCCAGTCTCTAGGAGATTGCACAGCTCAGCGAGCTGAACTACAAGCATTCAAACTGGCACTTGAAAGTACAGATCGAGAATTCCCCACACTCATAGTGTGCGATTCTTTCTATTGTGTGCAGTCGTATAATGAATATATACAAACTTGGCTTGAAAACGGGTTCAAAGATGCAAAAGGTGGCACAATAAAGCATAAAACGCTTTGGGAACAAGTAGTTCAGTTAAAAGCGAACTACCAAAGGCTCACGTGATACACACACTGAGTCATCAACGTGATGGCGTTCACGTTGCAGGGAATTCATTGGCTGACGAAGCCGCAAAGGGGGCTGTTCAGACGGCTTCCGTAGCTGCGATCACTCGTTCAAAAACGAAAATAGACAGTGAGATAATGTTGGCTGTCAATGCTACAAGCAAAGGCAGTGGTGCAGCGTTACCAAAAAGTTTCCACTCAAGTACTCATATGTAATTGATGCGAACAACGTTCCTTTTGCTCGAATCCCTGGAGTGGGGGATAGGGTAATTCCAAACATGGAACTAAGAGCAGCTTTGATTTATGAAACACATTTGGGGGAGGGTCTGTCACATCAAGGGATCTCTAAAACAATATTGACATTAAAAGAGATGTATTGGTGGCCTGGGATGAATACAGAAATACACATATTCATCAACAACTGCTTAGACTGTAAATTACAGCGGGAAAGCCACCAGACACCATGCTACGAATGTAGCTGCTCAGTACAGACACCATTGTTAGACAGCATTCGACTATCTATGTACAGGATTCCTCATGGACAACTGCAATACCACAAATACTAAGTCAAGGTTCCTATGGATATGGCCTCAGCGCTCGGCGGACACTCGAACTGTTATAAAAGATTTGCGAGTCTTTATCGGCACATACGCAATAGGCACGCTACATTCTGACCAGGGCCCTGCGTTTAGCTCTCGGGCTTACAAAGACGCCATGGCCAGTCTGGGCGTTGCATTGCGGTACTCCTCTCCATTTCATCCTGAGGGAAATTCTGTTGTGGAAAGGAAAAACCAGGACATAAAGCAGTCTATAACAGCTAGGGTATTAGGTTCGGGTGATGGGTGGGTCAAACATCTTTATGGGGTCCAACGCTCATTAAACAACTTGCCAAGAAGTTCTCTAGGGGGGTCACTCCATATGAGGTCCTATTTGGGACAAGAATGTGGGTGCCAGATTTGGAATGCAGTGGCACAGTGGTGGAAAATAAACCCTTTGATATCAAAGATCGTTTGGCTGTTTTACAGGACTTAAATGAACTAAGAACGAAACAAAGCAACGTATTCCTGCAGCCAACCACCACTGGGGAAAAACCGGCGGTCCCAGCAAGGCCTGTCTGGATTCCAAAAGTTGGGGATCTAGTCAGAGAGAAAATTACGGACAACAAGGAATTTGGACCTTCTTACAGACAACCAGTACCTGTCCTAGCCGTCCACGGAACAAGAACAGTACTTCTGCCGCCCCTTGCTGGAAAAAAAGGAGAAAAGATTTGTGTCCATCGACCTCATCAAACCACAGTATGTGGCCAATACTAAATAGTAGGCCTCGTGGACTCCGACCTTGTAGCAGACACACTCCTCTCGCTACTATCCAAGAGGTTCAAACTGAAAGACTGATAACCATCGAGAATTCAGCAGAAACAGATGAAGGACTGAGCAACAATGCTATGGAACTCATCCCTCTTGAAACACAAATAACAGTTCGTCCAAATACACCTGTCTACACCAATGTAACAAGTGATCAACTGGTTCCAGCGATTTCTACAAATCCTGATGCAATTCCAACAATTGACAGAACTGCTTCTGGCTATTTCATTAACTTTGATACGTTTTCTGAGGATCTGAGTGAGCCCGAGACGTCGCCAGCATCAAAAACTTTAAAACAGCAAGTACAAGACTTTTTACATTTTTTGAAAAAGACTTATCTAGTTTCACCATGGATTGAAATTTGGGTTATTTCTGGAATATCTTTCTTCCTGCTGTGGCTAGCTTTGGTTATGACTATGAGCATGCTTATAAATGGGAGATACATCCATTTGGACATTGAAAGAAAAGAAGTGAACTTACTTTTGAAACCTCATAAATCATCCCATCGTGAAACAAGAGACTTGTCTGCAGTGAACATCACAGCCGTTCCTATACAGGATGGTATAGTGTGGGACAAAACAGATTTCGATATTTTTGGCCCGACGGAACATTTGAACATTCCACATTTATTTAAGATCTCACTAAGTGACTTTGTTTCATCCAGTACCTTTTCTGATGATTGGGACTTTGAAACTGTAAATGATATGATGTTTGACCTAGAAAAATCTGCTGCATTTTCTAATAATGAATATTTAGAGGGTTCATCAGACTATGAACAGTTGTATTGCTATAACCACTATGGTCATAATTTTTTGCATAAATCTGCAACACCTAGAAATGTGTTTATGTTTAACCAATGGGAGCATTGTCCTACACCACCAAAAGGTAGTTCAAAAACATTTGCTAAGAAGTTTCCATATTTTTCAGGATACAATACATCTGATCCAGAAACATTTTACTATAGAAATGTAAACAAAACAGGACTGAAAATTATGTTAACAAATACAAAACAGATTTACTCTGCAGCTTTTATTGCCCAACTGTCTAGACAGGGTTTCGACTTATGGAAAGACACAATAGACACAAAATCTGGCTGGGGTACTAAAGATTGGCAAGTGCAGGGGATAGAAGCTTTATTTAGAGCCTGTATCGTCCCTCAGCAAATAATGTTTTTGAATGACACGGTCCAACAAACGTCTTGCCTTGGGTTAGCCTAGATTAAAGACATGAAAAATCCTTCTGTACCAACACCTGCAAGTGATTAAAATAAACAGGCAGCGGTTACAGTTGGCACCATACTACAACTCAACAGAACAAATCCTGATTGGAGAAAATGGTTGATCTGGCCCACAGACACAAACAACTGTCAAGGGAGATTCCTGAATAAAACACAGGGGTTTACTATTCATAGGCCAGACCCACAATACGTCCAAAGACAGCATCCGGGGGTAGTAACAACATACAGGGGCCGATTCTGATGCGGGTTGGAAAAGCTTCCCGACCGAATCGGTTGGGAAATGGTGTCCGACCCACTCGGATCGGGAAAGTCCGACCGGCGGAGTAGGATGCATCCGGATGCTTCCAGATACGATTTGGTTGAACTCCCATTGACTTCAATGGGAACATTTGTTCCTAACCGCATCAGAATTGGGCCCTCAGTCGGGAAGACACGTTCCCGATCCGATTTGGAAGGAGCAAATGCCGTAAGGAGGCCTTCCTAACCGCATCAGAATCAGGCCCTCGGTCGGGAAGCTTTTCCAACCCACATCAGAATCGGGCCCTTAGTGTAGGAAAATTATGCCTCGATTGGCTGCAAAAATCTACACTTAAGGATGTGACACAACACTTATCTTTACTTAAAGAAGACGCAGACCTTAGGGAATTCTTGCTTGGACCAAGAAAACTGCGTCAAAAAAGTTTCATATATGCCGGCATTTATGCTGCTTATAATGAAGCATGGAGGGTGTCACAGATGGAGGCCGCAGAACGAATACGTGAACTTGATCGTATTAACTTAGAGAAAACTCTCTCTGTGGTCAACAATGGGTTAACAACTTTGTCCTCCAGAATTTATTCATTGGACAGTATTGTATCCTCTGGTATCGACATACTGGAACAAGATTTAGCCATGTTACAGCAAGGCCAGTCTCAGTTACGTTCTATTATGTTATTAAGCTGGACGCTGCAATCTTTGCGTGCGGGCTATGTGCCTTGGCGTTTTATCAACACGTCGGCTCTGTTTGCAGAATACAATCTAACTGATAAACAGATCGAACTGGCACAAAGGGGAGCAAAATATACAGTACTGAGCATTGAAACGTTGAAAAATTACCATTCACAGTGGCTGAAAAACCAGCTACAGAATGGCTTATTCATGGCAAAATTAGTCTACCTGTGACTACTTTCCAGTTTCAGTATTGCCTTAAACAGATGCAAGCAGGCAAATATGAAAGGTTGGGTAAAGAATACATTAAGACATCCTGGAATTTACCTTACACCTATAGATGTTGGAGTGGGGATCGTGAAGTGTTTCTAAGCAGTACACACTGTGAAAGTGCACTAAGCGGTTCACTGATTTGTCAGGACATTTCTTTACATGGGGCTTGTAGTGGTTCTGTGGCAAACTTGTCCTGCCACCAGCAGGGTACACCAGCTGCTGTGATTAATCCAACGTTTGGACAACTTTCTAATGGGAGTTACCTCATGTTGAATGATGAGAGTTGCTGTGGCATTTTGCCAGGCATCCCATATCTAGTAACGGTCAACTCCAGGGTCACTTGCTGTATGCAAGTATTGTTTGCCCCAATAGACACAGTCAGGGAGTCGCATCTATGGCCTTCGTTGAATGTCTCTTTTATACGATTTGATACTTTAAGCAGAATGAAAGCCATGCTTATACAACAATCAGTGCCTTTGACCTCGGTCAAAGAAACCTATGATCTAAAAATTGCAAGGACTTCGGCTGAGATACAAGCTTTAATTCGTACAAACTGCCCTATACATTTCGTAGAAATGATAGGACGTATCTTTAATATGTCAGATACAAGCGGAATTGTACATGTATTTAAGACCATCTGTCCCGGACTATTAGCACCTTTCCAGGCTGTCCTCGGAATCATCCCAAACTTCGCACATTCGGTGTTTGGTGGTGTGCCGTTAATTCTAGCACTTGTTGCAGGAATTCTGTTTCTATTCCTCCTACTACGCTATGGCAAGCCTCTTCGCCAACATCACTCCGAGCGATGTGGAGAGAGCCCTCCTTGAACGGAAATGCCGTGAGCGAATAGTACAGCTTTTGGGCATGCCTCGTCTACGGGAACTTAATACAACGTGGTTCCTGTCATTCAGACCAATCTGGCAAGATTGCATCTTACCTGTTCTACGCTGCCTGTTTTGTGGTGAAGATTGCGTGCTAGACACCTGTCTAACACTCCCATCAGTCATGCCAACGGATATCGATACTCTGCTGGACCCGATAACGGCCCATGCTGTGTGTTGTCCCCAGAGGCTTCCAATCCTGATGGCGGCCTTCATTGAGATCTCACAGACGCTTCCGGCTGCTGCTGAGGTACGAGATGGATCAACGGGCACACAGGTAACAACGGACGCGAACATTGCATCTTCTGCTGAAGGCGATGTTTCTCATCTCTGTGCAATTAACCTTCTGAACGAGGTGTTCCAAATGTCGCCAACTTCGGTGGACGATATTTTGGCTACGGAAATAGATGATCTAATGTTTACGCCAGACCCATACACTGACTTTGATTCGGCTCACAGTGTACCAGGGCAACAATGAAATTTGGCCTTCATATTTTTCAAACTTGGAACTTTTCCCAGAATTGAACTTTTTTCTTTTTAAATTTTTAAATTGACATGGCAAATGCACAATCTGCTTACAGTAGAACTAGTCTTATAAAACGGACTTCTTTGAATACTTCCAGGGACACATTGTCACCTTACTTGTCTAACATTTCATTTTACTTCCATGATATGCAATGGCTTTGATTGTAAGAACTTATCGACCATTTCATCATATGTATATATTACTGTTTCATTCACGTTGCATTCCACTTCCGTTATATGCTTAGAATGAAAACAATGCTTTAAATGTACAGTATCTATGGCATTTCAACAGTTTTAAGCTTCTTTTAAAATGCTTTTAGAAATGTTTTTAGTAAAATGTGGTACTCAATTTTATGTTTAGCATTTAGTATTATCGTTCAATCGAAGATGGCGTGGGTGTTGTATTCCGCTTTAGGGGTCCGTATATAGGTTTTCCTGAATCATGTCCTTATATAGGCACAATTCGCCTTGCCCTTATATAGGCATAGAATCCCTGTCCTTATTTAGGCATTAACCGTGCACTCCAAATACAGGCATGGTCACCGACATCCGTCCACCCTAACGTCACAACGAGTTCTTAGAAACCAGACCCTTAAGCTTCGGGAGTTCCCCTAGCACAGGACTATTTATTTCTCCAAGAACTCATCTATTATGTATCAACCGTTATACCTTAAGGGTTCATTCCTGACGTCTTCCTCTGTCCGACTTCACGTCAATGCTAACATTCCACGACACCTACCAGGTATAAATATACCTTCCCTTGCCCAAGCAAGTTAGAGGAGTACTCGACTTCAGAGGAGCCCGTATCCCGGCCTGACGCACTGAGTAGACGCTGTCATTCCTGCACGCAGACGAATACAGCTTCCAGTGTTCTGACTCCCTTCGCGGGGTGTTAGAGTTTCAGATCCGGCAGGAGATTCCCACCTCTCTCATTCTCAAGGTATGGAGCTGACTAGATCCTAGAGGGACTCTTGGCATACTAGACTTAACATACTCTTAGTATACCATACTAGAGAATACTCCACCTACTTCTACTCTTCCCTACACCTAGACTAGGTTAGGTACACTGGGGTAGAACTAGCTTAGAGACGCATCGTATGAGTACTCGCATTTTTAGCTCATGTTATTTATGTACATGAATATATGCTAAAAGATAATGCTAGCGCAGTATTATTTATTTCGGTAACTAGACACAATATCGAATCAAAAATATAGAATGGACAGAATATCGAAGTTAAAATATAGAATGGACATAATATCGAATGGACATAATATAGTGGTTAATAATATCGAAATGCAGGTAAGTAATATCGACTGTCAAAATATCGAAGTACATAATATAGGCATTAAAATATATCGAATTTTTAATAATATCGATATTTTTAGTGTTTTGTATGTTAGTATATGTGTTAAAAGTGTATATTATTTTTGTAATGTATGTTTTTTTTAAAACAAAATTAATTTTATGTTATTTAATTTTTGCGTAATTTAATTCCGTAGTGGGTTGTGAGTTTATAGGGGAATAGGGTGGGAAGTAATTTAATTATAGTAAATTAAATATGATTTATTAGGAATTATTAATTATTTTTAATTTAATTTTGCGTTTTAGTTCTGTAGCGGGTTGTGGGTTTATAGGGGAATAGGGTGGGAAGCTATTTAATTGTAATTAAGTAAATATTTATTTTTATTTATTGGTATTGATAATTAATGTATTGTTAATTAATTATTAATTGGTAATTAATTTTTATTAATTGGTAATTAATTTTTAGGAATTGATTAATTGATAATTATGTTAATTGTATTAATTTATTATTTGGAGCGGGTTGTGGGTTTATAGGGGAATAGGGTGGGAAGTAATTTAATTGTAATTAAGTAAATATTTATTTTTATTTATTGGTATTGATAATTAATTTATTGTTAATTAATTATTAATTGGTAATTAATTTTTATTAATTGGTAATTAATTTTTATGAATTGATTAATTGATAATTATGTTAATTGTATTAATTTATTATTTGGAGCGGGTTGTGGGTTTATAGGGAATAGGGTGGGAAGTAATTTAATTGTAATTAATTATTGAAATTATTGAATATATTTTTGTGTATTGCTAATTAATGTATTGTTAATTAATTATTAATTGGTAATTTTTTATTACTTATTACATTTTTGGTATTGGCAATTAATTTGTTGTTAATTAATTATTAATAGGTAATTAATTTTTAATAAATAATATTTATTGGAATTTATAATTAATTACTTATTATATATTTTGTGATTGTGAATTAATTTTAATAAATTCTTTATTGGTATTGATAATTAATTTATTTTTATTTAAAAATTAAATCATTACTTTCCCTACTGTTGCACTCACTGGAGTGGGAATAGTAATTTTTACCCCTACGCTATCCAACGCTTTCCCTACTGTTGCACTCACTGGAGTGGGAATAGTAATTTTTACCCTCCCGCTATCCAACGCTTTCCCTACTGTTGCATTCTCTGGAGTGGGAATAGTAATTTTTACCCCTACGCTATCCAACGCTTTCCTTACTGTTGCACTCTCTGGAGTGGGAATCGTAATTTTTACCCTCCCGCTATCCAACGCTTTCCCTACTGTTGCACTCTCTGGAGTGGGAATAGTAATTTTTACCCTCCCGCTATCCAACGCTTTCCCTACTGTTGCACTCACTGGAGTGGTAATAGTAAATTTTACCCTCCCGCTATCCAACGCTGATGTAAATTTATTTTTAGAGATTACATATATTATTTATTAATTTTAATATTTTTTAATTAATTTTAAGTATGTTTTATTTAATTATATTGATTATTTAATTAAGTTAATATTACTTTTAACATATTTTAAAAATTCGATATTTTTTACAAACTATATTTTAAACAACGATATTTTGTCTTCGATATTTTTGTACCTACCTGTTTGTAGATAGGGAGTCGATATTCTGATCTTCGATATTTTGGTGTCAATATTCTGTCCATTCTATATTTTTGTCGTCGATATTTAGACAGTGATCCATTTATTTCTACTGCTTACGCTGTACATTATTTATCTTGCATACTGTCTTGTGATCATAACAGCACATATCTCTTACACGAGAAACAAGATTGTTCAATAAAACCCTTTTTATTGAAATGCCCGTCTTCCCTTTCTGTGTAACTCTGCAGAAACTAAGCATGCACGATTGAATGAGTGAAACTGTTATCTATTGTTTCCACGATTCTGAGACATGTTCCGCTTCTAAAGGGAAACAAAGTTGAAATGTTTTTAACTTTCTACATTCTTTCGCCACCATAATCAAATTTATTTCGGCTATCTTAGCTATATCCTGCACAATGTTTACCCCCAGGTATCTCATTCTGGAGCCTATCTGGTGCTGATAATGATTTGCCCCCTGATTCCATACCATTACCTCAGTTTTAGCAGCATTAATTTCATAACCCGAGACAAGTCCAAACGCCTGGGCTTGGCTGATCACAGCTGGAAATGCCTTATCTAAATCAGCAGTAAAATTTAAAATATCGTCGGCATATAGGGCTACCTTCCTCTCCCACTCTCCATGCTTAAAAGACTGAATGTTGGAATCCTCTCTAAGCCGTTGAGCAAATGGCTCAATATATAAATCAAAAAGGAGAGGGGAGAGTGGGCAGCCCTGCCTATTGCCCCTAGATATATTAAAGGGCTCCGTAATACTGCCATTTACCAAAAGTCTAGCCGAGGGTCTCCTGTAAATAGATTGAATTGTACGACGGAACTTCTCGCCAAGATTGAATTTTTCCAAGACCTCCGACAGGTATATCCAATTTACCCTGTCGAAGGCCTTGGTGGCGTCTAAAGTCATAGCTGCTAGAGGGATGGAGTATGTAGAGGCAAGTCAATCGCCCCAATTAAATCATATGTTAGGTGCGATAGCTGGCGGCCCTTTACGAACCCCTTCTGGTCCGAATGCAGAATGTCTCCTGCCACTATGCCCAATCTTGCTGCCAATATAGAGGTAAAGATTTTATAATCAGCATTCAATAAAGATATGGGTCTATAAGACCCACAATTTGATGCTGCTTTCCCTGGTTTCAGAATCAGGACTATTGTAGCATCGTTCCATGAATCTGGAGGGATCAGTCCTCCTTGCAAGATCTGATTAAACAAGTTAGTCATGGTAGAAATAACCTGATCCCCTATTACTTTATAGATCTCAATTGGTAACCCATCCAGCCCTGCGGCCTTCCCATTGTGACCATTAAAAATAGCATCCCTTACCTCGACACAGGTAAAGGCCCTGTCTAGATATTGCTGCTGTTCTGAACTAAGGGAGGGGAGCGAAATATTCTCAAGCCACCTCTGTGCACTGTAGTTATCTACGCTACCACCCTCCTGGTAAATTGATTGAAAAAAGACCTGTAAGGCGCCCCGAATTTCCTCATCAGTAACCAAAATACCCTTCTCATTTCTAATCTCCTTAATATAACTCCTTGCTCGGTCCGATTTACTCTTGCAAGCAAGGAGTTTGCCCGCTCCTTCTCCATACTCGAAGTGGGAGATCTTACTGACTTCCCATCTTCGAGTGAGCCTGATGTTCAAAATATTTTCAAGCTGGGCCTTTAATCCACTGACCTTCTCCCGCTTCTTTTGCAAGATTTCGGGGGGTACTGAACCTGAAAGATCTACCTCCGCATCTTTCAGCCTCGCCTCAATATCCATGATCTCTTCCTTGTATTTTTTGTTCCTATAGCAGGACCTACTGGTAATTCTGCCGCGTAAAAGGCTTTCAAAGAGTCCCATACTGAAGTTATTGAGGCAGTACCAACGTTCACCTCCAAAAACCATTCCACTTCTTGTGAGAGAAAGGAAATCTCTTCCTCTTCCAAGAGCAAGGCTCGATTAAAGGACCAAGTCCTAATTGAACTAGGGACAGGACATTTCAGCGCCAAAAGGACCCCAGAGTGGTCCGAAAGGTGGGGTGCCAAATATGCGATGTTATTAACCAGGCTCCTTAATGAATAACTAACCAGAACAAAACCAATTCTTGACTGGTGCCTGTATTTATAATTTCGATATGACACCCCTAACTGCTGCCCTGATCTGTCTCTCCAAATATCCGATAAGGTGAACTGTCTCATGGCCCCGAGCAGATACTCCCGAGATTTAAAAAAAAACACAGCTCTATTAGTTGGAGTTTTATCCAATACTGGGTCCAAGACAATATTAAAATCCCCTGCCAGGACCATCAGTTCCGGAAAGTCCAATAGATGAGAAAAAATAGACTTCAGACTAGTTGGATCATCGTGATTGGGACCATAGTATCCAATTAAAGTTAACAAGGTCTCCATTATTATAACTTTTACAATGACCCATCTACCATTTGGGTCTTTTATCTGGGATAATATATGTGCCCTGGCTGTTTTTTTTTTAAATAATAGACACCCCTCTAATATTTGCAGACTGAGTTGTATCTACATGAGAGCCTACCCAGCTTTGAGACTTTAACAAAGAGATCATCTCTTCTTCCAATACATGAGTTTCCTGGAGGACAATGACCTGCGCTGAAGAGTCCCGTAAATATTGCAAGATCTTATCTCTCCTTGGTCTAGTGCGCAGGCCATTGACATTCCAGGAAAGAATCTGAAAGGAACTCATGGTGGCTCAAAATTCTCTATGACCACCATGATCAAAATATGAGATATCAACTTCAACACCTTCAACACCCACACGCCGATCCCCCCACTACCTACGCCCTTAACTCTAAAGTTGAACATACCAAAGGTGGCTAAAATGTGGATTTATTTCAAATAATACCCCCCCACCCCTACCCCTACCCCTGTGCCCCACCATCCCCTCCCCCCACCCATGGAGAACCCTACCCCCAATCATCTGGACAGGTGGAATCCAGATAACTGCACCTAGAGATTCCCACCAACATCCACCCCAAAGCAAACCCCACCAAAAATACTGAAAGGAAAAGGGAGGGAAAGAGGGAAAGAGCCAACCTAACTTAACCAAGCCAACCAAGCCGATCTACTTCAATAACCCTCTTATCTCTATATAATACAATCTCCATTCCCCCCATAAACTAACTACATAGAGAAATACTAGAATTATATATGAAAGTGGGCAATCCAAGGAACCTAGGGAGAAGCTAGGAATAAGGGCTAGGTGGTAGAATGAAGATATATCTAGCCCAGCTGTATATTTGCAAGCATGTCTTCAGCCTCCTGTACTGACCTTACAATATACATTTTGTTTTTAAACATGATCTTCAAGGAGGCTGGAAATTTAAGTTGAACCACGGCTCCTAACTTTTTAAAATCCTCCATCTTCCTACCCAACTCCCATTGCCTATCTAACGTAACTCTGGCCAAATCTGATCTAATCTGGAATGGAAAATCCTTACCCTTCAGTGATTTGTATTTAAGAGATAGATTAAGAATCTTTTCTTTCAATGAGTAGGTAAGGAAATTTATAAGGATTTTCCTCGGTTTAGATCGACTCGGATTTCTTCTGAAGGGGTCTCGATGAATTCTCTGAATGTCCCGGCCTAATTCGTCCTCCGAGATCTCTAGATCAAGTGATTCTTTCAAAAGGGTAATCATAAAGGACTTAAGATCGTCGCCTTCACTCCCCTCTGGAACATTTAATATTCGCAAATTGTTCCTACGGGAATTATTTTCTAACGTTTCCATCCTGTCTCGCAAGACCCCCTCATCTCTTTTAAGAACCCCTAAATCACCTTTTAGGGCATCAAGCTGCTCTGTTAATGCCCCTACATTAGATTCTAGAGTCTCCGTCCTTGTATTCAGGAGGTCTACTTTCTTATCCAGAGACTCGCAAAAGCTCCTGATCTCTCCTTGATTAGCAGCAGAGACTTCAAACCCCTTTTTTATATCTGCGGACAATGAGGCCATAAGGAGCTCCAAAGAAGAAATCGAGTGTACCTCCAAATTCGGAGCCTCCGAATTGGAAACCTCCGAGTTTAGAGCTGACCTTCCCCTATCCGAGCTATCCGAGCTTCTTTCCTCCGAGACCGGGCCCTTAAGTGAGACCTGGGGGTAACTGGAAATTCAGCTGGAGGAGTCTGGTCCACCACCTCCTTCCCTCCCTCCATCGAATTATCTCTCTCCTCCAAAGCAGAACTTTCAATATCAACCAGAGCCAATCCCACTGTGAGTGTATGACTCCCCGGCTTTGTCTTTTCTACTTTCGAGCCGTCTTGATTAGCATACCCAATAAATCCAGGTGCCTGCTCGATTATGTCGTTTTTCCCCAGCTTTCCAGCCTCTCCCTGTCTCACAAGGCACAAAACTTCTGGTAGGACCTTAAAGTACGACCTTAGGGAAGGAGTGATCTTAGGTTTAGCTTCTAAAAAAGGCTCTTAGATCTAGTTGTTTTAATATTCTTTTTTTTTGTTTTAACCTCCCCAGATAAGAAAGTTGAAATATTTTTCTTCTCAGTCTTTAACTTTCTCTGAGTGCCGCTATTACCATGACTTCCCCCGTACTGTTACTCGTAACATTGCCAGCAGTTTCCACCGTATCCGTACTTATGTGCAGCCTGCCCTCCTGTCCATACAAATGCGCCTGGGCAATGTCCTTCCCATCAAACTTTGCCCTTACGAACCCTCCTCCTCCTCCCCTACATTTTTTACCCTTCTTACTCCCTTTACTGTTGCCCGAGGGAGAGGTAGAAACAAAAACAGAAGCGAAAGCCGGGACAGGGGAATCCAAAACAACTGGAATGCGTCCTACCTGGTTGTGGGACACCCCACCAACCAACTGACCACCGCAATCCTGAGGCTTCTCTGCCGGGTCTCCAACTTCACCGACTTCTCCAGCGTCGCCAGCACCCTGCTCACAGCCGCACTCGCCGCTCTCCTCAGCCCGCTCGTCCCTCTGGATACTCCGGATACACTCCAGTTTGGCCACAATGCCCCTGATACTGCCCCTGAGGAGACCGCGGGCCGCAACTCTCCGACTCCTCCTTAGCTCCAGCGCCGCCGTCTCCCACCGCGTTAGGCAGGGAGGGGAGAGAGGAGCGGGAGCCGGATCGGGACCGAGAACAGCACCTCCCCCAACACACATCCACCAAAGTCCGACCGCCGGGGCAAGAAAAACGCAACCCGGACCGAAGCC
Organism: Calotriton arnoldi; assembly: GCA_963921515.1. Taxonomy (NCBI): domain Eukaryota; kingdom Metazoa; phylum Chordata; class Amphibia; order Caudata; family Salamandridae; genus Calotriton; species Calotriton arnoldi. The sequence goes on along the minus strand of CAWUFW010003873.1, from coordinate 1,231,717 downwards.
TGGACCGGAGCCCAGCCAAATCCCCCGGCAACCACCTCAAAAAGAGGGAAAACCGCAAAAGAGAAGCGGACCGATCAGGAGGTAACCTTAATCATGCCCCGTAAACCTCTAACCTCTCAGCATTCCGCGCTAAACGCGGACTCCCATGGCGTGGGGCGGCGGGCGGGGCCTCCAGGTGCAGCGGCAGTTCAGCTTGCTGCCGCCATGTTCTCCCCGCTTCACTCCCCCTCTCTGTTATTGGTAGAGCCAATCTGGTCAAAATGTCAATCCTCCCGAAGATTACCTTTTTTTTTAACTGCATTCCTCTTCACTTTGAGAAATTACACATTGATAAAATTCAGAGGGATATTAACTCTTTTGTTTGGGGATACAAATTCTCAAGGGTAGCTTGGAAAAAGCTACGACGTAGGAGGGAGAAGGGAGGCCTTGCCTTGCCTGATATTCAGCTCTATGCTTGGGCCTTGCAGTTCTCTCACGCACGTATGCTATTGAAAAAGCCGGTCAATATCGGAGTAGGAGGGATGTTTTTAGCTATGCTTAAAGGGATACATTTACCGGTGGAGGGTTTTTTGTTTAAATTTGGAGATGCTAAGGGGCCCATTACGATACCCGGCGTAAATAAATCCGCCAGGCATGGAAGCGGCAAAAATCCGCCCGCACACACCGCCTGAACACCGACCACGCCATTACGATTACACAAACCGAAAACCGCCATCGGCGAAAAATCACACAAAATACCGCCCGCCATCGTCCGAGTCGGAGTCAAACCGCCCGCCACGGACGGAAACACGCACGACAACACAAAACCGCCCGCCCACACGGCCGACACACCGCACGTGAAATTACGATCGCACCGCCATGAGCGCGGAAAAACCACAAATATACCGCCCGCCAGCGCAAACAACGCCGATGAGAATCGACACGGCAGAAGCCATGGCGCCAACGTACCTGCACAGAAACCATCCGCACACAAAACCAATAGCACACAACATGGCCAACAAGTCCACACAGCAAGGCACGCACAAATACACAAGCACAGTACACATCCCGAAAACACCCCCCGGACAAACAAAAAATACAAAGGCCAGAACCCCAGACACAACACACCTGAAAACAACAGACCATGAGGACACACCCACATAGGTGAGTACAAAAGCAGCACTCCCACAGACCACAACCCCTTGCTACATTGCAAACCAGAGAGGAGAGGAGAGGACACAGTGACACAGCAAGGACAGCAGCACACCACAGAAACGCACACATCACAACCACCACCACCACCACCACCAAACACCACCACCACCACCACCACCACCACCACACCCCGGCACCACAAACCCCCTGCACATTACACAACACACACCGCACCAGCACCACAAACACCATGGCACCACAAAGGATGCCCAAGTTCACGCCCATGGAGCTGACGGTCATGGTCGACGAGATCATCAAGGTGTACCCACAAATCTATGGGAACATGGTCCAGCACACACCACTAGCCACCAGAAACAGAATGTGGAACCGGATCGTAGACCAGGTCAATGCAGTCGGGACCCTGCCCAGGAACAGAGGAGAAATTAACAAACGTTGGAATGACGTAAAGAGCCTGGTCAAGAAGAAGGAGGGCAAAAACAGAGAGCTGGCTGCCGTCACTGGCGGAGGGAATCCCGCGCTCTTTAAGACCTTCAAAGCGTGGGAGGAGAAGGTGCGAGTCGTAATCCATCCGGAGATCCTCGCCGGATTAGCAGGGGAGTGGAGGCTGGTAAGTACAAACTAATGTATACCAGCACACCGCTATGTACTCACATGCGCAACTACCATGCCACAGCTCCCAGGGACAAACACCCCCATGTCCAGCACACAATACACAACACATCACACACACATGCAACAGACACTACCACACACAGCCCAAACCGAACAACTGTAAGATGCGTGGGGACATGTGTACACTAAGCCAGCCACGTAACCACCAACAGGTCCCCAAATATGCCAGAAGCGCCACAACGAGCACCCACCACACCCATGTGTCCGCCACAGCTGCACTAACCGACAAGTAACAGGTAAGTGGCAGGAACACAAAGTGCAGTGGGTGGGAGGGTGGACAGCCCAAGTACAACACACACCAGGCCCCAGTCCCACAGCACAGCAAGGAGGAGCATCCCCCACACCCACGTGTCAGCCACCGCAGTGCACAACGACAGCCGAAAGGCAGACATCACGGTCCACAGCAATCGGTGTCAGTGGGTGTCCAGCCACCCCCACGACCCACAACACCCCCCACCCCCACAGACCTGCAACATGGAGCACCCCCGCTTAGAGCCATGTGGCATCCAGTACAGTGCACGCACGAACAACTTGCAGGTGGGAAACTGGACAGGGCTGGATTACTGGAGGCATGAGGACCATAACATGACCAACACATGGGACATGTCACGTAGCAGACGAACACGCAGCACCGCCCACCGTCACGAACAAGTGAACAATGTGCACACGGACATGAACAACAGACTCACACCCCACATGACCCATCACAGACATAGCAACACCCAAGGAGCCACGTCTGCATGCACAAGCCACACTGAATATAGTCCCACACGGCAGCCACTGTGCAACTCATCACACACAACCGAAACACCATTGAAGTCCTGTCCATGTAGCCCCTACTGCCTGTCAACCACACACCCCACAACTACGCCTATGTAAGACAAACAACACTAGACGCAACAGAGCGGAACAACATAAATGCACACGAACACCACTGAACCCATCAAACTCACAGACACACCATGCACATACAACATACCATCCATCCCATCCGTCAGCCCCAGTCTCATGAAAGGCATGTCATCCGCACAGCTGCCACACATACAGCAGTCACGCTAAGACACATGCCCATGACCAACCATGTGCCAGCAGTCAATTAAGCGCACGACACACTGTGAGCAACAACACACAACATGGGCCACACCCCCCGAGCACTGCAGTGATGCACATGGCACAGGGCAGCACGCACACCAAGGAGATGGGACAACTGCAATACGTTGGCTGGCACACAACTATCACTCACTCATAACGATGCGTCCAATGCCATGTCCAGTAATCACAACAGACAGCAAATATGCAGGCCATGTCAAGCATGCACACACCTCAAGCCATGCACTGTCATGCTGCCACAACACATGTCACGTTCGGCACCCATGGCTCACAGCATGTACCCCAAAAGCATATCCACTCCCAAATGCGAATCTGGGGCATGGCCCCCATGTTGCCATATGCGTTCCTAAGCGTTCCATTTGAACCCCAAAAGCATATCCCCTCCCAAATGCGAATCTGGGGCATGGCCCCCATGTTGCCATATGCGTTCCTAAGCGTTCCATGTGAACCCCAAAAGCAAAGTACAAACCAGACCCAGGATGGGCCAGGAGCCCGCATACACCAGAGTCACAATGAGTAGGGGCACAGCAACACACCCATCGGCATGGCCAATCCGTCCCATGCCACATGTGCACAGCACACTGTCCCATTGCCTAGCACACACAACTACAGATGCCACAGCCACACACTCGCCTCCGGGAAACCCATGTACGAGAGTGCACGAACTGCCAATGTCAGACGACAAATACATACTTCGCCAGGTGCAACACAATAACAAATCTCATTCTCTCCACAGGTGACGAACTGCCGGATGCTGGGGATGGAGACAGCAGCCAGCACAGCCAGCCCACAAGCCCCCAACGAGGACACACGGATCTGGAGGATCTGTCCTCCTCTTCGGACACGGACCACCAAGCAGGCCCATCTGGCGTGGCAGGGCCCAGCCGCTCCCCAGGACCCCTCCTACCCACCAACCCATCATCCAGGGATGCTGAACAGTCCCAGCCCCCTGCTGCCACTGTCGTTGCGGCCACACCCACGGTCATTGCGGCCACTACCACTGCCGCAACCGCCACCATCGCCGCACCGACCACCACCGCCACCACCACCACCACGTCTTCGCTGGCACCAGCCCCAGCGCAGGTGGTGGCCCGGCCGCCTGGATCCACCCTGGGAGCCACAGCGAGGACCGTGGTGTGCAATGTGGCTAGTGGGCAGGCCGGTGGCAGCAGGACTGGTAGGAGGAGCAGGGTCAGGGAAACGCCAGCCTCCCCTGGGAGCCATGCCCTGCCTCAAATGGCCAGAGTCCTTGGGGCCTATGAGGAGGCCCAAGAACAATGGGTCAGGTCTGCTACAGACACGCGGGAGGTGCTGGGGGTGCTGAGGTCCATGGACGCCCATATGGGCCAATTCGTGTCCCGTATGGACCAACTCGTGGACCTCATGGGCCAGCTGGTGGTGGCGGTGGGGTCACAGGCAAGGCCAGCAACACCACCTCCGCCACCACCTGCTAGGGCGCAGGGTCGGGCAGCAGTGTCCACTTCCCCTGCGTCCACAGCCAGTGAGCACACCTCACCCACCACCAGCAGGTCGCCACCACACCCCCCCCCTCCCAAACGTGGAAGGGGCCGTCCGAAGAGGAAACAGATCTTCCGGGTAGGACTTCGCACGCTCCAGTCGCAAGTGAGGCAGCCAGCCAGCCTTCCGCCAGCCTTCCTTGACCAGCCACTGCATTGACTTGCTCTACGATCCCACTCCACACAGCCAGCTGGATGGCATGTGTGTGTTGGACTATGGACATAGAACCAGTGGGTACACCCTGAGCTTCACGCAGCCATGACCGACAGCTCATTGTCACTGCACGCACCACTTTTGTCATCACCTTACACACAATCACATGTCACAGTTTGTAATAAATGGACCTTTTTCACTAACTGCTGTTTGTGCCCTGTGTTTTATCTGTACGGAATACAACGGCCACCTTGGGCGGAAAGGCACCTGATGCGTGGCATGGCAATGGAATCCGGAGGGCCTGTAGGGACCTAGGGGTGGGAGACAGAACAGGAGCACATTCAATGAGTGTGTCACACACCCATCACACAGTACATGTCAACAACTACAAGCAATGTACACACATCGCACAGAGCAATAGGGCACAATGCCACAGTCACCAACAGTGGCATACTACCCTGGCCATGGAGCGTAGACACACTGCACGCAGTGAACATACGGCCACCCTGACACAGCACACACACACCTGCACAGATACAGACACATCATCCGTCGTACATGGACACTCACCGTCAAGTGAAGTAGCGGGCGATGAGCTGCTGGCGCACATTCCCAGCTTCATCCTCTCCGCTGTCCACCTCACTCGAGCTGTCCTGGTCTGCGGGCTGGGGCCCTGGTTGATCTCCGTCATCCACAATGAGGGGGATCTGCTTACGAATGGCCAGATTGTGCAGCATGCAGCACGCCACCACTATCTGGCACACCTTCTGTGGGGAGTACGCCAGTGCACCCCCGGTGCGGTCCAGGCACCTGAACCTGGACTTGAGGAGGCCAAAGGTACGCTCGACCACACGTCTGGTCCTCCCATGTGCCTCATTGTATCGATCGTCTGCTGGGGTGCGAGGATTCCTCAATGGACTGAGCAGCCATGCCCCATTCGGATACGCAGAGTCACCTGGGTGTGAGGGACACAGAGAACCGTTGCTATTCCAACTGGACAGGGGACAGCATCGCACAACCAGCACGCTACACCACTCCACATACTCACCGACAATACAGCCACGATCCTGTTGCAGATTGGCCATCAGTCGTGGCAAGATGCTGTTGCGCATTATGTGTGCGTCATGTGCCGAGCCTGGAAACTTGGCACACACGTGGGTGATCACCATGTCCGCAAGGCACACCACTTGCACATTCAGGGAGTGCGTGTGCTTCCTGTTGCGGTACAGGTGCTCAGTGGCCTGTGGTGGAACAAGGCCAACATGTGTGCAGTCAATGGCTCCCACGACGTGTGGGATTCTGCCAAGGGCATAGAATGCACCCTTCACTGCCGCCAATTCACGAGCCCTGGGGAATCTGATGTACCTGTTCCGGTACAGCATCATGGCTGCCAGTACATCCCTCAGCACCTTGCTGAACATGGGCTGGGACATCCCTCCTCCACTGCCCACTGTGTGCTGGAATGACCCAGTGGCGAAGAAATGCATGGCGGCCATCACCTTAGCCGTGGGGGTGACAGCAGTCGGATACACCCTGCGGGGACGGAGATGGGGCTCTAACATGGCACACAGTCGATGCAGGGTTGGCCTGTCCAGCCGAAACTTCCTGATTACCTCTGTATCGTCCATGTCCGCCAGCAATTGGTATGGGCGGTCAATGTTCGGTCTCCGCCTGGGTTAAATGGCAGAGGACACATGTCAAAGCAACACGGCACATAGCAATTTCGCATACACATCACTGACATGACTGAGCAAGCACATGAGCCACAGCCCAGCTGTCAAGCTGGGACGGCACGGCCACAATACCCTTACACAGGTCTCCCAACAATGGCAATGGCAAGTGAGACATACCACTGCCATGTGCATGCACATGGGGATCTAGGCCCCAATGACTTGCGGGGCGTGCTGATGGGGACTGACTGCATATTCGTCAAGCGGCAACGCCACGGCAACATGAGTGTCTGCTGAGCATGGAACTGCTTCCGAGGCTGGATGAGTATGGCACACGACGACGACGATGTGGGCACGGGCTGAGCGGCCAATACAAGTGGGACCTGTGGCATGAGGGGATATGAGACAGTAGTAGGTGTCAGCACTGCACCCTATGTACAGCACTGTACGGATCACAGCTCCCGAAACATTGACTGGTGTCCACATTGACAGCCCCATGCCAAGACGGCTGTGTGCTTGCAGTCACACATCACAGGTGAGAGGTTACATTGCACGTGCCAGGTGGCAGACGTACATAGTGGGAGCTGGCATGTGTGTGCATGTGTCTCCTGTTCAGGATCCACCAGATGGGCGCTGACTCTGTACTGACCATTGGACACAGCATGTTCCGTGGAAGGCTTGTGTGTGTGGGATGGTGGCACTGGATGTGCCTCCGTTGGGTGGGGGGCCATGCACAGGGCGGGTACGTCGATGATTGCGCATTGTTGGTCACGGTGGGTGCACCAACTAAGATGTGTTGCCCTGTGTTCAATTCCTATGTCCGCATGATGATGGACTGTGGATGTGGGCAGACTACACATTGGTCGATGTGCTGTCTATATGCATGTGCCTTCACGCCAGGCACAGCTGCCCCTGCACATGTGACCCCTGCTGGACTCGCTGCTGGGTCTGTGGAGCTGATGCACCTTCTGCGCGTGGGGCGGACAGCTCTCCTCACTTCCCTCATTGCGCATGTCATGTCTTTGCCGCAGGTGACATGGATCATGGAGGGCCCACATGTACGCGTGGGTAGGCTACACATTATTGTTCACTGGTCGCCACCCCCAGTCAGTGTTTCGAATGGGAAGGTTGTCGTGCTGGTGGTATGTTCGATGTGGCGGATGGGCGGGCCTAGGTGCGGGCTTACATTCCGGACATGGGGGGTAGTTGGATTGGCGACTAGTTGCAGTACACACGGGACACGTCTCTTCCTTTCCACATCTGGGTCATCCCTTGTACTAACTGACAGTGATACAGTCATCTTCGCCCCAGCCCTCATGTCCTCCCCTCGCCCCCCAATATGCATGCTCACCTGCGAGGCTAGCGCTTGCACAGGCAGCCCCAAGCTCGCACCAGAGAGGGCAAGGAGTGTATGTGTGGGTCCAGTTGCACGAGTGGGCTGTCTCAGGGTATGATGTGTGGCGGGACGCCGTCCACCTGCGTGGTGCCCCAAATGGAGACCCGGCCTGCATGGACTATGCATCACAGTCTTCGCCTTCCGGATCCGCCACCTGCGACACCCAGTGGCTGTGGCTGCCCTTGCGGCCAGGCCGCGTCCGTCTGTGGCTGATGGCCCACACATTCACTCTTTGGCCTCTCTGGGGAGGGCTCGGGGGTGGTGGCGCACGCGCTTGCACTTAGTCGCAATGGCATGTGGCGTGGTTGGTATGATGGGCAATGGATGGGATGGTGCGAGCCACCTCCTGTGACGTCAGTGCTGCTCGTGCTGTGGTGCGTCCCATGTGACTTGTGCCATGCTAGACGTTGAGGTTCTATTGCCTGCGTGATATGACCAGGAGGAGCGCGAGGAGACCTCTCACACACCATGCTCCACTGCCATCCCGTGCCCTGTATCGCCTGTGCGGATTGACTATGTTGGGGTTACACCTGGTCGACTGGGGCTGTGTGTGCCTTGTCAAGGGGCATGGCGGGCGCACAACAGGATCCAGCTTGTCCACAGAGGGTGGGCTGAGGTGCGCCTGGTACCGCTTTGTACGTGTGCCCGGCTGCTGTGCACACACATGTTCACTCCCCCCCCGACAGGTGTCCTCTCACAATGCCCAGGGAAGCGGTGGTGTACTGTTCATGACCCCTCCCAACCTGGCGTGCTCCAACTTGGCATGTGCGCATCTACCCGTCGCACCCACCCACCTGAGCACTGCGTCCATACGACTTCACACGACACATGTGTGTCTTCCACAGTAGTGCTACTCATTTGCGTTGACATCCAATACCAGTGGACTACATGGTCATGTCACGACTGCCGTGTACTTCACATACTCTCATCCTCTCTCATTCGTACTTGTGAAATGAGTCAGCGGAGACAGTTTTGGTTTCAAACATTATATTGAGTCTTCTGTCCTCTGTGATGCAGTATAGTGGACACTACTGGCAGCGGTATACATGTTGAGGATATACTGAGCATGATTACAAATTGGATAGGGTGTGGGGTTACATGTGATTGGCTGTTGCATGTGGGATGTGGGCTTCAGAGTTACATCTGCTTGGCCAAGGCTGTGCTAATGTACATTTAAGTATAGCTGCAGAGCTGCGGACTTTGACACAGACAATATACATTTAGCCTACCAGACCGCTCGACATCATGGGCACAGTCCATCTCAGTTCCATGTGACAGGTTTGCTGCAGTTGTTCCTCATGCACGCGTGCATGTGAGATGACATCAGGGCATGTGCTTGCGTGCATGCAGCGGCGTGCCACTTGTTGTTGCACTGTGGTGGTTACTGGACATGTCACAGTCACTGGGGTCGTGTTGTTGTTGTATGCACTTGTCGTCCATGCAAAGGTCCTGGTATGGGATTCCCGGGGCGGGGGTGGGAGGGGTGCAGCACCCACAGACTCCAGGCGACCTATTCATGTCCACTGAGCGGTGTGTGTGTCCATGTGCGCTGGATCCATGTAGTGTCCTGGTTGTTCGTGCAGTTCCGTCCATGTGGGTGCGATACACAGAGCCCATGCCACTGCCTCCCACGATGCATGCGGTGTTCCTGGATGTGATGGGGAACAGTGTGCATGTCCCGGTCATATCCGATGTCATGGCGATGTCGTTGATGGTGTGGTTACAGTTGCCGGTCGTTTGGTATGGCTGTTGTGGTGGTGACTGGCCAGTCCGTGCGGAAGCTAAGCATGGGTGCGGGGTTGGACATCATAGGTCACTCGGGGAACCTGCGTTGTGGTCCGACGTATTTACAGGTTGTCAGGTATGCGATGCCGTCCAGCAGGGCTTCCATGTCATTGGTGGTGTACATGTTTGCCAGCCAATGAAGCGGATGGTGGCTGTCAAGGTGTTGTTCGTAAGTTGTCCCTTGGAGGACCATGATGGGGCATGCTGGGTGACATTCGATGTAGCTGTTCTCGATGATCCGTCGTGTGGAGGCACAGTGGTCCCATTTCAGTGCGGGTGCGATGTTGGCCACATACGCCATGCCCCCATAGGCAGAGCAGGCCCTGTCGTGTGCGTCCAGAGGGAGGAGTAGTGGTAGCAGGTCCGCCTTCAGACATGCCGGGTTGGAGAGGCATATCTCGACGGGATGCTGGTAGGGACACCTCCGACAGTAGAAGACGGGCATGACGCAGCTGAACAATGTGATGCGGTAAGTCAGTCGGTAACTTACGTTCAGCAGGGACAGGAGATCGCATCCCAATGTATGTATCGTGTTGGTTTTGTACAGCTTGAGCTGTTCGGCGTAGTTGGGTAGGTGTGTTGCGGTTGCCATTTCGCAGCGGTTCGTTGAGATGGCGTGCTCCGGCTGTGTGTGCAGTCTGCAATGTGCACGCTCCGGGGTTGCTGTGAGCTCTGTGTAGTCGTAGGGAGACAGGACTTGTGTTCTGTTGGCTTGTTTGGAGGACACGGGCCCTCTTCCCACATGCTTCTCAGACAGTTCAAGGTCAGTGCTGTGTGACTCCTTCCAATTAACTTGCATGTGGCCGACATGGGGGAGTGTTTTCTTCTTTCTTCCCCGTCCGTTGTGTGCTTCTGTGATATGCGCTATCTGCCCTGTGGTCGGTCTCCTCGGCATGCCTGTGTTGGTCTATTCTTGGACAATGGCTGTATTCACCGGCTTCTGTCGTAGGGCTGTGGTTTCGGAGTTGGAATGGAAGGTCATTCAGTGCTGTCTGCTCTCCCTTGTGTGGGCGGCAGCCTGCCTTTCCGCTCTGCTTTGGGCCTTGTGTGTGGATGTTATTCTTGGGCCAACTGTTGTCGGTCCCCGGGCTCTTTGGTGTTCCGTTTCATGTGTCTTGTTCATATGTGCAGGGTGGTATGGGTTTTTCAGTGTGGTACTGGCGTTCCTCTTCCCGAAGGGGCCCTGCTTCTCCTAGTTGGTGTTGCCGCCGCTGTGTGCTTCGCCATGTTTGTTACACTGGGGTGTGTCCTGCTGTTGCGTGACTTCACTGACATGTGTGCGTCGGTTGTGTGGCGTTGGGTGTTGTCCGTGAATTGGGCGTTGGGGACATGTCTGTGGCCGGCCTGTCACGTGTCATGTGCGTTCGGGGTGGGGCTGATGTGTGTGCTGCTTGGTTGTGTCCCTGTGTCTGTGTGCGACGCATGCATGGCGCTGCGGTTGGCCTCTGCGTTGTGCGCATGTGTGGCGGCGTCATCGGCGCTTTGTGGCCGTGACGGGGTGGTTGGTTCCTAGTCCCAGGTGGTGTGTACACATGTGTTCCGCGATGTTAGGATTTGGCCTGTGTGTCATATGTGGATGCAATGGTGGATGTGTAGTGTACACGCGCTGGTGGGGGGTTGTCCGCTTTTTCCGCCCTTGCACTGTGTGCGCTGTTTGCGTGCACTTGTGTGTGTGCCTACCTGCGTCTCCGCGGTACGTTGCGTCCTTGGTGGTGCATCAGCAGAAGCATGGGAAGGGCCTGCAGTGCTGGATTCATGCCCGGGGTGCCGCTTCTTCGTTGTCCGTGCTCTGCGTCCGTGTTACTGCCTCTCTTTCACGTGCGGTGTCTCTTAGCCGTGGGAGCCGTTTGTTTGCGGCATCGTAATTTATGCGCCGGGCGGGACGTGTTTCGTCGGACGGTGTGTGTCAGTTGGGCTGCGCCGCTACGTGTACGGGCGCACTTTGATGGCGGACGGTGTTGCTGGCTTGCCGGCGGTGTTTGGCCTACTTTTCGCATCGTAATTGTGCAGGCGTGTGGACTGCTGCGTGCCGGCGGTAACTGGTGGTTTTTGCATCCGCCAGCACGGCGGTTGTGCTTCCGCCCGCCATCGTAATGGGCCCCTAAGTTCTTTAAAAAAGTTAGGCTTAAGGTTTTGCAGGGTCTGGGTAAAACATGGGTAGATCTGAGGAGGTCGGTCGCTCTTGGATACTTCTCCAGCATGGCGCCTTTATGGGATTCTCCCGGGGTCCAGAGTGTCTGAGGGATAGCTTGGCGGCTCCTCTGAGAGAAGCCGGTTTGGCAGTTTGGGGGATTTGATCTTGGACAGCACCCTAGTAACATGGGAACAACTTAGGGAAAGGGTTGGGGCCGGCCTGTCTAAATTTAAATATCTCCAGTTGGCTAGTTGGGCTCAGTCGCACTTACAAACAACTTATGGAAGCTTATTAGGGGAGGTAATGACTTGGAATACAATCTTGTGACTAGACCCCGAGGAAAGAAAGAAGTTTCCTTCTGGTATCAGGCAATTTTGGAGCAAGTGGATGGGGATTTCAAACTGGCCAAGGAATTGTGGGGAAGTTTTTTACCAGCTCTAGACTGTGACACATTGTGGCAGGATTCGTGTAAACTTTTATATGAAATTGTAAAACCAGCGTGGTTAAAAAGGAACCACCTCTTCACAATTCATAGGGCTTATTTCACCCCACTGAGGCTTTCCAAATTTAATAAAGAGTCGCCTGTATGCTGTAAGAAATGTGGACTGGCCTCGGCTTCCGATATTCACATGTTTCAAGAATGTCCAGCTTTGTCATCTTTTTGGGACAGCATTGGGAAATTTTTGTCGGACATAATAGGATCCCCTGTTAGTATTGATCTGCCCTTGGTTATCTTTGGGTTACAGGATAGTATCAAAGGCCCTGCAAGGTCATTACTTTTTATGTTATGCTCCTAGCTAGGAGACAAATATGCTTAAAATGGACAGAATCTATCCCTCCCTCCTTTTTTGATTGACAATCTTCCGTTCTGGCGACTTCCAAATTGGATTTATTGAGAACAGGCAGCAAAAGAAGAGAACATTTTGGAATATATTTAAGCAAGATGGGACTCGGAGTTGATGGTGTGGGGTTTTTTCCCCCGGGTCCTATGATTATGCTGCCTTAATACTCTATGGGCCAGGTCGGGATTTCCAGTATAAAGCTGGAATTCTTAAGATAAAGGCTATCTAGCTCTTGGAGCTTGTATATAGAGTTATCTCAGATGGTGTCTTTGTCTGCATATAGGCAAGTCTAGGTGCCGGTAGGCGGGCTTTTCCAAATCCTTAGCCGTCTACGCCTCTCAGCTTGCTGATTGGGGGTACGGACTGCCTGAGTATGTATGCGAAGCGAGATTGGTGGCGAATGAGGACAAAAAAAAAAAAAGTTGTCATGTTTTTCGGTTGCCAGAAACTACTCCCTTCTTGTTCTCAAGGAGTTTCTAGTGGCCTCTGAGCTAGCTGGCACAGGTAATTAAGTTTAATATAATCGATAGGGACATACCGACCTTAGTCCTATGTCAAACCTATAGGTTATATTATTCCAATGCGCAGAGCCTATTAGGGAAATAGGAACTACACTACACCAATCCCCTAATTTTGGATTGGTGTTTGTGATTTTCCAGTACCTCAATCCTTTCTTCGACCATCAACATCGCCACAGTCACCCACTTTAATCTTATCCTACACCTCATGTGTTCCTCTAGCCTGTCCTTCTGCTCCTCTCTTTGCTGTGTTTTCATTCTCATATCCTTCATTCTGGTATTCATTCGATTCATTTGAGGCTCAACACATTCAAATTGTACATAAGCAGCCACAGATTAATGCTTTTTCAATGTTTTCGAGCTTTTTTAATATAGTGTATGACAGCTGGCTCACTGCTATAATCATCTTCCATCCCCTTTTTCCAGCCTGTTAAGCTGTAGAGGTCTGAACTGATCCCAGTTGAATGGGTATCCACCAGATATTTCTGAAATTGACCCCTCCTCCATTGGCTGCTGGCAGTGTGTCTACACCTGAAGCTGCACCAGCCCTTCTCTCTCACAGCTGCTACTGGGGCCTTCCGCAATGCCCTCTTCTCCCAGGTTCAATCTAGCCGTCCTCACCCACTTCAAGACAGTGGACTTCCAAAGCTGCAGATTTAGCAGCCTAAAATCAATTACCACACATGGCAACAGTTATTGCCATATGAGTCCTCGTAGCCAAACAATGAGACTGATAGAAAGCGCTCCAAAAGCAGCAATTTAGCACATCGCCAGGCACAGCCTCCCTCCAGAGACATTTTTATGTTAGTAGGACATCTCAACCACCCAACATAGCAAATATATTTTGATACAGTGTTTTAATTGATTTTATACGGTTATTTAAACAAATGATAAGGCACCAAAACACAGACAGCACATTGCACTGTTGGGAAGTGCCTGGTTGGAAGTTTGTTGAGTTGTAGTGTTGCCTATTTGGGCAGTGCTTTAGTCCTGTGTATGATTAACCAAATTAGTGCTCTTAATCTGACCTAATTGTGTAGAGGAAAGGAGACAACTGAGGGATGGTACACATGTGATTTACATTCATTTATAGCTCTAGCTGTTTGAAAGTGTTTAGGTTGAGTGTGACCTTGGAAGCGATTTGGTGCTGTGTATGATGAGTCATTGAAAGCCTTCCTTATGTTTTGTGCTTATGCATGAAGTGGAACAAAGTAGTGTCAAACATAGAAGCACATGTGGACTTTCCTACCATCCTAGTCAGAGCAAGGGTTATATTTCTTGGTTGGGTTTCAGCACAGAGGAGAAACCCAAAGGAATGCACCTGATTCCACTGTAGTCCTAGTACATGCCTTTCCTACCCTACCCAAAAGCAACAGAGGGCAACCTAAATGGCATCCACTGGATACAGGCAATCAAAGGAAATGGCAGGAAACCCCTACTCAGGAGTGACAAAGGAGTAAACAGAGTAATGAAACAGTTTACAGGCAGTCATGGTAAGCGCTTATTCAGGTCTACCCATAAGCGACATGGGCCAACCTCGGCATGCACAAGGTACAGGCAGCTCAGCAATGTACCTGAAGAGTCCATCCAGGGTGACAGTGTTGGTAATATGGCAGTGTAGTTTAGGGAATATGATTAGTAGCTTAGATAATGTGAAGGAGAAGGGGGAATTTAGGCTAGGAGGGAGAACAAGAAGTAATGGGTCTGGCCCTAATCCCTATCATAACATAAGAGGCCCAAACAGGGAAGATCCAAGAGAAGATGTCATTACCTTCCAGCCGTTCATCTGCATGACTAGGCTGGACACACTGAGAACAAAGGTAATATCAGTGGTTGGAGGAGCACTTGGTCCTTGTGAAACCAATCAGGTGGGAGATTGGGAGATGTAAATGTTTGTGGGGGGGAAGAGAACCCTAAAAGCAAAACAAAGAAGGAAGGAAAGAGATAGGCCAAAAATTCAGACAAAAACATTCCGAGTTGGACCCTGCACAGAATCAGGTCTGACACAATTATTCAGTTGACCGGTTACAATGTCATAATTTCTCTAATTACTTTAATTGAAATATACTAGTGACTTTGTGGGTTACTGTCAGTGTAAGTGGCACCTTCCTCTTCACCTTTGTTCTAATTATCAAAATAATAAAAACAAGTGAAACATCTTCACTTGGAGAAGAAAGGTTGAGAACCATGGTTTTTAATGTGGGCATTTTTTTTGTATCAACTCTTACAGTGCCATCAGGTCTAAGTGCATGTCAATCACCACATTGATATTCCCTTCACGATGTGGGAGAGTAATGATTGGTCTGAAGGAACATTTCAAAGGTTTAAGGTGATGGGTTACTTTCCCTCGACTCATGCTGATCCCAGGGGAAAATCCAACACAGACATTGCCCAGCATGATGCCGAGCCCTTGAAACATCGATCAAACTGAAAATATTTATTAAGAAGTGGCTGCCCATTTCCCCATGGAGATATGCAACTGTGAGTATTCCTTATTCAGTGAGACAGGATTACAACCATTATTGTGGTATGTAATGGAAATGATCATACCTCACCGCCCTATACTACTCTATCTATTATACAAAAGCAGTTTGTCGACTGCCACATCCATTCAGCAGTGTTTTGAGGAGTGGCCCTGGGACACCCACCTCTTCTCTTTGGGGCTTGAGCTGCTTGGTGATGTGAAAATGAGCAGGCTGTCGACAAGATAAATAATATTTGCTCATTATTACAAGACGATCAGAGATAGAGTGAAAGTGGGAATGCGATAAAGGTGTAGACAACAGGACTTTGTATTCTGTGTTTTGTTATTTAGCTTTTTGTATTAAAAAACAAATATCTAGTATTAGCATACCAAGTACTATTGACTAAAAAGCCAGAACTGTTGGAAGATAACACATATGCTACAGGGACACTTAGACCTTCATTCTCAACTACAAGGTTTCAGAGTCTCTGACCTGGAATTATTGCATTCACAAACTCTGAACCCAATAGTTCTGGACCCAGAAACCCCAGACTCAGAGACATCTTAGTAGCTTTGGGCCACTGTTATGCCTTGCCCCCACCTGTTCTTGTACTTCAGTATGGGGGTAGCAGAAAAAGCTCCCTGCAGCTGAAATTAAATGAACTGTGCCTTCCCGCCATCCCTACCCCCTCTTCAATCAATCAACATGGGCCAAAAACCGACTCAAAATATTCAACACCTGCTACAAGCAGGGGGTAAATGTTTGCCAGTTTGGGCCCTTTTTTTCCAGGTGGGGGGACACGCAATATTGGGTCCATTATTACCGGTCCACATGTTATTCCCCATTTCAGGGGGAAAAAGTGTAATCCTCATTATTTCAGGGAAGATACAGGTTGGTATCTTAAATTCCGTCACCAGTATATCCCTGCATGAATAATGGGGAAGTTAGAATGAGGCCCTTAGTGGTTTCATTATTTGGAGAAGTTGGGTACTTTACCAGAGGCCTGACTTAGTGATACGCACAATAGGCAGGTCTGTTTGCTGTGCATATGCCAGAGGCTGTGCACTTTGATATATCTGAGGAATGCATTCTGCTTATATATTAGAGGCTGCCTATTGTGTATATTAGAGGTCTGCCTACATACTGTGACTGTGTTATAGTGCAACCTGTACCTATTGGGCAGGATGACAGAACTGCTACTCATAATCAATTCAGTGATACTAAAGTTACCACCTCTATTCACAGAGAACTCATGGGGTCCCACTGCTGGTTACTGACCAAACGCTTAGCAGATAGGTGCCTAGCAACTTTTGGACCCTAAAGGTCACCTCTTTGAGTGAGAAAGATAGAGAACAATATTTTCCATTGACAGTGATCTATATATAAATGTCCACTGTCTTTCACCACCAAACTTCTCCCAATTTGTTTGCTACCCAACTTTTCCACCTCTTCTCTCTCTCTTCCTAGTCCTGTTCCCTCAATAATTTACTTTTCTTTTTTTTCCCTTTCTATTTTCTCTATCAGTACCTTCTCTCTGCTTCACATGTCTCTGCACCTCCTATCTTTTTCAGTTTACCCTCCCACACCTCACTCCCTCTACAATCCCCTTTGTACATTGCTATTACTCACATCTGTCTCTACTTCTTTCTTTATCACACAACACACTCTATTTCTCACCCTCTGTTTCTCTCACTCTCTTCCTATCACAATATCAACCTCCCCACTCTTTCTGTGCCTCACCTATGTCTCCCTACGTTTACTCTTTTATCTCAACAGCTCATCTCACTTTCTACCCTTCACACTTTTCCTTTCTTCTGTTCTCTCACTCACCGTTCTCTTTCCCTTACCTGTCTTTCCTTATGCCTCTTCTCATTTGCCCCTCTCTTTTTCTCACAGCTCTCTCTACCTTGCATCTCTTTGTACATCTCTCACTACCACATCTATTATCTACCTTTATCTCTCTCTGCCTTTATGTCTAATTCACTTTTCTTTCTTACTTCAGTCACTGTATTTTCCTACAATGAAAAGCATGCATTTAATAGTAAATATGTGCATATTTTTTATAAACTTTACAATTGAGGTTTGGGGACAAAATGTTAGCATTGTCAATTAATGTTTAAATGACAATCACTGCTGCAGTCTGAGAACATAGGCTGAATGATTGATGTAACCTTTATGTATGTATGTGTATGATATTTCTGTAGCGCTGTCAGGGACCATAGACAAGCATAAAGTCAAAGAGTGATAGAAGTTGTAGGTGGGTTGTGGATGGTTAATGTATTGTGATGTAATGTTCTTTTAAGAAGTGAGTCTTCAACTCCTTCCTAAATTGAAGCAGCGTTACAGAGGTTTGGGAGGGAAAGATAAACTGTTTCCAGATCCTGGGTGCATAGATGGAAAAGCCCTGCTGCTTTTTTTACACTTCTTAGTCTGCCATCTGGTCATGGCTGGGCTACCAGTGGGTGAGAACCACTGGAGATGGTGAGCTGGTCTGCAAAATTAGTGGTCGTGATAGCTTTGTAAATGATGCAGCTAGTTATAAAGATGATGTGAGTCCGCAAATGGAGCCAATACAGTGTCATCATGTTGTAGGTGATGTGATCATATTTCTTCAGGCTGTGGATGAGATGTGCTGCAGAATGTAGGAGACGTGTAAGGAGTGCCAGTGTGGTATCTCTGAGGCAGTGGAACAGTGTATTACTACTCTCCAGATACAATGTGCTCTACAAACCTGTAAGAGCTCTGTAAATTAGTAGCACTGTGTATGAGGATGTAAAACTTGTGGCTCTTTTGTGTATGTTGTGTATGCATGAAATTGTGAGATGCCTGACATTTGTATTTTACCACCCTTCAGAGACATTATCTGGCATAACCCCTCAACTCTCCAAATACTATGGAGAGAGTGAGGTTTGCAAACTTTGGGGCCTACTATGATGGCGGTCGGATGACCGCCGCCCGGCCGGCGGCGGACATCCGCCCACGATCGCAAGCCAGAAAACCGCTGGTCAGATTAGGATGGCGGTGGTGACCGCAGCGGTGGGAAATTCCGACTGCCGCTTTTCCGCCGGTTGCCATCCGCACTCCTGCCTTGTGGACGGAGAAGGACCGGGATAATGGTGGCGGTGCCGCTCTGGCTCCGCCGGCACGATTATGATGCCGGCGGTAGCCAGCCTTTCCTCAGCGGTCAAACCGCCATGGGAAGGCGGCAGAGAATGTCTTCCGGGGGCCCCTTGCGGGCCCCCAATGTGTTGGGGTGGGGGAGTGCACTAGGGGGGGTACCCATGGTCCCCCCCTACATTTCCCTACATTTCCCTGTACCAGGTGGCAGGCACTGTGCAGTGCCTGCCACGCAGTGCAGGGAAATGCAGGATATGCTCCTTTTGACATCGCGGCAGTGCTGCGTGCATCAGCAACCGCCGCAATGTTAAAGCCCGCGATCCGACCGCAGTGGTCGGATTTCGAGCAAGGAACATCCTAATGCGACCGGCGGTTATGTCGCGGGCCTTGCGGGCGGTCTTTTCCCGCTACCATGGCGACCGCCATCATAATAGGCCCCTTTTTTGCTTGCCTAGTGCAATGCTCTGCACTTTAAAACGGCACCAGACACCACTGTTCTGAGTATAAACATTTGCTGTTTTCACTGCTCCCATAAAGACTGCCTTCCTACGTTCTATCTCACACCATTCTGCATTGATGCCTGTTATTTATATCTAGAGCACAAAGGGGATGTGTTTGGGAGGGAGTAATTTTGTGATCTTTCAAATCTGCAAGAGCATCAGTGAGCTAAAATTAAGGACACAGTGGTCTGAAAGCATATAAATAATCAGTCCACAATGTGTGCCCATTTCGGGTGTGTGTGTGTGTTTTAAATCCAAAGTTGTTATTTATTGATAAGGTATATACATCTTTTCAAGCTTATAATTTTGGTAATTGGAACGTATTGGCAATGATTTGTGGAGCTGATTGAGGACTGAAATAATTGGTCATGGTCAGATATTCAGAGGATTATTGGTGGACACCTATTGAGTATTAGCATATCCACTAGGTCCCACTGTGATGACACTGATATGTATCAGTTGAAACCATTTATGTTAATTAAGTTCAATTGTTTTATTGTGGTATTATTAAAATCCAGTTATAGTGCACTGATGCTTTTGGCCAGAAAAGCTTTAAAATGTACTACTCCCACCTTCAGAGCCATTATCTGGCATAACCCCTACCATTACTTAGTGGACCAACAGCAACCCTACCTACGAAGTTATCTTTAATAAAATCCTTAAATCATATATAATTGAACCACATGCTTTTGCCATTATTTCGCTCAAAAATTAATGGAAATGACCCCAAATCTACAGTAAAGCCAAATTTAAATTAGATCACCTTTTGATTAATGTGATTGCTCTAATATGTTTTATGCACCTTGGGAGGGACCCTCAATTCTCCTGTAAAACTAGCTTTATTTATTTATTTTTGGAGTTTTATATAGCGCTTACATGACCCGAGGGGTATCAGAGCGCTTTACAGCTGCATACATGTATAGAAACATAAACATTAGAATACAGTGACTAACATCTAGAGTACTGGAGGTCACATAGATCGCGGTCATTGACCAGATGCATAGAGATGACACTTGAGGAGAAATTCTTTTAGTTGTCTCTTGAAGTTCGTGAAGGAGGGATTAGTCCTGATGTGGGTAGGGAGAGAGTTCCAGATTTTTGGGGCATTCCCTGAGAAAGAGCGGGAGAGGGCTTTTTGTTTATGTCTTTTTGGGGGGATTAAGAGGAGCGAGTTGGAGCTTCTTAGGTTTCTTGATTGTCACGCTTTTGTGAGTTTGGCTGCGAGGTAATCCGGTTTGCCTGTGTGTAAGGCTTTATGGGTGAGACAGGCAGTTTTGAAAACGCATCGTGCTTTGATGGGTAGCCATTTTAGTTCCTGTAGTGCAGGGGTGATGTGGTCGTATTTCTTGGTGCCTGTGACCATTCTTGCTGCTGCGTTTAGGGTGGTTCTCATGGGGGCTATGTGTGTTTTAGCAGTCCCAGTTAGTGTGGCGTTTCCATAGTCAAGTCTGGAGAGAACTAAAGATTGGGTTGCGATTTTTAGGTCATTGGGGGGTATGAAAGGTTTGACTTTGTATAGGAGTTTTAGGTTGTAGAGGGCGCCTTTTGCTGAGGAGTTTATGTGGGAGCTCATGTTGAGACTTGAGTCTAGAGAGATCCCTAGAGATTTAGCTGAGATTGCTGGAGTAAGTTTGCAGTTTAGAGAGTCAAGGTTGTTTATCCATTCTTGGATTTGAGGGGGTTGTTCGTGATTGGAGAAAACAAGGATTTCGTTTTTTTCTTGGTTGAGTTTGAGGTGGTTGAGTGTTAGCCAATTTTCTACTTTTGATAGTGTGGAGTTGAGTCGGAGGATGTCATTGAGGGAGGATATCTCGAGGTACAGCTGGGTGTCGTCAGCATAGAGGTGGTAGGCGATGTTTGCTTGTTTTAGAATAGTGGTGAGCAGTTCCATGTAAATGTTGAAGAGTGTGGGGGAGAGGACTGAGCCTTGGGGGACAC
Source organism: Calotriton arnoldi (assembly GCA_963921515.1). Taxonomy (NCBI): domain Eukaryota; kingdom Metazoa; phylum Chordata; class Amphibia; order Caudata; family Salamandridae; genus Calotriton; species Calotriton arnoldi. The sequence goes on along the minus strand of CAWUFW010003873.1, from coordinate 1,210,744 downwards.
CTCGAGTTGAGGGGGAGGTGTCGGACATCGAGTTTTTGATTTTTATGAATTGGGAGCGGTTATGTAGAAATGAGGAGAACCATTTGAGGACATTGCCATCTGCTCCGATACGCTTTTGTAGGGCGTCTAAGAGTAGCTTGTGGTCTACCGTGTCAAAAGCAGCTGATAGGTCGAGGAGGACAAGTAGGCAGCATCTGTTAGAGTCAAGGGAGTTGTGAATGTCATTGGTTATACTCAGTATAGCGGTTTCTGTGCTGCATCCCTTTCTGAACCCGGATTGGTGTGAGTCAAGTAGGTTGTTAGATTCCAGTTGTTGGTTCAGTTGGGCAAGAACACATTTCTCCAGGATTTTAGCAAGGAAGGGAAGGTTGGTGATGGTCCCTGAAGTTTTTGAGGTCACTCGGGTCAGCATCTGTTTTTTTAGAAGGGGGTGACTTGGCCTTGTTTGAGGCAGTCGGGCATCAGTCCGTTGTTTAGGGAGCTGTTGATGATCTTTGTCCACAGTGGGGTTAGGGTGAGGTTGAGGGTCTTAGCCAGGGAGGTGGGTAGAAGGTCTGCATAGTGGTTGGAGGGTTTGGAGTTGGCAATCACATTGGAAATGTCCTCTTCGGAGAGAGGTTTGAAGTCCTTCCAACACTTGGGGGAAGAAGGGGCTCTAGGGTGTAGGCTTATTTTAGTGGTTTACAGAAGAGGGGTCTCGTCTTCGGGGAGCATGTCGTGAACTGGGGTTGGGTTAGGTACGGTTATGGGTGAGGATTTGCTGTGTTGGGGTTGAGGGTGCTGGTCTAGGGAGAGCTCAATGTTGGTGATTTTGTCATTGAAGAATTTGGTCAGGTTGTTACACTGAAGTTTGGAGGCGGGGGGGGTTTGCTTTGGTGGGCTTGGAGGTCTGTTTCTGGATGATGTTGAAAAGTTCTTTGGGGCGGTTTTTGGCTTTGTCTAGTGCGCTCCGGAAGAAGGAGGCTTTTTCCTTGATTATGTGTTTTTTGTAATTGCTGCGTTCTTTTCTGAGCTGGAGGAGGTTGGTTGTGGATGGGTTTCCTCTCCAGAGTCTCTCATCGGCTCTAACTTTTCTTCTTTCGGAGTTGAGGTCTTTGTTGAACCAGGCTCTGGAGGGGATGTCTCTGACTCTTTTCAGTTTCAGGGGGCTAGTTGGTCAAGAGCAGTTGTCATTGTCCTGTTGTACAGTGTAGTGAGCTCGACCGTGTTGAGGTTGTCTGTGGAGGGTGGGAGAAGTGAAGTTATGGTTTCTTCGAGGACAGGGAGGGGGATGGCATTGAGGTTTCTGCTCCTTTGATGGGTAATTTGTGTTTTGACTGGGGGAGCTGCGGTTTGATTGATGTTGAATATAATGATGTGGTGGTCTGACCAGTCGATTGGGAGAATGTTTGTGATGGTTATTGTTTTGTTTTTGGGTATAATTGCATCAAGGGTAGAGCCTTTGTTGTGGGTTTGACCCTTGCAGTGTTGGGTGAGCTCAATTGTGAGAAGGAGTTCATTTAGAGACTGTATAACAGTGTCCTTTTCGTTATTCCAGGGGAGGTTGAAGTCACCCAGGATGATGTTGTCAGTGTTGGCTAGGGAGCAATGTGTAAGTAGGTCTGATATTTGTTCTCCGAATGCAGGAGAATTTCCTGGGGGGTGGTAGATGAGATGGCATTTTGTTACTTTGTTGTTTTGGCGTGTTATGATGTGTGTTTCGAGGTATTCGAAGGTAGAGAAGGAGTGGGGTTTGAATTCAACTAAATTTATGTTGTTCTTATGGATGATGGCAATGCCGCCACCGCATTGGTCAATTCTGTCTTTTTTAATGATGGAGAAGCCAGGGGGGACTAGAAGGTCAAGGAGCGGATAGGATGTTTCATTTAGCCAGGTTTCGGTGAGGAACGCGATGTCAATGTCGTGATTCAGTATGGCATCAGCCAGCTCTATTGCGTGCTTGACTGCGGATCTGCAGTTTATAAGCATGCAGTTTATCTTGCCGCTGTTGGAAAGGTTTTAGGAGGAGGGGGGAGCTTGGGGAATGGTTGTGCGTTGGGAGGGAAGTCTTGTAGATCTAGGTTGGTTGTTGGCTCTACCTATTCCGGTGATTACCTGTATGTTGCAGTGGGGGTTTGGGTTGTTCTGGGGTCGTAGGTTTTAGCGAGAGTCGCTGCCTCTCTCAGAGACATCTTAGGATTCGCTCTTCTTGGTCTGAGAGATTGGGTGTTGCTAGGGGTGGAGCGCCAGCTGGTCGTCTGGTGATTGGGCAGTTGAGGTGGCTCACTGATACTTATGAGGGAGGGGAGTATTGGGTGTTGGGCAGGGACAGGGGGGGCTTTGGTGTTGAGAAGGATTGTGTTTATGCCCTGAGTGATTGTGTTGATTTGGCTATGGAGAATGGATAGGTTTTCGGTTATGGTTATGAGGTGCTTGGGGGTCATTGGTAAGAGGGTGTTGAGTTGTTTTTCTATACGTGTGAGGCGTTCAGTTAGTTCAGCCATTGACTCTAGGTTTGGGGTAGGGGGAGGGGAGGGGTTCGGGGTGAGATTCGGCTGAGGGTGTAGGTTGGGACAGGAGGGTCGAGGGGTGGTAGGATTAGGGGGAGAGGAGGGGTTGGAGGGTAGATTCGGCTGAGGGTGTAGGTTGGGACAGGAGGGTTGAGGGGTGGTAGGATTAGGGGGAGGGGAGGGGTTGGGGGGCAGATTCGGCTGAGGGTGTGGGTTGGGACAAGAGGGTCGAGGGTTGGTAGTGGAGTGTAGAGAGGGATCTGGGGTGGGGTGTAGGTCTGTGGCGTTCAGTAGTTGAGGGTTTGCGTCAGGTTTCATGGCCGTTCTTTCTTGGGTCGGGTTCTGGGGGGGGTGTTGGGAAGGGGTGGGGTGGTTGGACGGGGTAGAGATGGCGTTTCGCAGCTTGGGGAAGGTGAGTTCAAATTGGTGCAGGTTGAAGTCGTTAGCTTGGACCATGACTTTGCCATTTCTGTATACTGTTATGGTGGCGTTGATTCTGAAGGGAGAGGACTTGGAGATAATCAGTATTTGGCCGTGGGGGATGTTGGTGGTTTTGGTAATTCGCAGGTGGTTAGCTAGGTTATTTCTCCATTTGGCCTGGTGGGAGGTGTAGAAGATGAGATCTGTTTTTGTCTTACCTTTGGAGGAGTTATGAGTGTTTCAGGGTGTTGCTTGAGTAGTCTGTGTTTAAAGATTTTGGCGGCGTTAGCTGAGAGGTTGGATGGGTAGGTGATGGAGAAGGAGTGGCGGCCGTGGGGTTTCAGGTTGGTAGGAAGTAGGGGGGTGGGGGTTAATGGGGAGTTCTGGTGGGGTCTTATGTTGGTTGACATCTTCCTGATTAAGGGGTGGAGAGGAAGGGGAAATATAGGTGGGGTTTTAGGTTGATGGGTAACTGCAGGGATGGAGGCCACAGAAGGGTTGGGTATGGGACGGGTAGAGGGTCGTTCGGGGGGGAGGAGAGGTGAGGGGTTCAGGTGGCTCCTGGGTTTAAGTAGGGTGAGTGACAGTGGGCATTTTCAGGTCTCGTCTGAGCTGATTGGGGGGTGGGTTGAAGGTGTAGAAGTGTAGTCACATGGACCATATCAGGATGGCTGTCCCTTGAAGGTCTTCCGAGAAGGTTGGGTCTTAGAAAGTTTTTGTGGGAAAAGTAGTCTAGTCTTAGTCTTTAGTATATTAATGATAATGTAAGTAATATATATAATATAAATATATGTAGGTAGAAAGTAAGTTTCTGTATTTGTTCCCAGCCCACAGATCCTTCAGTGACAACTAAAGTAGGTCAGAGCCGTTCCAAGATGGCCACCATTTAGTTAGGTTAGTTCGTCTAGCAAAGGTAGTCCTTTGTCAGTTTCCAGTGTTTTGTCCTCTTTCCCTTGCCATTTGTTAACAGGGTGATGGGATGGCAGCCATTTTGTAGTGAGAGGGAGGGATGCAATGTGCTCATAAGGAGGGGAAATACTGCTTTCAATATGGCTGGAGCAACAGTTTTGCCATACCGCTAGTCATGACAGTCTCAAAGATATATTCCAGTAGGGGAAATCGCAAGCCCAGGTTAGATCCCGAAAAAGGACCTGCCCAGTAATACATGTGCGTGGACCGCTATCGGAGCCAACCCTAGCTCAGGATGTGGGGAAACGAAGGTAAAACCGCCAATCAGTCAAGGCGGTTGGTCGGATCGGGCCAGCCACAATGCGGGCTCAAATCCCATCCATATAGTTAATTAATGGCTGAATGCAGTTTTCTTACCTCCGAGGGTTGCCGATCGGGAGGGGAGGGAAGAGTCAGTCAGCCGGTCAAACCAGCAGTGGGCAGCCGGGGGGAGCCAGGAACAGAAGTGCGGGGCCAAATCACCCACAATGCACAGCATCAGCCGATCGACTCCAGGGCGTCGGCAGCGCGGATCCTTCTCGGCGTCCCACGTACTTCACAGGCAGGGAGGCCAGCGAGGCCCCAGGCAGGTCAAAGGCACCGTCGGTCTGTCCCAGCGACCACCAGCCGTTCTCTACGGTGTCGCCATCAGCGGGGGTGGTGGGGGTCCCGTTCAGCTTCCAGGACGGGACCCACGTTGCGCTTAGCAGGCGCAGCCGGTCAGGACTCCTCCGCCTCCCGTCAGGAGAAATGTGTGGCCAGAAACATTCCCAGGGCAGAATGGCCCCACGAAGACAGCCCCGCCGGACCGGAGTCGCTCGGCGTTCACGATCAGGAGCGGGCTCGTCCCTCAGCTCCTTGAAGCCCGTGCATTCCAAGCCCCAGTGCGGCAATCGTCAACACCGCCACCGCCACCGATGAAAACTGAGCCCGCGAGCCAGCGCAGTAGCCGGGGTCTCTACTGCTGCGCAGGGGTGGGGATGGGGTGATCGATTTGCTATTTCCCTGGAAATCCACTCCGGGATCGGGCGCGATGTGAGGCAAGAGGAGACTCACCCTGCATAAACTGCGGCGGGACTCTGCGTCCACTTCAAACCAGGACTCGGGAGGCTCGGAACTTCTCTTGGGTCAGAGGCAGTCTCTGGGAGGTGTCGACATCGGCGACAATCTTCAGGTAGGATTCCTGCTCCGAATCTCTATTTTGCAGGGTGTAACAGGGATGGTAGTGTTGCAGCCACTTTTCTTTCGTCGTGGTTGTCGGGTGGAAGGGTGGATCGGGGGCATAACCAGGGATTTACACAAAAAAGTGATCACAAGCCCCGGAGCTACTAAGGGGAGCTCCGCTCGGTGGCCATCTTGCATCTCAAGCTTCAAATCATATTCTGTTTTGTCTAAGGTTATTAGCTAATGTGCTTAAATTGTAAGACTGGACGCAAATATTTTCAGTAATCTTTCGGTATATCCACAGCCCACTGTTTGCAATGTGTCACTCGCATCCTCCAAACGCCCTCAGGGATCATACTGTAGCAAAGTATATAGAATGAATATAAACTGTCTGTTTTCAAATATCACCAAAATTAAAGATTTTTTTTGTAAACAGATTCTGCAGATGGAAACCTTTACTTCCCGTCAGAACGCCCTCTTGTTACTATGTGGGGCCATGCCCCCCAAAACGTATACTTCTGGCTACGGGCCTGTATAGGAGAGGAACTGCCACTCTGCTTGTCGCTGGCCTGCTGCTAGCTGCTTCTGTCTTGGAGAGTGAAAGGACTGGACTTTGTTTTCATGATCCTGCTTTTCAAGGTTCTCCAAGTACTTGTGGGTGCTTGCCTCCTATTAAAGAAGTCTCAGGGCCATCAAAGACGTCACCTGCAGCCCCTGAACTCCTCTGCTGGGAGTTCTGACCTGCCAAGTGGTACAAATTCCAGTTCTGGGCACTTGGAGGTGGCCTCTGCTGCAAGAAGAGAAGAGAAACCATGTACCGGTCTTCAGCACCTGTTTTTCCAGTCACAAGCTTGCCATGTGGCTTAAAAATCAATGCATCACATCGGCGCAGCTGAAGAATCGAGGAAACGCCTGCTGTGCGGCTCCAAGATCGCCACAGTAAGAGACATCCGCTCTGACTCCGATTCAGGCCCTGCTGTTTAGCTGAAGAGTTAATGCATCACCTGTTCACGGCTGGGAGAATCAGGGCAGCAACTGTTTCGCTGCCACTGCATCGACCCCAGTGCATCTGGATTTTCCACGCATCACACCTGTGCACTAAGTCTTACTTCGACATTGCCCAGCAGTAAGGAACCAAGGCCGCATGTCCAGAAATCGACGCATCAGCTCTCCTCACAGTAAGGAACTTACGCATCACCTCCCCTGTGCTGCAGTAAGGAACAGACGCATCATCTCCCCTGGCAGTACGGAGACCGACACATCACCTCCCCTGGGAGTAAGGAACTGATGTATCGCTTTGCTTTTCCGGCACCTCACCTCCCCTGCTCCTGTTTTTATCTTTGATTTTGATGCATCCCAGTAACTTTGTGATACAAGTGACACATCCATAGTTTTCTATAACTGAACTATTTTAAACTTCTTAAAAGTGATATCTTTGCTTATGTATGTTGAATTTGTATCGTTTTGGTCTTGTTTTACTTAGATAAAGATTGGTTATTTTTCTAAACTGGTGTGCCATCCATTTGGAGTGTTTTCACTGTGTTACTGTGTGCTTATGTACAAATGCTTTACACATTGCCAATGAGATAGGGCTGACTGCTCGTGCCAAGCTACCCATGTGGGTGAGCAGGGGTTATCTTAGGTGTGTAACTCTCTTACCCTGACTAGAAGGAAGGGTCCCTCTTGGACAGGGTGCAAGCCACTGCCAACTAGAGACCCCCATTTCTAACATTCATCATCATACTTGGTGAGTACATCAAGCACCCTTTGGAGCCCAGAGCAGTATCCTTAAGAGATATCCCGAATAATATAGTCATGGTATTTTATTTGAGACTAAGCAAGTAAGCTTAGTGTTTACACAGGAAAGGGATTTATTAAGAATACTGATGTACATGTTGAACATATAAGCGTCAGGGCCAGGTCATGCTCTCAATTCCCAGTCACCTTTAAAATACCCCATAGAAGCAGAAAGCAACTGTGTAACAAAAGATGAGGTTGTCATTGTTCATCTGTTACAGATCACTCACACACACATTGCAGGCTTTTCCAGAAAAGACAGCTACAGAGAAAGCAATAGTGGCAGATCTTGACGAAAGGTGTGTGGTGACTGGGGAGGCTCAGAGGGACAGGGCTTGGGGCTTCAGGTCACACAATGCACTTCAGGGAGAGCAGGGAAAGAGACTGTAAAAGTAGCAGTTGTGTGTGGAAATCAGTGTCTGGCTACCTTGATAAACACACAATGTCGCTGTCTGCTTCTCTTGGCTCAAACAACTTTATCTAGGCAGCTCTAGCACATAGAACCTGTTGGGTTCTGTGTTTAGAACTGCTGGCGCATGAGCCACCTTGGCAACCAGTGATGAGGTAGAATAGGAATGTTGGGAAAAGGGGTGGTAGTTGCTGGTTGTTGTTTGTTTTGCAGGTCGCATTCCTGAATGCTCTACAATAAACTTGAAGAATCTACGTATGGGTCATGTCTTAATGGGGACATTTCATTGGTGACGACTGGAAACTAACCGAAGACCGGCAAAGCAGGCAATTTTTCCTCCGAACCTGATTTTATGGCGGCAGCAAGCTAAAGCTTTACAGTGGCTGAGTGAATGATCCTTGTTCGGGCCAGGTATCGAAGGAAGCAGACTACTTGTGAAGTGCCTTATTCGTTTTCGATTTTCCTGGTTTGGTGAAGTCGAGGAGGAGTGACGCCACCAAGGCAAAGCTCAGCTACGAGTCATTGTATGGAGCTGTCTGTTGCTTATGAACAGTCCTGTGCAGCCGATGTGGATTCTACAATTTCGAGGTGGCCACATTCCTTCATGGTTGCTTAGCAACCCTGAAGCCAGGGACGTCTGAGTCAATGCGTGCATGAAGTTCCAGTTACCGGAAATAGCCGCGTTCTCACATGCTCTTTATTTCTGAGGCCTCATTCTTCCATGGCAAACGGAGCTTTGATCTGTCTCGCATCATCCATCGGTGATTCGCACACCCGGATTGGAGCAAAGTCAGACGAGAGCGGCTACGTTGTACTCTGTTCGAGTTGCGAGCAACAATGATCATTGTGCACATTGGTGATATGCACACATAGGAATGGTGAGTACTTTTGGAAATTTATTTCTATTTCTCATATGCTTTGTACATTGGTGACACGCACACCTGTTGGCCTTGAGTGCGTGCATTTTTCGGTGGTGCACACACCAGTAGATAAATTGTTTTGAATGTTCTAAGGTACACTCCAAGCTGCTTTGGATTGTATTTTTTAGGCATTCAGGACAGTGTCTTATCGTCACATTGTATTGAGTACTATACTCCTGTTGCATATAGCTTTTAAGTTACGTGTGCAGGTGCTTTTAACTGTTTAGACTTCTTTTCCCATCTTAGCTCTGTGTATTTCCAGTATTCAATGTGCAGCAGGCAGTGTTACCACCTTCTCCTTTTTTCTCCACTCCAGGTAATTCCCCTGTCGAGAAGAAGCATGGTTAGGTGTCGAAGCTTACATGGAAGCTATAGAGTGGGCGGTATTTACTCAAAAGAAAAAGTTGGCACTGTTACGCCATTCTTTGGGCACAGGAGGCAGGAAAATCCTAAAGCATTTACCTGTAGCCATAGTCATGGTTAAAGGGTATGCTTCTGCTGTCAAAATGTTGACTTATCATTTTTTAAAAAGCACATCATCATGGAAAGGCACAAATTTTATATGAGAAGGCAACTTCTGGGATAGACAGTGGAAAATTTTATGAGCAACCTCAGGGTGTTAGCCTCTACGTGTGAGTACAAGACATTCGAAGATGAGATTTTGATAGACTAATTGGTGGAGAAAACTAGCAGGAAATAGGTGCAGGAAAAATTATTGACTGCAGAGAACCTAACTTTGGATAAGGCCTTGGAAATAGCAAAGGGTGTAGAGGCAACGGACAGATATATGGACCAGATGACGTTAGAGTCACATGTTCATGTGGTGGTCCCTGACATTGCAGTAAAGAAAGCGGAAAAGAGAGTGGTCTCTAAACAGAAAGTTACATTTTAATATTATAGGTGTGGGAGTAAAAATCATTTGGAGAATGCTTCTTCATGTCCAGCTGTCGACAAGACATGCGCAAAATGTAAAAAAAGGGGGCATTTTGCTAAGGTTTGTAAATCTAAAGCAAAGAGTGTCACACCAAACGTGTCCTTTTTCTGGAGTGTGCATCAGAAGGTAGTTCTGAGTCGGAAATGAGGAAGGTTATGTGGTCATGATGATGTCCAATGCTACTGGAATTGAACAAAACATGGGGGGTCATTAGGATAGCGGGCGGATCGCCACCGCCCATATGGCGGTGGCGATCCGCCCGCTATTTTCCACCGCCCGCTTAACATTTCCCCACCGCCATATTACGATGGCGGTGGGGACCCAGGCGGACGGAAAGACCGTCCGCCAGTTTTCCGCCGGTAGGCAATCGGCCTGATTGCCTACCGGGCGGACAAGGCCTGCAATATGGTGGTGGTGCCTTGCAGGCACCGCCATCCATATTACGATGGTCGGCAGTGCAGGGCTTTCCATGGCGGTGACTCCGCCATGGAAAGCCAGACAGATTCCACTTTCGGGGCCCGTTGCGGGCCCCAGGGTATTGGGGAGGTGGGGGTGTACATGGGGTACCTATGGTACCCCCCTGCATTGTCATGGACATGGTGGCAGACACCTCGCGGTGCCTGTCACCTTGTGCATGACGATGCACACAGTGCATTCCCAGCATTGTGGCGGGCGGTGCTGTGAGCACCGCCCGCCACAATGCTGGGAATGGAGGATGCCGCCGCCACGGTGGCGGTGGCATCCTAATCGCCTGTGCGTGCCCGCCGCACCACTGGCGGCCGGTCCCAGCACCGCTAGGGTGGCGGGCGGACAAAAGTCCGCCCGTCATCCTAATAGGCCCCATGGTACCTAAATTAGATACATGGGTGTCAAAAGACCAATTTGTCAAATTGGTGTGTGGGGCATGCCTATTTCCAAGATGGCAGATTTGGGGTCATTTTTTAAACCATAGGTCCTGAGGAGTGGTGTAAAATTGACAAAGTCACCTTAAAGAAGTCACAAGTTAAACCCATAGCTTATGGTGGGGGGGGCGTAAGCCAATGGAGATTCTAGGTGAATTCGACACTGTTTTGTATTTTAAAGGTCACAGCACCCCTGCCACTGTTTATGATGGTGCAAAGGATGGGACAGGTTTATTGGGATGGTTAGAACAGAGAAATTTACGCATAATTTTGGATCCAAATAGTCCCGATCAAGTTTTACTGAAGGATGAATGCAAATCTGTGTGGCCAGTTGAGGTAGGAAGCAGGGAAACAGATTTTCCTGAGGTATTTCGCAAAAAATTGGAAAGGAGCAAAGGATTCTCACACCGCATAATTTTGAAGGAAGGGATCCAGCCAGTGGTCCACAAACCTAGACGGGTACCTTTTGCTATTAGAAAGGAGTTGGAGCAGGAATTAGAATGCTTGTGCCTACAGGGTATAATTAAGCCAAGAGAAAGCCCTGAATGGTTATCTCCTGTGGTTCTAGCCAGAAAAGCCAAAGGCACTCTCAGGATGTGCATTGACTTAAGGTATCTTAAAGAGTGGATTTGGGTGGATAGACATCCCTTGCCCAATATCGCGGAACTGTTAAGTTCATTTAAGGATGCCAACATTTTTTCGACCTTGGACATGTCGTCCGCTTACCATCAGGTTACTTTGCACAAAAAGAGCAATCATCT